>UESW01003831.1:2039108-2282949 GCA_900491605.1 Calamus simplicifolius
TAGCTCGGGGAGCCGAGCTATAGGAAGCTCATGGAAGCCGAGCTATCCCGGAAGCCGAGCTATGGGAAGCTCGGGGGAGCGAGCTATGGGAGCTCGTGGAAGTCGAGCTATGGGTAGCTCAGGGGAGCCGAGCTATGGGAAAGCTCGTGGAAGCCGAGCTATGGGTAGCTCGGGGGAGCCGAGCTATGAGAAGCTCGGGGAAAGTCAAGCTATAGGAAACCCGCGGAAGCCGAGCTATGGGAAGCTCGAGGGAAGCCGAGCTATGGGAAGCTCGTGGAAGCCGAGCTATGGGTAGCTCGGGGGAACCGAGCTATGGGTAGCTCGGGGGGAGCCGAGCTATGGGAAGCTCGGGAAAGCCGAGCTATGGGAAGCTCGGGGGAACGAGCTATAGGTAGCTCGGGGGAGCCGAGCTATGGGAAGCTCGTGGAAGCGAGCTATGGGTAGCTCGGGGGGAGCTGAGCTATGGGAAGCTCGGGGAAGCCGAGCTATGGGTACCTCAGGGGAGCTGAGCTTTGGGAAGCTTGGGGAAAGTCGAGCTATAGAAACCGTGGAAGCCGAGCTATAGGAAGCTCGGGGGAAGCCGAGCTATAGGAAGCTCAGGGAAGTGAGCTATGGGAAGCCCGGTGGAGCCGAGCTATGGGTTGCTCGGCCCGTTGGATCATATTAGTTAGCTCATTCTTCGGGGGCGTAATGTAGCGCGGGGGGATGGGGCTGATCTTAGCCTTCGCACGGTTATCAATGCAATGACGATTTATCCCTCAGCACATGCCCCACTCCCTAGTTCGAAGCGTAGGTTCGGGCGTAGGGAGTATAGACTTAGGTGGCGTGATCCGAACGGGGGAACGTGTGTTTGATAGCCCACGCAATGATGCCCAATTAATGCGTGGGACCGTTTTGCCTTTTCGAGGGAATCCGTCATTCCTTAGGGGTGAAGGCAACAGCTGGGAAGGCGCGTAGGAGATCTCGATTTCATGGTGCCCGTAGTGGCAGTTTCGGATGTCTTGGTTGGGACGTCTCGTCTTCACCCTGAGATGGTTTTCCTTGGGAAAAATGGAGTCGAGGCGGCGCCCTCCCTATTTGTAGCGCTCTCTCGCTTTCCCTTAGAGAGCTTCGTCTTTCTATTTTTACAGCAATCTGTTGCTCAGTGTCTCTTGCGATTGAAGACATGGTGAGTCGGTGATCAGGCTTTAGAAGTGACCTTGGCAGACCTAGAGCGGATACGCCGTCTGTACAAGATCCCCCAGGATGTTACCTTGCTGCTCCCAACAGCTGAGGATAGGGAACATCCGGATTGGGAGACGAAGCGTTCTGCTACGAGGGAATGTTTGAGGGCGGGCCTTAGGTTTCCTCTTCATCCGCTGGTGCGAGAGGTGATGAAGTTCTACAATATATGCTTCACAATGGTGCCCCAACAGTTGGTGCAAACCTCATCGGGTTCATCTCGTTGTGCAACCGTGTTGGAGTGACTTCGACCCTTCCGATGTTCAGGGTATGCTTCAATGTGGTCTCCGGGAAGGCCTCAGAGTGGCCCTACATCGGCCCCCGAAGGTCCTTCAAGATGATCTCCGATAATCCGTCGTCGATAAAGGAGTGGAAGTTGTGATTCTTCATCGTCGCGGGGAATATCGGCTCGGAGTTCCCCCGGGTATAGGGGCAATACATAAAGGATCCGGAAGCGCACCCGAAGTTAACCGAGTCGGAGAAAAGGGATCTAATCGTATTGCGCGGCGGTCAGGCGCTTCTGGCTAGTGTCCTTCTATCGAAGGACGCTCTCTTCGTGGCCGGCCTGAGTCCCGTCGATCCTCGTGGTGAGTTTCACTCCGTAGCCGATAGCTTAATGTGACTCCATCTTCGATTTTTGTGCGAGCTAATGGGTGAATCACATTGCTCCTGTGCCGAAAAGTCGGCGTTCGCAGACCAGATGAGGGAGGAGCTGGGAAAGCATCGTAGGAGATCCGGCTCCAGCAGCAAGCATCGGGCTGAGAAGAAGCCCCGTCCCTCCGGATCCCACCCTAGGGGGATCAGGAGCGACAGTGATGACCGGCGCTCCTCGTCGCCACGGACTAGAGGCGTCGATGTTCCGGCGGCGCATGATCTTTCGGCGGCGGAGGAGGGTCTGTCCGGCGGTGAAAGTCGGGATGTCGCAGGGATTTCAGAGGAGGCTGCTGGAATTTCCTCCCCGCCCGTCGTCGTCCTGTCCAACGATGGCGAGGGAGAGGCGCCGGTTGGCTTGGGGGCCCCCGCAGGTGGGGCGGTTCGGTCTCCCTCATTGGGGCCAGTGGTTCAAAGAGGTTACAGGCAGAGGTGGGAGCGACCTCTGCTTCCATCAGGAGGGGGAAGCAGTTACGGCTGCTGAGGTTCGGCCTGGGTCGCTGGTAGGAGAGTCAGCAGGCGACAAGGAGATGGCCGAACCTGCCGAACCAGCGATCAAAACTCGCGGGGGGCTTCTGGTGAAGGGCCTTCCGCCGAGGCACAGGAGGCTCCGGGGGGAGCCGAAGTTCCTGAAGAGTCTGTTGTGGGTAGGGGATTTCTGAGGAGGTAGAAGCAGAAGAGGAGGAAGAAGGAGAAGGAGGGAAGAAGGAGGAAGAGGGAAGCCATCGAGTGAAGGGGATGTTCGGGCCGGGGCTCCCCTCGCCGGAGTCACAGTGCCTGAGGCTTCTCAAACGAGGGCTCTGGTGGTGGAAGCCAGTCTACCGAGGGGCTCATGGGTCGCAAGTGCCCAGGTTGGCTCCCTGAGCGCAGACTTTCATCTACGCGACCCGGAGGTGATGCCAAGTTCTCCGCTCTGATGCGGTCTGCGTTCCAGGGGGGAGAGAGTTCCTCGACGGAAGGGAGTTATCCAGAGGACCTTGTTGAGATGGCCTTTAGATCCACCGGGGCGCTGGATGAGGCTTTTCTTCTCCCCGAGATTGACGATCTTGCTCTCACGAGGATCGCTACAGATTATGCGTCTCGGGTAAGTAATCGCACTGATGTAGGGTCTTTAGTCAGCTAGTTCGACTGCATTCTTTATGTATGCAATCTCTTTCTTGCAGAACGCCTTGATCATGAGGGCGCTGAAATGGCGCTTGCATCTGTCTGTTGGGGCCTGGGCTCAGGCCGCCAGGAGGTCGATCACCTCAAGGAGAGGGTGGATTCTTCAGATAAACTTTCCGAGCCCTGGTGGTCGTCAGAGGGAGCTTGATGAGGCTCGCAGGATTCTGGTAGTTGAGAGGGAGAGAGCCTCTCAACTCGCTACAGGTCAGTGAGCTCCAAGGCTTCCGCGAGCAGTCCGAGAAGGCCAGTCTGGAGCTTTCTCAGACCAAGGCGGAGCATGAGAGCAAGGTCAAATCCATGCAACAGTTTTTTGATAAAAGGTAGGATCAGTTGAAAGCCAGCCATGCCAAGGATAAGGTCAACTGGATCAAAAGGCTCGAGGAGGAAGAGCATAAGTGCCGGCAGCAACAGGACCACCTCACACGCCTAAATAAAGAGCTCGCCAACACAAAGGATTGGCTAAAATGGTCGGACGAACGAGCTGCCCGACTTTCTGATGAGCTTGACTACGCCCGTCAAGAAATTGGAGAAACCCAGTCCCGGGTGGATGAGCTAAAAGAGAGCCTTCGCCAAAACCAATAGGCCAGGTCTAGGGTTCTCAATAGGGTCCAAGTGCTGGAGGGAGAGCTAACCCGGCGAGAGGAGCAGGTAGGGCGCTATTTGTTTTACCTATTTTGGTCTTTCGACTTCGCTTTACTTGGCTTTTATCTGCAGTTGAACAGGGTGAACTAGGAGTTTCAGGGGCGGTTAGCGGCATTCGGAGAGGAGGCGGCCTCGAGGCACCGAAGGATCTCCGAATTGGAGAAACAATTAGCCGAGGCAAACACGCGGGTCTCTTCAGCGGTGGAGGAGTACAAGAACTCTACCGAGTTTGCCGATGAACGCAGGGCGGCCTGCGCCGATGCATTCCAGCTCAGCGAAGAGGAGGCGCGGACTAAGATCGCCCAGACTTACCCTGACCTGGACCTGTCCTGTTTGGAGGCCGAGTATTATGAGGCACGCACCCCGGGGGTCGAGGAAGATGAATATGGAGAGATTTCTAACATCGATCTCGAAGCTGTTCTGGGAGTAGACGTTGCCGCCGAGGTATCCCGGCAAGACACCATCGAGAAGGGGGGTCCAAGCGACGCCCCCGCTGGCGCTGCCACAGGAGATGCTGGGCCTGATCCCAAGTCTTGACCCTGTGGGGGCTATATGTATTTTTTCTTTCTTTTGTTTTGTAGTTTGACTGGAAATCAATAAACGTATCAACCGTTTTCATTTTGTTTGTCTTTCATGGATGTTTTCCTGTCTCGAGTTTTGAAAGAGCATCCTAGTCGAGGCCAAGGCATAGGGTTGCCCGACGAAAGAGTCGAGCGATAACATAGCCTGGTACAGAGGGAGGTTGAGAGACGATTCAATTTGGCTTAGGCCGAATGACTCAGTGGTTCGACTAAGTCCGAAGAATGAAATAGCTCGGCTGGGGCCGGGACAAAGTAGCTCGGCTAGGACCAAGGGATGGTGTAGCTCGGCTAGGGCCGAGGGACAAAGTAGCTCGGCTAGGGCCGAGGGATGGTGTAGCTCGGCTAGGGCCGAGGGACAAAGTAGCTCGGCTAGGGCCGAGGGATGGTGTAGCTCGGCCCTAGCCGAGGGACAAAGTAGCTCGGCTAGGGCCGAGGGATGTGTAGCTCGGCTAGGGCCGAGGGAATTTACCTTGCCAGTAGCCAGACTGTGGTCATGCCTTCGATGAAAAGAGAGAGGGGGGGGGGGGGTTTGTTGAACCTTCGCTGTCACCCCTTTATTCTTTCTGGTAAAGAGTGAGTTTGGCCTTTGCATCCATTTATTACCCCTGTCAGCGTTTTGTCCTTTCCAAGGCGGGTCGATTTTCGTTTCACCAAAGTGGGTGGTACGGCTCTGCGGCCAGCAAAAGGTCGCTCAGCACTTTTTGACGAACCAGTGCTGTGTTGATCTTTCCCGACGTGGGCTGCTTTGGTGTGTGGTGTAGGTGCTTTTTTGCCATTGGAGGATGTCGTTTTCGGCGATCCCTCGGATCCGCCAGTATCTGCCAGATCGGCAGACGATTTTCTGCATTTAAAGCTCATGATCTAGGATCAGAGGTAATCTTTTGGTATGCATCATGGCTCGAGAGACGCGATTGACGTGCATTGTGGGGCGCTGTTTTCATTTCAGGAGGCACGTGGTGGCGTGGGCTTGGCGTTTCGAATCCGAGGTTTTCCGCTCTGATAGCTGTTCTCGGTCCGTCTTCGCGTAAAAGGGAAAAATGGGCTGTGTTGGGCCATCCCGAAATTTTCTCTTCTGTGAATCATGATGCCTGTCTCTCCGAGGTTTAGAGCGGGAGGACCAAGCTTTCCTCCTGCAAGTCGCCGCTGTCCTCCGGACAGCTGGGTGTTGAAGGAGCTGCTGGGGGGTGGCTTACCCTCAAGAGAGGAGCTCCGGAGATCGTATGGAGAGCGCACAAGAGGTCCGCAGAGATCGCATGGAGAGCGCACATATACGCTTCTTGTGTGACCTTTGCGGTTCACCCTTCGGGACATAGGGTAGGAAGTGAACGCGGGCTCCCCATGGGTTGCGTGAATTTCTCCTCCTCCCCTGGTCCGGATCCCTGGGCTCGTTCGCCCGGGAATCTTTTGCCACGTGAGGAGGGGTGATGGTGTGTCGCCGCTAGTACATTGCCTTTCAACTTGGGTAATGGCTAGCTGTACATACTAGATTTGGGAGAGTGCCCTGGTATCAGGGCCTGCGATCTTCCCTCCTACCTCGTTGGGGGGCCCTTCGGTTGGGTGGTTTGGGACAAAAACCCGTCCACCCTTTCTGATTTTTCTGATATCTCGGTTGGGTCGCCGAGATATCATTATTAACCGAAGCTGGTCGCAACGGTTGGGCCATGTCGTCCACTCATTATCGGCTTGAGCTGACTGGCCCGTGGCTTGCCTAATCTGCTGGACCGGATGCCGAAGCATCATAGTCGCCCGAAGCTGCTTTTGAGCAGTTTGCCCGAGTTATGTACCCATTTTTATGCATTTCAATACACTTGTAACGCCTCTCAGGCGGTTGTAATTTGATTCGATGTTTATGAAATAAAGGAAGTTTTGTTCTTTCCCCTAGTTTCTGATTCTTTGGTGCCGAGAGTTGTTGTTGGCGATGAAACGAGGCGCAGGGATATCGCTCGTACTTGTCCGAGTATTCCGCGCTATCCGACCTAGCCGGGGCTCATAGGCTGCCCGACTTCGGGTGGAACCCTGGAGATTGTTCGGTAGTTGAGCATATTTCTTAACTTTGGCCGAAACTCAGATATTTATTACTCGGCCCTGCCGAGGTTCAGAGATTTATGGCTCGGCCCAGCCGAGGTTCGGAGAATTGTGCTCGGCCCAGCCGAGGTTCGGAGATTGTTGCTCGGCCCTGCCGGGGTTCGGAGAATTGTTGCTCGGCCCAGCCGGGTTCGGAGAATTATTGCTCGGCCTACCGAGGTTCAGAGAATTATGGCTCGGAGGGATGACTTGGTCGCCACCGAGACTCATGGTGTTTGGTTCTTGTGAGATTCGGCGCGGAGCGCCAAGGCAGAACGGGCGGCGCATAGGTACACCCGACATTTATGACTACTTCCAAGGGAAGCGAGTCAGCGTCAGGTGCTGACGCTCCTTCTTCTTCGCATTTTCCAAAGGCGGCCGATTTAAGGCAACTAGGAGGAGTTTCGAGGGCATTTACTCCGCGAGGGCTCGGCAGATCGGGAGGAACCCAGTTTCTAGAGAAGGAGGGGGTTCCCGAGTAATTCATCGATGTTTACCGATATCCCTCGGGAGGGGGCACGGCCCTTCGGGTCCTATGGTCGCCAGCTAAAGTGGCGACACGTGGTGAATTCTCATGGATCGGCATTTATGACCCGACTGATCGGGATACTCGCATGAGGAGTATAAATACGGATGAGAGGGATGCCAGCATTCACCATCCTTTCAGTTAGCCTCTCAATAGCTCTCGACATGGCTTCTCAGGGTGGAGAGCAATTATCCAATGGATCAGGTGTAGCGAACAATGGTCGTGGGGGCTCCGAGGGGAGCCGTCCCACCGTCGTGGTTGATGGCCTAGCCTTGGCATCAGCCTTCGCAAGCCACGAGCAGCTTGAGAAGGCAGTCGAGGAGTACCTCGCCATTTCCACGAAGGAGATCGAGGCCCTTCGCCGGGTGTACGCCGGCAGGAGGAGGACATTGCATCCCTCCGCCAGCAAGTCACCGAGCTATCCCAGCGTGTGGAAGACCCGGCAGCTCCTGGGGGGAGACGTTAGGCCTCTGCGAAGGCATATTCCTTTCTGTACTTTTCTCTTTCTTTCTGTACCTTTTTCTTACAATTAATAAAGAAAAAGGTTTTTTTTGGTAATTTATTGTTCTCTGATGAGATTGTCGTTTAGCCCACAAAAGAGGTAAAACCGCTTGCTTTTGTTTGAACCGATGGGGGACCTGGGTGGTCCCGTGGTCTTACGCGCTAAGTCATGGTCTCGTTTGTGGGGCGAGACAGGCGCTTGGGTGGTAAGATACAGGGATATCATCCAAGAATTTAGCAGTAGGGGGGATTCCCCGATTTTGTCTGGGGTTCACGAGCGGCCGTGTAGGGCCCGCCGAGGCCTTTAGGAATTTGCTAAAGGCGCAGACTTTGTGTCTGTTGGTGGTTTTGCACGGCGTGCATTTTTTGAACTGACCGAAGTTCTGGGACTGTTTGGAAGTCCTTCGGCTTTAATCGAGGTTTGCATGTTTCGGTTTTTGCCGAGGCTTTAGAATTCATCACTAGGCCCAACCGAGTTTCGAGACTTATAGCTCGGCCGAGCCGAGATTCGGAGAATTGTTGCTCGGCCCAGCCGAGGTTCGGAGAATTGTTGCTCGACCCAGCCGAGGTTCAGAGATTTGTTGCTCGGCCCAACCGAGGTTTGGAGAATTGTTGCTCGGCCCAGCCGAGGTTCGGAGATTCCCTGTTTAAACGGGTAACTCGGTCGTGCCGAGGATTGGTAAGCAGTATCTGTTCTTTTCATAATTTTTTGATATAATTCATGGTGCTTTATGTCATACAATTTGAAACAAGTAAGCCGACAAAAATTTAAGAAGGCGAGCCTGTTAGAGGACATACCCTACTGTGATATTTGCGAAGGTTGTCCGCGTTCCAAGTCCGGGGAATGGACTTCCCATTTAGATCTGCAGCTTATAGGTTCCCAGGTCCAATAATCTCCGCTACTTGGTAAGGGCCTTCCCAGTTTGGCGCCAGCTTTCCTTGCTCCAGCGGTTTGGAGACAAATGCTTTCCGGAGGACAAGGTCGCCAGGCAGGAAGGCTTTCCCTTTGACTCTGGAGGCATGGTAGCGGGCCACTCTTTTGATAGCAGCCACTCTGATCCGAGCCTTTCTCTCTGACCTCCTCTACCAGGTCGAGGTTGGTGCGGAGCTGTCATCGTTGCTTCTTCCGAGTAGCTTTCCACCCGCAATGAAGGGAGGCCTATTTCCACAGGGATGACGGCCTCTGTGCCAAAAGCCATTCGGAATGGGGTTTCGCCCGTGGGTACTCTCGGGGTGGTGCGGTAGGCCCATAGGACATGATGTAGCTCATCCGCCCATCTGCCTCGGGCTCTGGAGAGCGAGCTTTGATCCCTGGAAGGGTCCTGTTGGTTACTTCGGCGCTCCGTTGGCTTGTGGGTGCCCGACCGAGGTAAGGCGGTGGTGGATCCCGTGCTCCTCGCAGAACTGGCGAAACTTGGAGTTGTCGAATTGCTTGCCATTATCGGTGATATAGTGTGGGGAGGCCGAATCGGCAGATGACGGACTTCCACACAAAGTCCTTGGCCCGTGCCTCGGTATTTGTGCGACTGCTTCCGCCTCGACCCATTTGGTGAAGTAGTCGATGGCGACGAACAAGAACTTCGCTGTCCCATGGCAAGCGGGAATGGGCCGAGGAATGTCCATCCCCCACTTGGCAAAGGGCCAAGCGGAGGATATAGGGACTAGCTGGCGGAAGGGAGCCTCTGGATGCTTGAGTGTCTTTGGCAGGGTCGCAGGCTCGGACAAGGTCGCGTCTCTTTGCATGGTCGGCCAGTAGTAGCCCTTGTCGCAGCACCTTGTGGCATAGGGACCGGCTTCCCAGATGGTTGCCGCAAATCCCCTCATGCACCTCACGCAGAGCATAATCCGCTTCGGATGGGCGAAGGCATCTAAGCAGCGGCATGGAAAGACCGCTTGTAAAGTTGGTTGTCAATTACACATAGTGGGTGGCCTGCAGCTTCAGCTTCCTAGCTCTCTTCGGTCGGCGGAAGCGACCCTTCTTTGAGGTACTTGAGGATAGGGTCGAACCAGGATGGTTCGGCCTCAACTTGCATCACTCGGTCGGCTTTCGCGATGCTCGGTTTTCCAGGGTCTCCAGGTGGAATTTTGTTCGGCATCCATTGACTCCGCGGTTGCCAGTCGGGAGAGTAGGTCGGCGGGCATTCTCAGATCTGGGAATCTGAATAATTTCAAATTCGGAAAAATGAGGAAGCAAGTTACGCACCTCCTGGAGATATCGAATCATGTTCGGCTCCCGAGCTTCAAACTCCCCGAACATGGCCGGCCACCAGCTGAGAGTCGGTGAAGGCGCTGAGCTTTTCCACCTTAAGGTTGCGGGCGATCCGGAGACCGGCCAGCAGGGCTTCATACTCGGCTTCGTTGTTGGAGCCGGGAAGGAGAATCGGACGCCATACTCAAAGGTCCCCCGGACTGGTGAGAACTAGACCCGCGCCGGAGCGATGGCATTGGACGACCCGTCGACGTGGAGGAGCCACCGGGCTCCAGACTTTGGCTCTTCAGAGAGTCTGGGGTAGAACCGTCCTCCGGGATGGTACACTCGAGGAGGAAGTCGGCTAGCACTTGAGCTTTGATGGCTGGGCGAGGCTGAAATGTATGTCATGCTCGCTTAAGCTCGACGGCCCATTTGGTCATTCTCCCGATGTCTCCGGACGGTGGACCACCGCCCTGATAGGTTGGTCAGTCAGGACCGTCACGGAATGTGCTTGGAAATACGGTCGCAGCTTTCGGACTGAGGTGATCAAGGCCAACACCATCTTTTCAATCCTGCTGTACCTCGTCTCCGCGTCACGGAGCAGCCTGCTGACATAGTAGATCGGCTTCTGGACCTTGCCTTCTTCTTTGACCAGCACCGAACAAACCGCACCTTCCGAAACAGCCAGGTACAAGAATAGGGTCTCTCCTGGGGTTGGACTGCTGAGGAGCGGGGGCGAGCCGAGGTACTTCTTGAGATCTTGAAATGATTTCTGGCATTCGGAGTCCACTGGAAGTTTTTGGCCGATCGGAGAGTTTTGAAGAAGGGGAGGCATCTCTCGGCCGACCGCGCCACAAAGCGGTTAAGGGCCGCTATCCTCCCGGTTAGGCGCTGGACTCTTTAATTGATGCTGGGGGCGCCATTTGTTGGAGAGCTTGAATCTTCTGGGGGTTAGCTTCGATACCTCGCTGGGAGACCATGAAGCCGAGGAACTTTCCCGAGTTGACGCCGAAGGCGCACTTGGTTGGGTTGAGCTTCATCCCATATTTGCGCAAGTTGCGAAGCTCTCCGAGAGATCCTCGACATGCTGTGATGCCTCCTTGCTTTTAACCAGCATGTCGTCACGTACACCTCCATGTTCCGGCCGATTTCTCCTTGAACACCTTGTTGACCAGCCTTTGGTAGGTCGCTCCTGCATTTTTAAGACCGAAAGGCATAACACGGTAACAGTAAGTACCTCGGTCGGTTATGAAGGCGGTCTTTTCTTCATCTTCGGGGGCCATCGGATCTGATTGTAGCCGGAATAGGCGTCCATGAATGTCAGCATTTGGTGGACCGAGGTGGCATCCACGAGCTGATCAATCCGAGGGGGGGAAGCTGTCCTTCGGGCAGGCTTTGTTGAGGTCGGTGAAGTCGATGCAGATCCTCCACTTGCCGTTCGACTTTTCACCATGACGACATTTGACAGCCAATTTGGGTAATTTACTTCCCGGACGAAGTTGGCCTTGATGAGTTTGTCGACCTCTTCTTCAATGGCTTTTGCCGCTCTGGGGCGAAGCTTCTCTTCTTCTGCTTGACAGGCCTGTGCATCTCGTCCACATTGAGATGGTGGACGAGAACCTCGGGGCTGATTCCTGGCATGTCGGAGGCGGTCCAGGCGAAGACATCGGCATTGCTTGGAAAAATTGATCAATCCCGCCGAGGCTCTCCTTTGAGCAGCGACCCGATCCTTATGGTTCGGTCGGGACGAGCTTCGTCCATGGTACTTCCTCCAGTTCCTCGGCGGTTCCCCCGTTGCTCGGCGAAGTCCTCCCGAGCGTCCAGCCCATCAACTTCAGGCATTCTGGACTGAAGGCTGGTGAAAAACACTGCCGAGCCATGGCTTGACTTCCTCGAACGACGCCAACTCCTTGCTCGGCGGGGAACTTCATAGATAGGTGCGGGATGGAGACAACTGCTTTGAGAGACATCAGGCCGGGCCTGCCGAATATGGCATTGTAGGGGACCTGAGGTCGGTCACTAGGAAGTCTGTGTGAACAATGGCCACAAGGGCCAGGTTCCTGCGCGACCGTCAGGGTGACGACCCCTTCTGGGACGATGACGTCGCCGGTGAATCCCATCAGGGTGGAATCCACGGCTCGAAGGTTTTCCATGAGCAATTTCATCCTGGCAAACACACCGAGGTACAAAACATTCACCGAGCTTCCACTATCAACGAGGATCGGCTTACATCATAATTGTTCAAATTAAGGGATACAACCAGTGCGTCATCGTGGGGAGCTGTATCCCAAGAAGATCATCATCAGAGAAGGAGAGCTCGCCCGTGCGTGCTCTCTTTGGCGCGGCCTTCATCATCGTTTCTGGAGCTCGATCCGCCGGCCTCTTCAATCATGTTAATACGGCCGACCACGGGCGGATTGGAAGGAGGAGGAGGCTGCTGAGGCTCGGGCTGGCGGTCACCTCCTTGCCCTGGCTCAGGCGCCCTCCTGAACTGATTCAGTCGGCCCCGCTGGATCAGCCTCTCAATTTCATTCTTTAGCTGCCAGCATTCTTCAGTGTCGTGGCCGTGCTCCCGGTGGTAGCGGCAGTACTTGGCGGGATCCCTTCGAGTTGGGTTCCCTCGGAGAGGGGCTGGCCGGGGAGCTGGCGCTCTATCTCCATGAGGATTTGCGCCCTGGGCACAGTCAGTGGAGTGTACCGATCGAATCGCCTGGGCGGGCTCCGGGAGCGATTCTCGGCGGTGGCGGGGGAGCTCTCTGGCGACGAGCGGCTTGGCTGACGGACGGGTCGGTGCCTATCAGAACCTTTAGGCTCTTTCTTCTTCGCTAGCTCGGCGCGGGCAGCTCTCGTGACTCCTCGACCCTGGCGTATTTGTCTGCCAGGGCCATCATATCGGAGAGGTTTGGGGGGTAGCTGACTTCCATCGCCAGGTAGAAGTCGCTCTCCTTCAAAACTCCCCCCGCTAGGGCGGACATAGCCACCTCATGATTAAGGTGGTCCACCTCCAGCATGGCCTTGTTGAAACGGCCAAGGTAATTTCTCAAGGACTCCCCCTCTCTCTGCTTAACTTCAGAGAGGGAGTCGGACCTTCGTTGGTGACGGCGGCTGCTGACGAACTGGCCAATAAAAAGATGGCTTAGCTCATCGAATGAATCAACGGAACCTGGTTTCAAGGTGTTAAACCAGGTTCAGGCAGATCCTCTGAGGGTGGAAGGGAAGGCACGGCAGAGGATTGCGTCAGATGCTCCGTGGAACATCATTATTGACCGGAAGCTACTGAGATGATCGTCCGGATCAGAGGAGCCATGGTAGGGCTCGATGGCGGGCAGCTTACATGGGAGGAATCACTTCCTCCATGATCCCTTTAGAGAAAGGGATGCCCTGCTCTGCCTTGGGCTGAGGTGGATGGGCCTGCTTGGCGGCGTCCAGCTCCTGACACATCTCCCAGATTGTCGACGGATCTCCTCTTCAGATGTAAGAGGAGAAGCTGGGCGAGGAGAGTGTGGGGACGGCATCGAATCATGGCAGGAGGACACTGGAGAGAGGGACCGAGCTCGCCGAGATCTGGGAGGATCCCTGTTGTAGCCGCCTCGTGGGACTGGTTTTTCCCCTTTGGGTCGGCGCGGGGGTCCGCAGCTCCATGCGGACCAAAAGAGGAGGTGGCCGGAGAGAAAGGAGCTGCGGCTTCCTCATGAAGGCGTGGAGTAGGGGCAGTTGCGAAGCGCTCCTGAACCAGATGGGTCAGGGCTTGGACTTGCTGGACCAACGTGGTGAACTGATCCTGGGTCACCGGGATGGCTGGCGGTGATGGGGTCTCGACTGGCGGCGGCTGCGGCGCCGCGTTGCTTATCGGATCAGGTCTTTGAGAGACGACCTGGTCCTAGGCTTTAAAGGTTGCTCTTCTCCAATTAGCCATTGGAGATGTTCTACTCCAGATCGAGATCCTTGTCTCCTTTCTTCAAGTTTTAATGGGACTTGAGGCCCTTCCTCTAGCACCAATCTGTTGCCGTCGGGATCTGTCCTCCGACTCGGGCGCGATCGGTCTCCTGATCTGGGCTTCCTCCTGGGCAGACCTGCACAGAAGTCCTCACACGAGAGGCGTTGGGGGTGGCCCTCCGTGGAAGATCCTCCGATGCTCAAGTCAGTGGGGATCGACGATCAACAGAAATGAGGAGAAGGATCTCTCTTGGGAGTCCCTCTAGGGGTGGCCAATCGGGAGCTCTGGGGGAGCACTGACGAGCAGTGAAGGAGAAAGAGAGTGAGTGAATGTAAGCCATTAAGCCAGGGGGTGTCAGCGCATACCTGAGAGAATCTGGGAGCATCATATTTATAGGCAATCACCTGGATCTTGAACGCCTTTTGAAAGGTTCAAAGGTTGTTAGGATACGGGGATGATTCAATCAAGCTGTTGCCAGGCCGGTGGGATCCGTATCTTATTCGTTAAAGGATTGACGACTGGGAGGGCTCCCTGACGGCCTGAGATCTGATGAGTGCGTAGGTCCTAGGCCGTTACTGTAGATCCTAGGCCACTCCTCGATATGATTCTTTGTTGGGATTCTGTTACACTAGGCCTGGGCTCTCCCGCGTCGGGTCCCACGGAGGCGTGCGTCGGGCCATGAATTGCTCGGGGGAGCCGAGCTATGGGAAGCTTGTGGAAGCCGAGCTATGGGTAGCTTGGGGGGAGCCGAGCTATGGGTAGCTCGGGGGAACCGAGCTATGGGAAGCTCGGGGGGAGCCGGGCTATGGGTAGCTCGGGGGAACCGAGCTATGGGAAGCTCGTGGAAGCCGAGCTATGGGTAGCTCGGAGGGAGCCGAGCTATGGGAAGATCGTGAAAGCCGAGCTATGGGTAGCTCGTGGGAGCCGAGCTATGGGAAGCTCGGGGAAAGTTAAGCTATAGGAAACCCGCGAAAGCCGAGCTATAGGAAGCTCGGGGAAGCCGAGCTATGGGTAGCTCGGGGGAACCGAGCTATAAGTAGCTCGGGGAGCCGAGCTATGGGAAGCTCATGGAAGCCGAGCTATGGGTAGCTCGGGGGAGCCGAGCTATGGGAAGCTCAGGGAAGTTGAGCTATAGGAAACCCGCGGAAGCCGAGCTATACGTAGCTCGGGGGAATCGAGCTATGGGAAGCCCGTGGAAGCCGAGCTATGGGTAGCTCGGTGGGAGCCGAGCTATGAGTAGCTCGGGGGAGCCGAGCTATGGGAAGCTCGGGGAAAGTCGAGCTATAGGAAACCCGCGGAAGTCGAGCTATGGGAAGCTCGGGGGAACCGAGCTATGGGTAGCTCGTGGAAGCCGAGTTATGGAAAGCTTGTGGAAAGTCGAGCTATAGGAAACCCGCGGAAGTTGAGCTATAGGAAGCTCGAGGGAAGCCGAGCTATAGGAAGCTCGGGGGAAGTTGAGCTATGGGAAGCCCGGTGGAGCCGAGCTATGGGTTGCTCGGCCCATTGGATCATATTAGTTAGCTCGTTCTTCGGGGGCGTAATGTAGCGGGCGGGGGAATGGGGCTGATCTTAGCCCCTTCGCATGGTTATCAATGCAATAACGATTTTACCCTTCAACATCATCCAATTGGAATAATCTTACTAAGAATATCTCGCTTGAGTCTTTGTACTATCAAAAAATTTTAAAATATCTTTACTTTTTCTTTAAATTTGGTTTCTACCGTTAAAACTAGTAATGCCGTGAAAAGTTATTGACTTAGCATCCTGCATGACTAGAAATTGAGCTTATGGGGCTGGAACATTCTAGCTAAATAAAATCTAGTCGAATAGGAGCCCCCTTTAATTAACAACTTTTCTACGCCTTAATCAACTGATGCTCTCTCTCCAATCATAACTCTAATCAGTCTTCTTCTTTGGCCACCTCATCATCTAGCAAGCTCCTTTTCCATCTTCTTCTCCATCTAGCACCATATATACCACTCAATCTATGTTTAGCAGCCAACATTTTTGTCTAGTGCCTAGCATCGCCCCATCATTCAGCCTTCATTCACAAGTTTAGTGCCATTCGGGCCACTCATCCTTCGACGAAGCAATAGGCAACTCGTTCTCCGGCAAGCCCCCTCATTCTCGTCGCCCAAGCAGCCTTCGTCTCCGGCCAGTGGTAAGTTCAATCTCTAGTACTCAATGTTTCCGTTGGATATCAATGAGACAATATGGAACTTCATTCAGACCTAGGCATGCAAGTAAATTTTTTTAAGAGTAATTTTTTACTAGATCCTAATCTAGATTTTAAATTTGGGATCTAAGTTTAGTAAAATTTGTAGATAAGTATCCGGATGCATATAGCTAAATCCAATCCAAGTCATATGAGGAAATATTTACTGAATTTTATTTATCAATTATGAAATTTCATTGCAGTGAATGATTTAAATTATGTGCATTCACTTGATGATTTGGTTAATAAGTTTTCTGTTATCAAGTCAATTGATAGTAATTGTATGTAATGAATCATCAATGTCACGGATAGGAATAATAAATCAATTGTTATGCTTGAACTCATCCTCTGCTCTCTATTATATCAATTGGATTGAAATCCCTAAGGTTGCGTTTGATAGCCGATAATCTGGAGGTAAGTTAAAAGGAGCTCCCAGATAAACTGGTACATATTTTGAATGGCAATTATCTTGTAGTTGTAATCTGGATTATCTCTCAAAGGTAATCCAAATTACCATATGAAGGGGTGGTTATCCACAATTCAGAGATGTGTTAATCAATAAATTATTTTTTGATAAAATTTCTTTTTTTCCTTTGATCACTTTGTACTCGCATCCTTCTCTACCAACATTGCTGGAACCTTTGTGCCGAAGGTCCGAGCTATAGGCTGCGAATCTCTGCCACCCACCGACCCTACGACGTCTCAAATGCCGCGAAACTTTTTCGATCGGTGGCCTTCGGCATCCTCACCGGCCGCTTCGAATATCATTTATAAATATAAATTTTTTTAAACATTATCATTTATAAATATATATATTTTTAAATCAAATATATATATATATATATTTTAATAAATTTAATTTAGGGGTATTTTAAAATTTTGATGTTATATGACTGAATAATCTGTTTGCTATACCAAAATAGTAATCAATATTACTGTAACATTACTTGTGTATACTAAACACAGTAATCAACATTACTAGTAATCTATCAAGTGGTAATTTATCTTGCAGGCAATCCACCTTACCATTCAGGATTACCTGGCCATGCACCAATGCAACCTAAGTACTTAATCATGATGAATTAAGTAGTTATTAGAATAACTAATGATATTTTTAAATTGTCAAAGTATGTGATTAGCAAGTATTCATTGCCATTAACAGTTTACTATCTTTAAATAAATTTGCTCTATGGCTTCATCTATGGCATCTTCATCCTTATGCTCATCCTCATGTGTGGAAGGTAGGAGGAGACAGTGCCACTGTGAGCAAGAAGCAAGAATTTTTACTTCATGGATGAGTGCTAATATGGGCAAAATATTCTTTGGTTGTGGATAATATCGAAACAGTGGAGCTTGCGGGTTTTTTGCTTGGTATGATCCTCCTCTCACTTTCAGGAGAATAAAATTGATGTCGGATTTTTAAGAAATGTCCAAGGCTTAAGAATGAAGAAGGTATGCATCAAGCATGAGAGAAGTTTTACTAATGTGTCATACTAATTTCATGGCTACTCTTAGCTGTCATAGTTATAGGTATGTAATTAGAGAAAAGCAGGAAAGATAGGATCCTCCATCTCCCATGACATACTTCATATAGTCGCCTAGTTCTATGCCATGCAATATTTGTTTATATAAATATTTAATATATCCAAAATGCTTGTAAACTTGGCAGGTTTTGCAAGTTGTCAATCATGTTATTTGCCCTTTGCAATTTGTAATATTCTCTTCCAATGAGTCTTAAAACAATAAAGACTTATAAAAAGACTAGTTCTAAGTGCATATTCTGACGTTGTCAATCATGTTGTAAATACTCGTAATATTCTCCCAATAGAGAGTTATCTTTTTATAAGTCCCTTGCATGTTCTGATATTGTGACCACACTGTTGGCATCTGATGCATTTCATCTCAGTGCACATCCTATTCACTATATGATCATGTGAGTTCATTAAGGTCCCTCCTTGTACTCTTTTTTTATCTTTCAAGTGGTCTTCTAATTTTAGGAAGAAAGACATATTTATATTAGCATGTGGCCACAACTTGGACTCATTTACAGGGCAAACTATAAGGCTATATATCCTTATATAGGTCTTCTTGTAGTAGTATAGCAGTACTCTTTAGGATGATGATCTAAATACTAAATGGTAAAAATAGCATATATGCAAGGGATACTAGTAAGATCCCACTTATTACAACTGCAATTATGTTTTCTTAGGTCCACTACAAATTGAATATTTGCACAGGAAACTTCAAAGAATTCAACAATAGCCTAGGTTGATGTACAATGTCTAGAATCAATCTCATTCTTCTCCAACTTCTTCTGAATCCTAGAACATACAGGTTCCTTAAATTCATTGCCTTCATCTTATTGTTTCTAAACCGATTCATTAAATAGTTTCTAAAATCCTCTAACTTTGTTAGGATTGATTTGTCTCGGACCCCTATAATCTCTCTATTAAAAGTCTTGCACAAATTGTTCAGCAAAAGATCTTACTTCAAATGGCTACTGAACTTATGTCTACTCTAAAACTTTGGTAGAATCCTTATCAACCAATTGTAGGCTTCCTTCCATATTGAAGGACCCCATTGTCTTCACCTCAAACTTAGGATAAGTGGCTACTTGCACAGCATTTCACACCAGTTCGTTAAGGGCAAGCCCCTCAAATCGAGCCTTGAAGTTCCCATATAGGTGTCTAATGTAAAATCTATGATTTGCATCAAGCACCATGCTCTCAATAACCAACCCCTAAACATAAGTACATTTAGAGAAATTATTTATAATTATAAAAATAAATTGAAGTTATAAAAGAACCTTAGTCATGTACCTTCTGCTGATCACTGATAAATGTTCAGCCATAATATCTCACGGGCCCAATGTCCCACATAAAAAGCTTCAAAAATCATCCCCACAAGTCCTTCGTCTTAACTTCTGCTGCAACATATGAAATAGAAAACATGTTATTATTAGTATCAATACCAATGGCTGCAAGCAGTTGCTCCCGACATGAACCCTTCAAATGACATTTATCTAAGCTAATAAGAGGCCTACAACCAGTATATAGTCCTCATTTACAAGCTTCCAGGCATGCATATAGCCTCCTAAAAATAGGTGCCATATCAATTTAAGGTCTATAGACCTCAATCTTCATAGTACTGCCAATATTAGTCCTGTTGAGCTCAACACAATAACTATATATCTATCCACTTCAGTAACCTTTGTTATTATTATCTTAATCTTCTTTTTAGCCTTATATTCTTGACTCCTAAATATTTTGACAACACTGTCCTTTTTTATTTGCTCCATAATAGAGGACAACTTTCGTTGAGGTTGTAATCTGAATGCTCCAAAGAATGCTTGGAAATTCACTTAGAATTGACATGCTTGTTCCAGCTGGGCCGAGTGTATGTATGTTCATCAACCAAAGTCTTAATTTGTATAGTAATCTCTCGCTGCATTATATAAGCATAAAGCCACCGCTTACATTTTTTCTGACAAATTACAGTCACCCAGGTCAAGTCACCTGATCAACTCATTTTTGACAAACTTTAGATCGTATCTCACCTTTATAGGATACTCTTAAATGATATCTTTTAGTGCATATGCATCAGAAAAAATATACTAATCTTAAATTTTATATTGCCCATATCAATTTTGACCCAAAACTTTCCAAACCTTTTCTTAATAGGTTCATTTGCATCATCATCTGACTCTATATGATTGAAAAATACCTTATCATCACAATCTGAACTCATTTTAGATTTATCATCACCTCGGACTTCCTCCAAATCAATGTCAGTACCCACATTATCCTCAGATAATGCATCATCATTACTATGGGCATTATCCTCCAACTCAGCATCATTGGCCATATCTTTCGTGAAGCCAATTCGGCGGCGGATTGGACGGCTTCCTTTGTTGCTCAGTACTCTGGACCCTGGGTCTGGAGTCCTGATTCCCATTGTCCTAGCTTGCTGCAGCAGATTTTATTGTCAGATGTTTCTGGGCTGATTCGCACTAGACAAGTGTGATCGCCCGTTTGTACCAAAAAAAAAAAAAAAAAAAAAAAAAAAAACTCAGCATCATTGGCCTCACACTCATCATCACAAACTATAAATTCTGCATCATTACTTTCCTCAAAGCCATTGTTCTCACTATAGCTAAGTTCAAAGCAATCCACACCAATATCATCCCTAGCACAATCTTGAGTACCCTCGTTGGCACCCTCCTAACCATACTCCCTAACAGACTCTTGAGTGCCATTCTTGGCACCCTCCTAACCATGCTCCCTAGCAAATTCCTGAGTGTCATCCCAAGCACCCTCCAAAGCACTCATGTCATGACCCTCTCCAATTGAGTAATGGTACTAATTCCAACAGCTTCGACTCATTAATAAAGTATATGAGTCATGCACCATATATACATCAGCAATCCCCCTATCTAGAATTCATACAACCATGTCCAAAATAACTCTATCACTTTTAAGATTCCTAAGCCCCTTATCCAAGGATTAATTAGGCATGTAGCAAAATAATCCAGCAAAACTAGAGACTCCTAACTCCTTCAGCATATTCTTAATCTCAGGTATAGAGATTATATTAAGATCACAACCATCAAACTAGTGTAATGCCCTCCTACATATCTTTTTTCTCCTCTGCATAAGAAGCGGCCACTGTATTGCAGGCCTATACTCATATTTCAATAGAAGCGGCCCAAAGGATTTGGTTCATCAAACAATATAGGTATTAAAACTGAAGAATACTCATTAATGGGCATATCTAATATCATTTGGATTTCCTACATATACCAAAATTATGGAATGATAATAATTTTAACTAAATAAATATATAATTAACATTTTCTGAAAACAACCTTGCTTATTATGGATTAGTCAACAATTCTTTCATGACAAGAGCATAAAGGGCATAATATGATAATGATACAATTTGTCTCTGCATTCAAGTCAACAAAGAGAACAAGGAGTTTAAGATAACTACTACTTGAACTAAAAAATTATTTGCCTTTAAGCTTCATATCACTGTGTAGGCTAAGAAATAACTATTCATTTCACAACTTACTACTAAAATTGTATGCAAACATTTTATTTATGTCAAATTATGCAAACTAAATTTGCCAAATATCAAATGCTAACAAGTGAACTTAAAGTCAGTAATTGGAGAGATTTGAGACTCTATTGTAACTCATTCAAAAACTGAAATACCTTGCTTTATGCCTAGTAGATCTACTAAAGATATAAAGTAGGGTGATATGCAATTTACCTTAGGGAGACTGCGGCCAGATTGGCTTGGGTCGAGCAGTAGGTACTTCTGATGTGGCTGATCACATCCCCAGGCGGTGAGGTAACAGTCTGCATAGTTCTCGGAGCCAAGTAATAATTTGGCGGCCAGTCCCGGCTTCGGCCTCGGACTTCACCTTAGCTTCGGCCTTGGACCTCGCCTCGGCCTCAGTCGTGGACTTCGTTTCAGCTTCAACATTGGCCTTGAGTCTCACCTCACCCTCGGCCTCGAGCCCTGCCTCGGCCTTGGCATGTCTTCGGCCTCGAGTCTCACCTTAACTACTCTCGGCCCATAGTTTCGGTCATAGAACCAATTTCGAAAATTGTGCCCACTGATTTAAAACGCCTAAGACTACCACGTAGCCCACCAACCCGCTTTTTGCAAGATCACGGGC
The DNA here is from genome assembly GCA_900491605.1 of Calamus simplicifolius. Classification (NCBI taxonomy): domain Eukaryota; kingdom Viridiplantae; phylum Streptophyta; class Magnoliopsida; order Arecales; family Arecaceae; genus Calamus; species Calamus simplicifolius. Next base: position 2,060,485 of record UESW01003831.1, read on the forward strand.
GGTTACCGATATACTATGGGCAGTTGCCGATATTTACGGTGCGCGTTTAGCGGCTATGCGCCCACCTACTATTTACGGAGCTGATCTTGACAGAAGACGTGATTTGACGGTTATCCACGAAGGGTAAGAGGGACCTCCGAACAGGTACATAAAAACCCTGACTCATTAAGAGAGGGAGGACTTAACTTCTACTATTTCTTCTTGACTGCTGTTCTCCAAACCGCTAACTTGAGCGTCGGAGGGTTCCCGTCGAAACGACCGGTCTGGGACTTTTGTTGCAGGTTTTCGGCTATAGAAGACGGTCTTATCATCCTTTTGAAGACCCTCAAAGCCTCTCTCTTGCTCGACGCTCTTTGAAAGTGATTTGGCAGCAATAGATTGGCACACCAGGAAGGGGCGGCGGTGAACTTTCAATCTTTGCGAGGAAGAAGATGGTGACTACACGTGCGCAAGATGCTTCTACCAGCCAGGCTAGGGGCATCCCTCACGAGCTAAGACGCTCGGGACCGACCCTCCTGTTCTACCCCCCATACAGTCGTAGTTTAGCCGGGCTGATCGACTCGATGCCCTGACCCAGCAGGTTCAGGACCTGATGGCGGTAGTTCAGGGACTGCAGGAACAATGCTCAACCACTATGCCATTGCCACCTCAGCCCCCTCCGTCTTGCATGGAGGGTCATGGAGCTAGCCAGTCTCATCGTGGTAGGACCCTCCGGAGGCTTTCCGTTGCGTGTTCCCGAGATCTCATCGTCGAGAGACCTCCAAGCGGCAACGATCTCCTTTCCATCGCTCTAATCGCCTTCCCAAGTGGTGCGGTGGGAAGGAACCCGAGTAGGTACATTCCCTACATCATCGACCTTCTCCATATTCGTCTTTTAAATCTTCAAAGGGAGATTCCAACAGAAAGATTGCTCGCCGGGCCGAACGACGGTTAGACGAGTACTATCAACAGCTAAAGGAGCTCAGCTGCAGAATTACTAACCCTTATGGGGCGGACTACAACCACCGCCTCTTGCTGTCTTGCCGTATTATGGAGGAGCTGATCCCACCCCGGTTCCGTCTACCCCAGCTAGATCCATATGACAACACTGCAGACCCCCTGGATCACCTGGAAAGCTACAAGGTCCTCATGCAAGTCCAAGGGGCAACAGATTCTCTCCTTTGCGTTGCCCTCCCAGCTACACTTCGAAAGGCCGCACGTGCGTGGTATTCCTGTTTGCCACCACGTAGTATCAACTCCTTCAGGCAGCTCGAGCGATCTTTCTTGGTCCACTTTGATGCATGCCGAAAGATTCCTCGGGTGGCTGATAGCCTATTTACCATCCAACAGAGGAACGATGAAACCTTGAAGGACTTCGTGGCTCGGTTCAAGGAGGATGCACTCGCGGTCTACAATCTTGAAGACTCCATGGCCACTCTGGCCCTAAAGCGGGGACTTCGTCCTTCCAGGTTTGCCTATTCTTTAGAAAAAAAGCCTCCTAGCTCTTACGCCAAATTGATGAGCCGGGCGCAGAAGTATATCCGCACCGACAAAGCGGACTTCTCCAAAAGGGAGGTTGACAAGGGGTCCGGCAAGAAGCCAGCACCTCCAGAACCTGCCGGGGTACAGTCCAGAAAGTCTGAGCCGCCTCGTCATTCAGATAACTGGCCTGAGGCTTTGTGTTGGCCCAGATGGCAACCCAAGAGGGGGGGTGAATTGGGTTCTTAAGAATTTAACCTTTTAAAACATGTGCTTTGAATTAAAAGAGATTAAGTGCAAGATAAATGCTAAGCACAAATAAAAGATAAAGTGAGAGAGTCAAAACACGGCAAACACAAAGATTTTATAGTGGTTTGGTGTATCCAACACCTACGTCCACTCCCAAGTATCACTTGGATCCACACTATAATCTACTTGATTACAGCCGAGTTGTTTTACAAGCTCACAACTCAAAACTTGTTGTTTCCCTCCAGGATTACAACGAACCCAGTTGGTTTTCCGAGCTCGCCAACACAAAACCCAACCACAAGCTATCCTTAGCTTGTACCGAGGTATACCACCTCCACTAATTCAATCCCTTGATTGAACTAGTAAACAATAAATGAGAATAGAGTTTAAGTACACAACAGCTCCTCAAATGAGCAAATAAACAAAGTAATAAACAAGGTTAAGAAAAGCCTATTTGAAGCTTTTTGAATGAATGCTTTTCTTCTTTTCTTCTTTTTCTCTTCTCCTTTGAAAGATTGAATCAGGGTCTCAGCTCGGATTCTTCACAGAGATTTGAAGTAGAGAGGTTGAGGATTTAGGGCTTTTGCTTTCTTTCTACAATTAATGGAAATCTCCTTGATTTGAACTTGAGAAGCTTTTGGATTTCTCTTTGAGCTTTCTGGAGAGCTTTTCTTCTTTTCTTTTTGATTTCTTGCTCAAGATTTCTCAGATTTTTCGATCTCTTTTTCTCACTCTTTTTTCCTCCTCCTTATTTTGAACGGACAGTTTTTCTTCCTTTTTATAGATCTCCTTAATCCAAGTTTTAGGTGGAAAATATAGCCGTTGGAGATGTTTGGATTCTTCTACACACAAAGAAAGTAGCCGTTAGAGGTTAGGTGAAAAGAAATCTTACCGTTAAAGTCCGTTCTGACAGATAAAAAATTCGTTCCTGATAGGTTGGAGTCGGCTCCAACTTTTCAGGTGTCGGCTTCAAGTCGGGTGTTCAAAAATAGTAAAGAAAAAGTTGTTGGGGAGTCGGCTTCGAGAAAGGTAAGTGTCGACTCGTCGCTTTCGGGAGTCGGCTCCAGAAACTGTAAGTGTCGGCTCCAGAAAAGTCCATAAAAATACTCTCTCTATTCTCAGGTTAGAGTCGGCTCCAGAAACTCAGGTGTTGCTCCCGAAATCTTAGGTGTCGGCTCCCGAATTCTAGGTGTTGGCTCCAGAAATTGAAACAGAATGCACTTCTCTATATCTCAGGTTGGAGTCGGCTCTGAAACCCTGGGTGTCAACTCCAGACCGTGCCAAAATATCAGAAACCTTCTGATACGCCTTGGGATCGGCTTCTGACTATTTGGGTGTCGACTCCAAGCTCTAAACTTTGAAAAGTTCTTTTAAAACATTGATTCAAAACATGTTTCTTTATTCTTTTTGATTGATCAAACATTTTCAATCCCTGAAACACTTGTTAAATCTATTAGAAACAAAATGAATATACTCATGTCTTTTATTAATCATCAAAATCAATAATTGGGCCAACACTTTGGTTCCCAAAGAACACCTCACTCCACTTCTCGCCCCAATATCCCACATTCTGTTGGAGATTGAGGACGAGCCCTACCTCCGGCGTACACCTCCCATGAGGCCCGGGGTCTCCCGTAGCAAAGAACTATACTGTCGATACCACAGAGACTATGGCCACGACACAGAAGACTGCCGCCTGCTGAAGAAGGCTGTCGAAGAACTTGTTCAGCAGGGCCACCTGGGCAAGTTCATCCGGAGAGGGAACCCTACTGCTCCGGGCCTGTCGGCACCTTATGCACCTTAGATCGGCATGGAAAATGCCCCAACGGAGAAGACGGTGGCTATGATCTTCTGGGAGGCAGCTAACACTTCTAAAAGGCAGCATAAGGATGGGGTAGATTCTGTAATTTCTTTCTCTAAAAGGGACCTAGAAGGGGTAGTTAACAAACATGATGATAGCGTCGTCGTGTCTATGACGATCGTGCAGCACCCTGTAAAATGAATTTTAGTTGACAGTGGGAGCTCTGTTGATATTTTGAGTTACGATGCATTTGTTCGAATGAACTTGTCTCATAATTTCCTTCGGCCCGTCGCCACGCCCTTGATGGGTTTTACTGAAGATTCTATAAAGGTCGAGGGGGAGATCACTCTCCCCATCACAGCCAGGACATCACTGTGTTAAAGCACAGTTCTCATGAATTTTCTAGTAGTCCAGGTCCCACTGGCCTACAACGCCATCCTCGGGAGACCCGGTCTGAACCTTCTAGATGTCGTTATCTCTACCAAAAGACTACTCATAAGGTTTCCTACCAATGAGGGAGTTGGAAAGATGTGGGGGGAGCAGAGCCCACTACCGCTCTGCTACCATTTGGCCCCCAGCCCGCAGGGGGTGGTGCCAGCAATAGCACCCGAGCCGCTTGACCCCCGAGACTTGGAGAGGAGAGGGGAGCCAATCGAGCACCTACTAACTTTTCCATTGGGGGAGGATCCGACGAGGACCCTACTTCCGGAGGAGGCGCGCGATCAGATTCTTGCTTTTCTGCGAGCCAACTCCGACATCTTTGTATGGTCATCATCCGACATGCCGGGTGTCCCCAAAGAGGTAATTACCCATCAACTCAATATCAAACCAGGGTGCTGGCCTATTCGATAGAAGAAGAGGAGCTTCACCTTTGACCGGCAGAAGGCCATTGACGAGGAGGTCCGCAAGCTGGTGGCTGCAGGCCACATCCGAGAAGTTCATTACCTCGACTAGTTGGCCAACATCGTGATGGTCCGCAAGGCCAGTGGAAGCTGGAGGATATGCGTGGACTTCACTATCTCAACAAGGCTTGCCCCAAGGATAGCTTTCCGTTGCCTTGAATTGACCAGCTGGTGGATGCCACATCCGGTCATGAGACCCTCAGCTTCATGAACGCCTTCTTGGGATACAACCAGATCAAGATGGATCCGACAAACGAGGAAGCCACCTCATTTGTGACTGAGAAGGGGATATACTACTACAAGGTAATGCCGTTCGAATTGAATAACGCGGGAGCCACTTACCAGAGGCTGATGAATAAGGTCTTTGAAGACCAGATCAGGCGCAACATGGAGGTGTACGTGGATGACATGCTAACCAAGAGTATCCATACTGTTGATCATGTTACCGATCTTGCGGAGACCTTCGACAATCTTCGTCGGTACCAGATGAGGATGAACCCCCGCAAATGCACCTTTGGGGTCACAGCGGGCAAATTCTTGGGCTTCATGGTGATGCAGTGTGGGATCAAGGCAAACCCTGATAAGATTCGAGTCATCCTGGACATAAGGTCCCCGATTAACAAGAAGAAGGTGTAGCGCTTGACTGGAAGGGTGGTGGCCTTGAGCCACTTTTTGTCCAAGTCCGCGGAGAGGTGTCTGCCTTTCTTTAAGGCGCTGCACAAAGTTAACGACTTCGAGTGGACGAAGGAGTGCCAAAAGGCCTTGAGGAGTTAAAAGAGTTCTTATCCACTCCTCCATTGCTATCCAAGCCAAAGGATGGGGAGGAGCTCCTTCTGTACCTTGCAGCCTCCTCCGAGGCTGTCAACTCCGTGCTTGTTCACATGGACGCCGATGGAACACAAAAGCCAGTTTACTACACCAGTAAGGTGTTTCATGATGCGGAGACTAGATACTCCATAATCGAGAAGATTATCTTTGCCTTGATCATCTCCGCCTAGCGCTTTAGGCCCTATTTCCAAGCTCACCCGATCATGGTGGTCACGGATCAACCACTCAAGGCAATTCTTTCTCGTCCTGATACCTCTGGCCGACTGGCGAAGTGGGCACTCAAGCTGGGGGAGTTTGACCTATTGTTTCGACCCAGGTCAGCCATGAAGTCTCAGATTTTAGCAAACTTTCTAGTCGAGTGCACCTGGACAGAGGAGCAGTCGAAGGAGCCCCATGCAAACCCCTCAGACGCTGCGACCGAAGGAAGAGGGGAGGACTAGATCCTTCATGTGGATGGGACATCAAATTCTCAAGGAAGCGGGGTAGACCTCATCCTACAAGTCCGGACGGAGTTGTGACCGAGTATGCCCTCCATTTCCTTTTTTCGGCCACAAATAATCAGGCTGAGTATGAAGCCTTACTGTTAGGGATGAGACTGGCACGGAAGCTCGAGGTGAAATGCCTTAGAGTCTTTACCGACTCCCAGCTTATCTCTGGTCAAGTCAAGGGGGAGTATGAGGCTCGAGATCCTACTATGTCTCATTATTTGTTGAAAGATTATGAAAAATTATATGATCCAATCCTTTTGATTTTGATGATTACTAAAAGCCATTGAGTTTATTAAAGGATGTAATGAGTTTATAAAATGAGCAACAAATTTACTTTGAACAATCAATGGAATGAGAATGCTCAAGTTTAACTTTAATCAATTTTGAAAGTGACTTTAAACTCAATATTCAAACTTTCGAAAAGAAATGTTATAATTCATGTTTTATTCAAAAGCTTATGGATTAGTTCTTGAATCATTCTAAATGATTAATTCTATTGATTTCATGTCAAAACAATGAATTAAAATGAATCTGGAACGATTTTAAAGTCAATCAGAAAAATTTCTGATTTTTGATACGTTCCGGAGCCGACTCCTGAGTTTCAGAGTCGACTCCGCTCAGTGTACAGAAATGTGCATCTGTGTCGAGTCGACCCATGAAATTGTCGAGTCGACCCCTGATTCTGTCGAGCCGACTCCTGGACTGTGCGAGTCGACTCCGCTCAGACACCAGAAGATGTTTTTTGAGCACTCTCGAGTCGACCCCAAGTTTTCTCGAGTCGACTCCCGACTTTCAGGAGTCGACACTTTTTTCGCGAGTCGACCCCTAAATTTCTATTTTTGGTAATCGAGCTCGAGCCGACTCCAAAGCTCGAGTCGACTCCGCAAATCTGGGCGCGATTTTTAACGATGACACATCAGCCCCAACGGTAAGATTTTTGAATAACGGCTATTTTTCCTTGTCTCTAACGGATATATTTTTGCAGATTCTATAAATAGAGGAGTTCTTTTCAAATCAAAACAACCCAGAGAAAATCAAAAAGAGAGAAAAGAATATCATTTGAAAAGAGGGAAAAACAGAGCATATTGAAAAATCTTTTAGCTCAAAGAAGAGTGATTCAAAAGGAGTGAAATCCAAGTGAAAGATTCGTCTACTCCTTCTCATCAATCCACAAAAGCCAAAAGAAAATCCAAGTGCATTTCAAAGGTCAAATCGGAGGATTTTCAAAAGAGGAAAAAGCTTCATCTCAACTCCAAAGTCTTCAACGGTCAAGAATCTAGCTGAGGCGTGATTCAACACTTCTAGAGGAGTTGAAGAGAAGAAGGAAGAAAGCCCAAGCATCTACCATCTGCAAATACAATCAGGCTTTTCTAACCTTTTATTTTGTACTTCATTTGTATATTTGCTCAAGGGGAGCACATTATTGTTCAAACACTATCATTATTATTTGTTTGCTGATTCAATCAGTGGATTGAATTAGTGGAGGTTGGTATACCTCGTTGCAAGCCGGAGTGCTTGTGTTGGGTTAGTTGAGCCCGAAAAACAACGTGTAGGGTTTTGTGCTGGTAAGCCGAGTTAAAACCAGCTGGGTTCGTTGTGCACCCGGTAAAACAACAAGTTTGAGTTGTGAGCTTGGAAAACAACTCGGCTGTAATCTAGAGAGATTATAGTGTGGACCCAAGTGAATCTTGGGAGTGGACGTAGGTGTTGGTTGCACCGAACCACTATAAAATTATCTTGTGTTTGCCGTGCCTAATTTTCTCTATCTCTATCTCTCTTTATTTGCTTGTGTATTGCTTTTAGTTAGCCTCTCACTTGCACATCTTGCTAACTAATCAATTAAAGTTAAAAAGTCTTAAATTTTTAAGAACCCAATTCACCCCCCCCCTCTTGGGTTGCCATCTGGGCCAACAATTGGTATCAGAGCAAGTGCTCATTTAGAATTTGATCTCACGATCAAGGGCTAAAGATCCATATGGCAACACAAATTGGTTCAAGTTTTGCTGAAGGTCATTCTACGAATAGACCTCCACTTTTTAATGGAACCAACTATTCATATTGGAAAGCTAGAATGAGGATATTCATTCAAGCTTCTGATTATGAGCTTTGGGGAGTAATAATAAATGGACCTAGTACACCCACACACCTTATTGATGGCACTATTGTTCCTAAACCCGAAAGGGATTGGAATGATAATGATAGGAGAATGGCACAACTAAATGCTAAAGCCATTAATATTTTATATTGTTCCTTAGACTCAAATGAATTCAACCGAATCTCAACTTGTAATTCCGCAAAAGAAATTTGGGATAGGTTGGAAATTACTCATGAAGGAACAAACCAAGTAAAAGAATCAAAAATAAATATTTTGGTTCATAAATATGAATTATTTACTATGGAACAAACTGAAACCATCACATGCATGTTCACTAGATTTACTGATATTGTGAATGGTTTGAAAAGTCTTGGTAGAATTTATTCTAATGCTGATCTTGTGCGTAAAATTCTTAGGTCACTACCAAGATCGTGGGAAGCAAAAGTCACTGCATCCAAGAAGCAAAGGACCTCAATGCACTACCTTTAGAGGAGCTTCTAGGATCCTTAATGACCCACGAGTTAACAATGAAGCAGCATGTTGAGGAGGAAACAAAAAGAAGGAAAACTCTTGCCCTCAAGACTGCAGAAATGGAAGAGAGCAGCAGTGAAAGTAATGATGAAGATGATGAGGAAACTGCTCTCTTGGCCAAAAAATTCAGAAGTTTATGAGAAAAAGGCCTTCCATAAAAAGAAATTTGGAGCAAGATTTGAAGGAGAAAAGGATAAGAAAAAGGACAAGGAGAAAGAAAAAGAAAAAGAGCCCTTAGTATGTTATGAGTGCAAAAAGCCAGGGCACTTTAAGTATGACTGTCCTTTGCTGAAAAAGGCCTACAAGAAAAAGAAGAAAGCATACATGGCAACATGGTCTGATGAATCTTCCTCGTCGGAAGAAGATGAGCAAAAGGAAGTTGCCAATATTTGCTTCATGGCCAACGACGACGACAACGACAATGAGGTAAGTTCTGAAAACTCAAATGATGATTTACATTTGATGAAATGTTTGAGGCTTTCAATGAACTTATGATTGATTTTAAATCCTTAAAAAAAAGTATAAGTTTTTGAAAAATGACAATATTAGTTTAGCTAAAAGTAAAAATGAATTAGCTTTAGAAGTTAAGAACTTAACTAATGAAAAAGAAGAACTTAGGAAAGAAAGAGATAATCTTAATCAAGAAATAGATTTGTTAAAATCTGAAACTAAAAACTCAACTAAAGATTTAAAAGATCAAATAGAAACTTTAGCTTTAGATAAAGAACAGCAAGCTAAAGAAATGACTCTCTTAAGAAAGATGTTAAAAAATATAAAGACATTGTTGAGAAATTCACTTTAAGTTCAACTAAACTTAACATGATCCTAGATAGTCAAAAAGCTGTTTTTGACAAAGCAGGTTTAGGATATAACACATTAAGGAAACAGAAATCTCTAAAGAATATTTTTATAAAAGCCAACCAAAGTAATATAACTTGTTTCAAATGTAATGAAAAAGGTCATAAATCATTTGAATGCAAAACGTTAAATAATAACAACAAGTTAAATATTAAAGCTAAGAAAATATGGGTTCCGAAAGGAACAATTTTTATTGCTGCTAACCATGAAGGACCCAAGAAAGCTTGGGTACCTAAGCATAAAGTTTGATTATATTGCAGGAATGTCTTGTAGCCAAAAGATCAAAGAAAAAGTGGTACCTTGATAGTGGCTGCTCAAGACATATGACGGGTGACAAAGATGAATTCATCACCCTAGAGAAAAGAAAGGTGGAGTTGTGACGTTTGGCGATAACGGTAAAGGTCAAATTATGGGCCTTGGTAAAGTTCGCATAACTCCATCTATAGTTATTGATAATGTACTTTATGTTAATGGTTTGAAGCATAATCTAATAAGTATAAGTCAATTATGTGATAAAAATTTTAATGTTTCATTTAAATCTTCTATATGCACTGTAACTAATTCTATTGATGATAGCATTGTATTTACTGGTTATAGACATGGCAATGTTTACTTAGTTGACTTAGAAAAATTATCTTTGAGTGATCATTGCTTAATTGCTGACAATGCTAACATAAATGAAATTAGTTGGTTGTGGCATCGTAGATTAGGTCATGCAAGCACACACCTTATTTCAAAACTAATTAAAATGGATTTAGTTAAAGGATTACCTAAACTAGATTTTGAAAATAATAAAATATGTGATGCATGTCAATTTGGAAAACAAACTAGAAGTTCTTTTAAATCTAAAAACATTGTTTCAACTTCTAGGGCTAGAGCTACTTCACATGGATCTTTTCGGACCAACTAGAACCACAAGTCTAGGAGGAAAGAAATATGGTCTAGTGATTGTAGATGATTATTCTAGATATACTTGGGTAATGTTTTTAGCTCACAAAGATGAGACTTTCTCGATATTCCTGAAATTCTTCAAGAAAGTCACAAATGAGAAAAACACTACTATAGTATCTCTAAGAAGTGATCATGGAACAGAATTTGAAAATCACTTATTTGAAAATTTTGCACTGAAAATGGAATTAATCATAATTTTTCAGCCCCTAGGACTCCACAGCAAAATGGTGTAGTTGAAAGAAAAAATAGGACTCTAGAAGACATGGCCCGTACCATGCTATGTGAAAGCAACTTACCAAAGTATTTTTGGGCGGAAGCAATTAACACAGCATGTTACATCTTAAACAGAGCTTTAATAAGACCAATATTAAAGAAAACACCTTATGAATTATGGAATGAAAGAAAACCAAATATAAAATACTTTCATGCATTTGGATGTAAATGTTTCATTCATAATAATGGTAAAAACAACTTAGGAAAATTTGATGCTAAATCTGATGAAGGAATTTTTCTAGGTTATTCAACAACTAGTAAGGCATATAGAATCTTTAACAAGAAAACCTTAGTAGTTGAAGAATCCATTCATGTAGTTTTGATGAATCTTTAGCAACTGGATCTGAAAAGATTGATGATGAGGAAGATACAAACATAATTGAAAAAGATCTTGAAAAACTTAATATTGAAGTATCTTCTGATCATGAACAAGAGCTAAAGATGATGATTCACATAAGGACGATGATGTCAATATTGATCATAATGATGTAGATCTTCCAAGAGACTGGAGATATGCTCATAGTCATCCTAAGGAATTGATTATAGGCGATCCATCTCAAGGAATAAGGACTAGATCATACATGAGAAATATTAGTAATCATCTTGCATTTGTATCACAAATTGAACCTAAAACTATAGAAGAAGCTGAAAAAGATAATAATTGGATGTTAGCAATGCAAGAAGAACTAAATCAATTTACAAGAAATAATGTTTGGACCTTAGTTGAAAGACCTAAAAATCATTCAGTAATAGGATCAAAATGGATTTATAGAAATAAACTAGATGAAAATGGCATTGTAATTAGAAACAAAGCTAGATTGGTTGCTAAAGGATATAATCAAGAGGAAGGTATTGATTTTGATGAAACCTTTGCACCTGTAGCTAGATTAGAAGCCATTAGGCTATTACTTGCATTTGCATGTCATATGAATTTAACTTATTTCAAATGGATGTAAAAAGCGCATTTTTAAATGGATTTATTAATGAAGAAGTTTATGTAGAACAACCACCAGGTTTTGAAGATCACGAGTTTTCAAATCACGTTTTTAAATTGCACAAAGCTTTATATGGTTTGAAACAAGCACCTAGAGCTTGGTATGATAGGTTAAGTAAATTCTTAATAGAAAATGATTTTACAAGAGGAAATGTTGATAAAACTTTGTTTTTGAAAAGAAAAGTAAAGATTTACTTGTAGTACAAATATACGTAGATGACATTATTTTTGGTGCTACTAACGATTCTCTTTGTCAAGAATTTGCAAAGTTGATGCAGGGAGAATTCGAGATGAGCATGATGGGAGAACTCAACTTCTTCCTTGGACTCCAGATCAAACAAAGCAAAGAGGGAATCTTTATCAACCAAACCAAATACACAAGAGAACTACTCAAAAAGTTTGGTATGGAAACAATGAAACCCCTCGGAACTCCAATGAGTCCTTCATGCAAGCTGGACAAAGATGAAGAAGGTAAAAAGGTTGACCAAAAGTATTATCGAGGTATAATCGGATCCCTTCTTTATTTAACAGCAAGTAGACCAGATATATGTTTTCAGTATGTTTATGTGCTAGATTTCAATCTGAACCTAAAGAATCACATTTAATAGCTGTTAAAAGAATTTTAAGATATCTAAATGGAACTAAAAATGTAGGTTTATGGTATTCTAGAGACTCCACATTAAACCTAATTGCATATTCAGATTCTGATTATGCTGGATGTAAATTAGATAGAAAAGCACAAGTGGTGCATGCCATTTCTTAGGAAGTAACTTAATCACATGGTTTAGCAAAAAGCAAAATTCAGTTGCATTATCAACTACTGAAGCTGAATATGTAGCAGCTGGAAGTTGCTGTGCGCAAATCCTATGGATTAAGCGACAACTTGAAGACTATGGTATCACACTTGATAAAACACCCATAAGATGTGATAACACTAGCGCAATCAACTAACTAAAAATCCAATTCAACACTCAAGAACAAAACACATAGAAATTAGATATCATTTTATAAGGGAACATGTAGCTAATGATGAAATTTGTTTAGATTATGTAAACACTGAAGAACAATTAGCTGACATATTCACTAAACCTTTAAATGAAGAAAGATTTTGTTATCTTAGAGGAGAGTTAGGAATTTGTAATCCTTTTGAATAAATTTGAAACCTCTAAGGAAATATATCTAAGATTCTTTCAAATCTCAATCTTAAGGAAATCTTATCTAGAACTCATATCAATTTGATCTCTCAAATCCATGATTTTTATCAATTTTTATGATCATTTTCCGGACACATTTCAGAAATTTCATGTTTTTCTCTGAAATGTCTCGGAGCCGACTCGAGAGTATCGGAGTCGACTCGAGTTTCTGCTGAAACTCTCGAGTCGACCCCTCTCTGGCGCGAGTCGACTCCATGTCGATCTGTGTCTGTGCCGAGTCGACACGTTTGCGCGAGCCGACTCGAGGTGGTCCCAAATTGATTTTTCTAGGGCAGAGTCGACTCGTCGCTCATTCTATTCGACCCCAATCTTAAAATACCTCTCCAACTTCCCCAAACCCTCCAAACTCCAATAACCTCTGATTATCACCTCCAATCATCAAATGGCACCAAAACCGAGGATCTAGTGAGTGGCGGGTGGCATCAAGAGAAAGCGCCGTGAAGAACCGGTGAAGCGTCCCGTGCGGAGCCTTCTCCAACGGACTCCACCTCATCTGCTTCTACCCCAACTGCTGCTCCTGCTGCCACGTCCTCCCAGGTAGATCGTCTAGCAGTAGGATCATTACCACTGGAAGGAAGGTGGATTTTGAATTGTTTGAGAATGAGGGATTCTATTGGGAGACAGTTAATCGAGATGGGTTGAGAAATTTGTCTCTTGGACTGCCCGACTATCCCTGCTTTAGTTAAAGAATTTTACAAGAATTTGTCTAGAGGAGACCATGGGCTTATTAGCAATGTAGAGGAGTCTGAATTTCATACTCTGATTCTTTCTAGATTATTGAATTACCCTTGTCTGGACCTCCACTTTTCCCTGATGACCGCGCCCCAGCTTTATCCAGATTATTGAACAGAAATTGGTTGGATTTGAAGAATTTGCTAATCAGCTGCCTTTAGATTAAGATTGCTCCACAATATCTGCAGCAGGATTCTATTTCCCTAAAACGGTAGATTTGACTATGTTTCTGAGAGAGATATTTTTGTAATGGATGCCATAGTGACTGGGCAAGCCATCAATCTTCCCAGCATGATTCTTGGTACATAGCAGATTGTGGAGGGAAAAGGAAATCCAGTCTGCCTATGGCATGTTTTACTAATGATATTTCGAAGCCAAGGGTTGTGATTTCTGATAATGAGCCAAATGAAGAATTTAAGACATACAGATTTTTATAGTTGGCAACAATTCATCGGATGGGGTTTGTCAAAAAGAATGGTAAATGGGAAAGGAAAGGAGTACAGAGGATAGAGACAGATACTGAGGCTGCAGGACCCTCTGTTAGACATCCTTCGCCTGACCTCCGAGCCCCTTGGTTTCTGCCTCTGCTCCAGCCCCTGCTCCAACTTTTGTTCAGACTTCATCTTCTGCTAGTTTTTCAGATCAACAAATTATGCAACTTCAAAGCCTTACTTGAAGATCAATCAGATAAGCTTAAAACTGATTTGAGAATAAATTTATGAATTTGAGAGAAGCACTTTATTCTCTTGATGATCGTATTCAAAGATTGAGTCCACTCTCAGTTCTTCATCGGCATCCTTAAGTGTGATTAAAGAATATTTTTGAAGAACTTAAGGATATATGCGGAGATGGAGAGACATATCCCAATGCAACGCAGAGCTTCAAGACAAAATTAAGAGTGCGTGCACCTTTGTTGATGAAAACTCAAGGACTATGTAAAAATTCAATCTGAAGGAATGAAAAATATAGTTGATCATCTAACTAGAATTGTAAGAACTCATTTTTGAGTTACTAGAGTTTCAATTCTTGTTTTGTACTGAAGTTTTTTTATGCTTTCTTTTGAAATCAATGTACTGAACATTTTGATGTATTAGACTTTTAAATGAAATGAATTCTCTATTTCCTTATTTCAATGAATTTGAATGAATGTTTATAATTCTCTATCTTTTTGTTGATTACAAAAAAGGGGGAGAATTTTATAGTTTTATGATTGTCTTGATAAAAATTTAATTAATTAAGTTTCATAGGGGGAGCTACCTCATTGAGGGGGAGCCTTTCCATGAACACAAAATTAATTCACTAATCAATCATGAACATATACTCAATGTTTTTGTCATCATCAAAAAGGGGGAGATTGTTGAGAAATTATTGAAACATAATTGCCCCAACTTTATTGATTTTGATGATTTCCAAAAGCCATGAGTTTATTAAAGGATGTAATGAGTTTATGAAAATGAGCAACAAATTTATTTTGAACAATCAATGGAATGGAATGCTCAAGTTTAACTTTAATCAATTTTGAAAGTGACTTTAAACTCAATATTCAAACTTTCAAAAAGAAATTTATAATTCATTTTTATTCAAAAATGGATTATTCTTGAATCATTCTAAATGTTAATTTATTGATTTCAAGTCAAAACAATGAATTAAAATGAATTGGGACGATTTTAAAGTCAATCAGAAAATTTTTCTGATTTTTGATACGTTCCGAGCCGACTCCTGAGTTTCGAGTCGACTCCCTCAGTGTACAGAAATGTGCATCTGTGTCGAGTCGACCCTTGAAATTTCAAGAGTCGACCCCTGATTCTGTCGAGCCGACTCCTGGACTGTGCGAGTCGACTCCGCTCAGACACCAGAAGATGTTTTTTGAGCACTCTCGAGTCGACCCCATTTTCTCGAGTCGACTCCCGACTTTCAGGAGTCGACACTTTTTTCGCGAGTCGACCCCTAAAATTTCTATTTTTGGTAATCGAGCTCGAGCCGACTCGGGAAAAGCTGAGTCGACTCCGCAAATCTGGGCGCGATTTTTAACGATGACACATCAGCCCCAACGGTAAGATTTTTGAATAACGGCTATTTTTCCTTGTCTCTAACGGATATATTTTTGCAGATTCTATAAATAGAGGAGCTCTTTTCAAATCAAAACAACCAGAGAAAATCAAAAAGAGAGAAAAGAATATCATTTGAAAAGAGGGAAAAACAGAGCATATTGAAAAATCTTTTAGCTCAAAGAAGAGTGATTCAAAAGGAGTGAAATCCAAGTGAAAGTTTCGTCTGCTCCTTCTCATCAATCCACAAAAGTCAAAAGAAAATCCAAGCATTTCAAAGGTCAAATCGGAGGATTTTCAAAAGAGGAAAAAGCTTCATCTCAACTCCAAAGTCTTCAACGGTCAAGAATCTGCTGAGGCGTGATTCAACACTTCAAGAGGAGTTGAAGAGAAGAAGGAAGAAAGCCCAAGCATCTACCATCTGCAATACAATCAGGCTTTTCTAACCTTTTATTTTGTACTTCATTTGTATATTTGCTCAAGGGGAGCACATTATTGTTCAAACACTTCATTATTATTTGTTTGCTGATTCAATCAGTGGATTGAATCAGTGGAGGTTGGTATACCTCGTTGCAAGCCGGAGTGCTTGTGTTGGGTTAGTTGTGAGCCCGTGAAAAACAACGTGTAGGGTTTTGTGCTGGTAAGCCGAGTTAAAACCAGCTGGGTTCGTTGTGCACCCGGTAAAACAACAAGTTTGAGTTGTGAGCTTGGAAAACAACTCGGCTGTAATCTAGAGAGATTATAGTGTGGACCCAAGTGAATCTTGGGAGTGGACGTAGGTGCTGGTTGCACCGAACCACTATAAAATTATCTTGTGTTTGCCGTGCCTATTTTCTCTATCTCTATCTCTCTTTATTTGCTTGTGTATTGCTTTTAGTTAGCCTCTCACTTGCACATCTTGCTAACTAATCAATTAAAGTTAAAAAGTCTTAATTTTTAAGAACCCAATTCACCCCCCCCCCTCTTGGGTTGCCATCTGGGCCAACATTATTTGAGTATGGTGTAGTCACAAGCCTCTCCCTTGGCCCACTCAGTGTTAGTTACATTCCCCGAGGGGAGAACACTAGAGCTGATGCTTTGTCTCGGCAAGCCACCTCGGCTAACGGGACCTTGGGAAGAACCTACGTTGAGCATCTGGAAGCCCCAAGCATTGATGTGGTAGAGGAAGCCATGTCCGTCCATCAAGATCCTTACTGAATGGATGCTTATATCTGATACTTCACCACTGGCACCCTCCCAGTCGACCCCGCTGAAGCCAAGATATTCAAGTGCTGAGTACCCAAGTTCTTGATGCTCGACGGACAACTGTACCGAAGATCCTTCTCTCACCCTCTCCTCAAATGCGTCAGTCCTACAGACGCTGACTAATCCTTCGTGAGATCCACGAGGGTATTTGCGAAAACCACTTGGGGGGCAAAGCATTATCGCATAAGGCCCTACGCTAAGGCTACTACTAGCCCACCATGCGGAAATACGCAGCCGATCCGAAAGTGCGATAGTTGCCAGTGGCACGCTAACATTCAACGGCTGCCAACCTCTCAGCTGAGCCCCTGTCGGCTCCATAGCCCTTCGTCCAGTGGGGGATGGATATTTTGGGACCGTTTTCTCCGGCCTCCGGTCAGCGAAAGTTTCTGCTCATTGCCATCGAACATTTCACTAAGTGGGTAGAGGCCGAAGCACTTGGCAAAATCACCAAAGCCAAGGTGAGGAACTTCTTCTGGAAGTCCGTTATTTGTCGGTTTGGGCTACCCCATACACTTGTTACCGATAATGGTCGCCAGTTCGACAATGCTCCTTTCAGAGAGTTTTATGCCGAACTGGGCATATGTCAGAGGTTCACTTCTGTCGGTTATCCGCAAACAAACGGAGTGGCAGAAGTGACAAATCGGACCATCCTTCAAGGGCTTAGGACACGTCTAGATGATTTTAAAGGAAGATGGGTGGAGGAGTTCCTGAACGTGTTGTGGGCGTATCACACGACGCCCTGAACCCCCACGGAAGAAACTCCTTTCAGCCTTATGTTCGGATCGAAGTCATTCCGATGGAGATTGGCATTCCTAGTCCTCGGATACAATCATATGATGAGGGGGATAATTCCAGCCAGTTGAGAGCTAGCCTTGACCTCGTTGAGGAACTTCATGATCGAGCATGACTCAAAATGGCTTCCTACTGACAAAGGATTACAAAGTACTACAATGCCCGAGTTTGTCCCAGAACATTAGTTCCTGGAGACTTGGTCCTCAGGCGAGCCGAAGTCTCCAAACCTACGGAGGGGGAAAAGCTGTCGCCCAATTGGGAAGGACCTTATCGAGTCACCGATGCGCTTCATCGCGGAGCATATCGGATCGAAGGGCTGGATGGAAAGCCTCTCCCTCGTACCTGGAACGCGAACAACCTCTGTTGGTATTATCAGTAAAGTGTATTGATATCCTAAGCTTGGGCATATTTACTAAAATAATATTCATTTTCTCACTAGCAAAAGTGTCTTCAAGCGATCTTGCTTCTTTAGCGCAAGCCCGACTCCGCGTCGGCACTCAAGCCCGACTCCACATCGGTACTCAAGCCCGACTCTGCGTCGGCACTCAAGTCCAACTCAGCGTCGGCACTCCAGCTCGGCTTCACATCGGTATCATCCAAGCATGAGGTGGGACCAGCGCTTGCTCATGCAATTTTGCCTCGGTCTCAACTTCAGCCTTAAGGCTCCAGTTTTGACTTCTTCCGCATCTTGACTTCGGCCTCGACACTGATGTCAAGTATCGACTCTCAACTACGGCCATGTCCTAGCTACAGCCCGAGTTTCTATCTTGGCTTCTGCCTCACCTAACAGTAGCTACGACTTCGGTTCCTAAATGGGATCGACGATCTCGGCCCTAGCCCCGATTCTAGAATGAGCAAATTACCAACAGCAAATTTCGAAGATTTCCAAAGTTGTTTTCATTAATTGTAAAGGTCTTACAAAATTGCCGACTCTTGTCGGGCCTCATTATAAGGAAAAATAAAAGTGCTCAAGGCTCGGTCGGCGCTGGATCACTGTTGAGGGAAGGTTCCTCTTCATCTGGTTCCAGATCGCCGATTCCCTCGAGACCGTAGAATCTTCTCACTTTGGCCTTGTAGTCCTGGAAGCCCCCATTGTATGCGAAGGCAGTGGCCTAGGCCAACTCCTCTTCGTAAATATCGGACTTCCTGAAGTTCTCTATGGCCTTAGCGGCCTTCTTCTCGGCCGCAGCAACTTTTTCTTCGGTAGCTATCACCGCCACCTTCAAGTCGGCTATTTTGGCGTCAGATTGGCGAGCGATCTCTTCAGCGTTTTCTGCCCATCCTCGACCACTTTTATTTCAATGATGGTGGAGTGTAGTCAATTCTTCAACACGAACACCTCCGACTACGCCACCTTTTGCTTCTCCTCCACCACCCGAGCATTATCGAGCTCGTGGGCTGCTTGGCGTTGAGCTTCCTCAAGCGCCCCTTCTGCCCTTTCTGCCCGGGCTAAACCCTCGGATTGGGTGGCCTCGGCCCTTTGTGCCTGGGCCAATTCAGCTTGGGCTACCTCTAGAGCTCTCTCAGCCTTTTCTGCTCTAGCCTGGGCTTGGCTGGCCTCTTCATGCGAATGGTTGAGGGTGGCCTCGGCCTGGGATAGGATGCCTCTGACGGAAACCATGGAGTTCATCACCTACACAAGCAAATTACTCGGGTTAAGTGAAGGAAAATTCTTAATGAAGACTATTGATAGAGGGGAGGAACACTGACCTAGAGGTGAGCCACAGAAGCTTCACGGAAGAAGACAGAGGTCCCTTGGTTCTGGAGGACCCTCTGAAGCTCAGGTACACAGACCTGAGCCATCGTCTGCTCGACCCAATGGCCATGGTGCTTGAGGATTAATCGGAAGGAAGGCGTGTCGGCTTTGTCTTCCTCTGCGGCACTGGCGGGTGCTGGAGCTACTAGCGCCGGGTCAGAGGATGGCGGTGCCTCTTCCATTGGTGCTACCACCTGTGGAGGCTCTTCGGCTGCTGCCCCTTCGGCTGGTGGAGCGGCCTCTGAAGTCGGCCCTGCCGCCGGTGCTATTGGATCCACCTCGGGAGCGGCAGGTGGTGATGGCGGAAGCCCAGCCCTTGGTTCTTCCAGGGGCGTGTTAGTGAGATCGATGGACAATCGGGACGGCGCAGGTGAAGGTGATTGAGGCCGTCTCCTTTCTTCGGCCTCTTCATTTCTTTCCGAGGCCCCTTCGGCCTCGGCTCTCTTGTTAACCTTAATTTTGGCCCTCTTCTCGGCGGGGGCTCCATCCGCCTGGGCTCTTCTTTCCTTGGCAGTGGCCTTCCTCACTGCTTGGATTGATGGCGTCATATTTGTATAAGTCAAAGGACTTGGTTAAAAAAAAAGAGGAAAAGGAAGAGAGCAAATGGTGAAGGAAAAGTCATGGCTGCTCACCGTCACTCGGAATAAGGCCTGCCAGCCGAAGGTTCTCCTCGGCCAGTAGGAGACTGCATCGGGGGACGTTGGCAGTTATCAGCTGCTCGAACGCCACTTGGTCTTTTGGAAGTATAGTCGGATCCTTGTTCGGCTCGATGTTTGGAGTCCCCCACACTGTTCTCACCCCCTCAACTTGAGCAAAGAAAAACCTATCTTTCCACCCCTTAATGGATGTAGGAAGATATAGCTTGAGGGTTCTGGTTGGTCTAGAGGCAAAGGACCACCACCCCGATTGTTTCCTAAGGGTATAAAAGCATTGGAAAAGAGAGATCCTAGTTTCTATCCCATGGATATAAAAGGGCATAGCATCAAGAAACCAATGATGGTCCGAATGGAATTGGGAACCAACTGTGCCAGAGCTAAGGAATATCTATTTAAGAGGTTAAGTATGAAAGGATGAATGAGAAGACGAAGGCCGGCTTTGAAATAAGTTTCATACAAAGCCACCCTACCGAGATAAGATGAAGTTACCCTATCTTCGGGAAGAGGTCGATATAGGCGAAGATTGGTGGAGAGACTGTACTTAGCCCTAAGGTTTATAATTTTTTGGGCGGTCATGCTCGAGGCAGTCCCCTCGGGGGACTGCCCCATAGTGGATGATGAGCTGGCGATGACCGGATAGTGCCGGATGGGGGCCCGTCCGGCAGCTGGGCGACTCCCAGTGGGAGACCACCCAGCGGCTCACCACTGCTCTAGTGGAACCCTATCGATGGAGGAGGAGGACCAGCTCGGTGCTGGAGAAGAAGAAGGCTGTGAAGGATTGGGGGAATAACCCTCGGAAACGAAGATTGAACAGGAAAGGGATGAAGAAACCATGGGAGCTAAAATGGACTAACCTGAAGGATCTGGGAACCTGGGATTGAAGACGAAGAGCTCAGGAAGATGGAACAGTGGTGGAAGATGAACATGCACTCAAGCAGGATCAAGAGGAGGAAGAAGGGAGCAAAGGCAATGGAAGCGGCTCAAGTTAGGGACGACCCCTTTTATAGCCTCGTTTCAAATCATCATGCCTGTTTCCAATTTGGCCACATGCCCGCTCACCACTGGGAATCATTTCGGTAACCGCCTGATGCGCAGAATGCGAGGGGCACCACCAATGATGGGACAGCGGTGACTCACCATAATGATGGTGCTCGCCTTTTCGCAGTTCCATACCTGAGGAGAATCCTAGTTGATCTCAACGGCTAGAACGGACGAGGCGGTGGCATTGCAGCACCCGATGCCTCATCAAAGAAGCATGGCCCTTGGAGACACGTGTCCTTTTCATAGCCGCTGGCGCACGAGGATCAGCCACCATGTGATATAACGCCCCTTTCGCTGGTGATTGTACACCCACCCATCTCAAGGGCGAGGGAAATCTGATGTGGCTGATTACGCCCCTAGACGGTGGGGTAACAGTCTGCATAGTTCTTGGAGCCAAGTAATAATTTGGCAGCCAGTCCCGGCCTCGGCCTCGGACTTCACCTCGGCTTCGGCCTTGGACCTCGCCTCGGCCTTGGTCGTGGACTTCGTTTCAGCTTCAACATTGGCCTCGAGTCTCGCCTCGGCCTCGGCCTCGAGCCCCACCTCGGCCTTGGCATGTCTTCAGCCTCGGCCTTGGCCTCGAGTCTAGTTTCAACCTCGGCCTCAAGCCTCACCTCGGCCTCGGCACGTCTTCGGCCTTGGCCTCGAGTTTTGCTTTACATACTCTCGGCCCATAGTTTCGGTCGTAGAACCAATTTTGAATATTGTGCCCAGTGATTTAAAACGCCTAAGACTGCCACGTAGCCCACCAACCCGCTTTTTGCCAAGATCACGGGCGGTTACCGATATACTAGGTAGTTGCCGATATTTACGGCGCGCGTTTAGCGGCTATGCGCCCACCTACCATTTACGAGCCGATCTTGACGGAAGACGTGATCCGACGGTTATCCACGAAGGGTAAGAGGGACCTTCAAATAGGTATATAAAAACCCTGACTCATTAAGAGGGGGAGGACTTAACTTCTACTATCTCTTTTTGACTGTTGTTCTCCAAACCGCTAACTTAAGCGTGGGAGGGTTTCCGTCGGAACGATCAGTCCGAGACTTTTATTGCAGATTTTCGGCTATAGGAGATGGTCTTATCATCCTTCTGAAGACCCTCAAAGCCCCTTTCTCGCTCGATGCTCTCCGAAAGTGATTTGGCAGCAACAGTCATCAATAAGATAGGGTGGAGGATTAGGGTGCAGGTAAGTGATGCTTATTGAGGGAGACTATGAAAGAGTGAAGCAAGGCAGCAGAGTAGGGTAGCAAGTGGTCGAGCAGTTCAAGATATAATGGATGAAGAAGAGATGATATGGTCTAGCAGGATAGGGCAACGAATGGGTGGCTGAGCAACATAGGATATTGTGAATTAGTAGGGCAACGAATGGCCAATCAGATATGGTGGTTAAGTGGCATAGGATGATGGGGCAGAGGGGTAAGGGGGGGGGGGGTTCAATTAGGGTTTTAGAGGAAGAAGGATTGAGATGTGGCGGATCGGGATAGTAGATGGCTGGTCGAATATGGTGCTGCAGCTAGGGTTTCAAATGGTCAAATAGCATGGGGGCAACGATGATCAACTAACGACCGAATATTATGGTCGTGGAGCAGCGCTCAGCAATAAAAGGAAAAGAGAGGTTTGCAGGCAGTCGGAATTAGTAATTAGATTTTGTTAGGTTAGCGATAGGAAGAGAGGTTTTGTTAGGTTAACACAAAAATTCATTAAATCTTGTTAACAGACCGATGGGGCTAACAAGTTATAAACCCTTTGATTTCAACTATCTAACTCGACTCGATCTAATTTCCATTACAAATTAGCTTTAGTTCGCATGAGCTTAGCTTTCTGCCATTGTAAGATGGCAAGTCAGTGGACTTCTTGTAATGTCACCAATCCTTAATAATAGGAACCAAAGTAAAATAAAAAAAAATAAAAATATATTAAAAAATTTTGTTCCCACAAGGACTAAAGTCAAACAACCATAGGGTTAAAATATACTTTGGCCTTCTTTTAATCATTTCTTAATGCTGAATTCAAGAATTCATTTGTTTCGTGATACATTTGTTGCGTTGTTTGAATAAAACGGACGAGTTACATTGTACTATCATGCAAAGGGAAATGAAAGGTTCAAATTGTACTTGGTCAGTTGTGCGCTGTCCTTATCGTTGTGTATTAGTACTCAGCTAAGAGGAAACCTCCTAGAAGTCAGGGAGTTGGTCGAGAGCACAAAAAAAAAAAAAAAAAAAACAACGACTTCGGCCACAAGATTGTCAATAGTTCCGATGCTCAAGATTTTCTTTTTATTATGTATGCTATAGGGAGCTGATTAGGTGTATATGAAAAGTTTCTTCTGAATCTTTAAAAAATAAAATATAAAAGGAAGAAGAAGAAGAAGAAGAAAAATTCATGCATGGTAAGAGGATATTTAAAGCAATTTCTTTTCTCACTACATCAGCCCATAAATACTAAATTATTCCTGTTTTCTTTAAAAGAACTGTCAACAATATTTTTCAGGCCATGAGATTTTCAGCTATTATTTAAAAATAAAAACCAGTCAACCACAATTGATGGTATTGACAATCAACCAGGCATTCTCATAGTTCTACCGATGATGCATAACTACGGCTCATCTATAGAAATACAAGGCTTTATTTTGTTATAATAGTTTTAATACACGTGGCTTGGGCACGAATTTGTGGGACATGATTTTGGCATGGTTTAGAAAGAGAGCACTTACAAATTATTTAAATTTAAAATTAATAGAAATAGGTAAGATGGAGATATAATAATTCATGCAGTCAACCAATAGAAAGATAAAAATATCATACATTAATTTCGATATTTAGTGAAAATGTTATATATATATATATAGTTAACATTATTTTTCAATAACTGCATCCCATGGCCATGCTATTTCTATGCACAAAAAATACTTAGTGCTAAGTCATTTTTGACTACTTCAACAACGATAATATATGACCTACCTGATCTACGAGTAGTTAACAGGCAACAAAACAAAAGGAATGGAGTTGATTTCCGAGGTTCATTGAAGAAGATGTCCTAAATAGAAGAAGGTGATAGGAATGAAAGGGTCATCAATGCAGATAAATGCAGAAAAATCTAAAGCATCTGATTGAATGAGATGTGTAAGCTCTGCAGGACATGCGATATTAAGCATATCACAGAAATATCAAGTGTTTTTCCAGTTCCATGAATGTAGAAGAAGGTAGGATGAAGACCAGGAAAAATGTGCGCTTTTCCATTGCTTTTATAAACATAATTGTGTTTAGACTGTTGCAAGCGCAAAGATGAAAAGGGAAACAACTGAAGCAATAATTAGAAGAGAGAGAGAGAGAGAGAGAGAGAGAGAGAGAGAGGCCTGTAAGGCCATTAGGATGCGAATAATTACTAATAACCAAAGATCATGAAGAAAATGATTGAAAAAAGATTCTAGATTTAACACAATAACAACAAAGCTTTAATCTAACTAATTGAGATTGATTACATAATTCAATTTTTTTCTATTATATTTGATTTATAAAAATAGCAAATATTTCTTTATTACTCTCTTATGTAACTTTTCATTTATCTTGATTTTTTTTAATATATATCAAATCATTTTTTATGCTAATTCATTCTAAATCATATTGTAAATATTCAAACTATATAAATCATCGTTCTCTCAATTTGTTCTCAATAAAAGCTACCTTCTTCTTTTTTAAAAATGACTTTATTTTTTACTCTATCTATTTTTATATCACCACATATTTACTTCAATATTCTCGTTTCAAATAGTTTTCTAATTGTCTAACATTCAGTACCAATAAAGTAGAGCTAATTTTTTAGCTATCATATAGACAAACCTCTAATAATTACAAAGAAAACAGTGACAATGAACCTCCTATACAACTAATTGGACAACATGATACATGAATAGACCCTATATATAACTTTTTATAAAGGAAAATTTTGAGCAACAACATTCATGATTTAACCCACTAAATTAGGGCACATGATAGAACAAAACATTACATGCAAGTTTTGCATCATTTATTTCTTAAGTAAAGATTATTGTTATCCTTCCTCTCAATTGTTAAAACAAGATAAACAAAATAATAATGTATACTAATGCAAGCACTAATGCTGTTCAATCATCGGTAGCTAGCCCAAAGTGTTCACGAAGGATACTTTTGCTGGCTCCTCCCAATCCTTTAGCAGTTTTCATCATATTCCCTAGTTTTTCTTCCTCATGCCTTATTTGACCCATTCTGTCCAGGACATTGGCAAGAAGATTATTGCAATCACCACCATTAGGTAAAGTCCGAGGATTTGCAAGTGCTGATCTTTCTGAATCAAGCTGTCGATACAAACTGAGAAGATAGTCTTTCTGATCATAAAGCTTTTGCTCAATAATTCTTAAGCTCAATTCTTGTGAATCTTTCCATTCTCGAAGTATCTTAACTATATCGTTTTCAAGATTCACAGATGCATTATCAAAATCTGAAGTTATGTATATTGGCAGCTGAGCTGTCCCATCAACTGTATCATTCTTTTGCATAAGCTGGACCTCATCTTTGAGACCCTCATTTATTTTTTGTCTTTTAATGTCCGGTGCTCCTAAAATTGTTATCTCCTTTCCAATATTGAAGGTATCTTCTGTATTGAAAAAGAAAGCTTTGTAAATTTACAAATAAAGATTGGAAGGACATATTGAATTCTGAAAAACCTATGGCATATAACAAAATATATTGGTATCCATTGAAGAATTTAAAAAAAATCAATATCAATGTTTTCTCAAAAGCTGCTAATGATAACTTGCTACAGATGAATCATGGAAGTATTGACAGAAATCCATGTGCAAGAAAAGGCTATTGACCATCTAGGATGACACTAAACGACACTGAACAAAAATGTTGAAAGAAATTAAGAATGATGCTTGCTGTAATAAAATTTCAAGGTCATGCATTTCTAATCTTTAAATATTCATATTCAGCAAGCAATGACGAAAGTAACAGCTTCATATTAATGGAATCAAATTGAAAATTTTCTGGTTATGAGAGGTTTGGCAGGGGGGAAAAAACAATGCACTCAAAATTGAACTCCTATTCCTTCCTGATCCAGCTCTTGTTTATATATTTAATTTAGCCAGAATATGTATAACAAACAAATAAGCATGAATTTCGATGTCAATCTTCCAAGCAGAATTAATATGTACTTCAACATCAAGTTTCCGAGCAGAATTTATCTTTCTTTAAGAGGCTGACAATGCTAGGCCACTTCCAAGTGCTATTTTGGGTGTGATTTACTAGACCAATTATTTATGAATATTTCATATCATTGTTTCAATGTGTGAAAACTGGAGAAAATACAACTTTGGATAAATGGTCTGACATATCAGATGATGCATGCAGAGTCTGCTTTATGATGCATCAATGATGCAATGTAATTCCATGAAATTCAAGTCAAATCTATTAAGGAAAACAACAGAAACTACAGGCATAAATTAAAACTGGTGGTGATGGTTAAACATCAAATGAAAGGTTGTTAAGGACTGTCATATGTTGCAGAAGCAATGCGACTCCCTAATGTGACTTACAGTGGCATGAAAGGGCCAGCTAAGTTCACAATACATCAACGACATAGCAGTGAGTAATGCACCTGGTCTATGATGCTCAGCTCAAAGGTGGCAAGGTGCAAAAGGAGCTCAACTTGCAAGGAAAGACAATGCAGCAAATAAAGGTGATTTGTGGTGGTTTTCTCAAGAAGAAAATTCATGCAGCATCAAGGTGTGCATGCACATTTCAACTGACTTGATGGATGCTTGCTTTTGGACATCTGAAGGTATTACAAGCTCGGTTTTCAGTCTCTGTACTGGACCCTATACTAATAGCTTATTTGCATGAGTTGAATCAGTAAAGTACACACCTGCAGCGACATATGGGGCATTGCTTGAGGCAAGGAAGCAGCTATACCATATGTCAGTACAATACCACACCAAGTTCTCATACCACATCAGTGCCCTTATCTAAGTATGGTGCACCTGATACTTGAGAATATGGATTGGTGGAGAAAGCCTGGATTGCCGAAGTCAAACTTGTGTCCGGCTGGGGGCATGTGTGCAAGCACTTGCGTATGTTGTTGGTCTGCTAGACATTTCCTATGTCTAGCCTGGGTATGTAGTGCAAATTGAGGCCTCAAATTATGAAGGAAAAATTGACTTTGCGACATAATTAATACCCAAAAAAAGGGAGAGGGAGATGACATCAGCTCATTATAGTATCAGCTCATTGCACTTCTCCCTTCTGTTTCTTCATTGGATATCCCCTCCAATGGACCCCATCAGTGTTAAGTGCCGCATTTGATCAACTAGTCTAGCCATCCAAAAGTCTCTATGTTAATGGTACAAATAACATTAAATGACTCAATCTCATCATATAATGATTTCAAAATTCTGATCTAATATTCAGTCCTCACAAAATTTGACTTTTGATGTTGAAATTGATTCTTCACAAGTCCTACATGTGTCATAGATGTAGGAGATGGGACAAAAAAGTGCAGATCAGGGTTTAGAAAGGGTTATCCGTAAAAGAGTGGGATAGGACAGGAGCAATTTGGAGATGGCCAGAAGTAGAAGGGATAGCTAGGGATAGCAATTCTAGGGCTTTGTTGCGCCATGATTGCGATTGGCTCAGGATTGTTAAAATTTCTCCAATGAAACATGATAAAGTCTAGCTTAAGTTGAGCTGATTCAAGCTACAAGCCCAAATTCAAATAATTTCACACATATGCGTGATAATCGGTCCAATCTAAACTTTACAACTAAAGATTGAATAAAAACCTTATGTTTAAACCTAGTCCTAAAATATTCTAATCCTACATGTCCCCCCGCCCCCCTCTCTCTCTCTCTCTCATCCAATCATTGACTCCCATCTCCTACCCAGCCCCCCTCCCCTTTTGCTCCCCTCTTCCTCTTGAATCTTTTGGCCCTTGGTTACATGAATCAGGAGTTGACTGTTGCAAAAATATCTCTGAGAGCCCGTGCTAACATATATTTACTCCTATATTGTCTATACATTAAGTAGAACTTGGATACTTATATAGAGCTAAAAAATCTAAAAAATACCTTTTAACTAGCTACAAATGATATCAGAATAGATCTAGTCTATGGCCAACATGGATTAGGGGCCACTGCTAACAAGCTCGTTACCTTTATGATTGGATTTGATTGCATGTGTTTAAATCCTTAACTTGATGAGGATGTTAAGGCTTAAACAGGGGGAGTATGCAAAAGTCCACATTGGCATGTGTTTAATCCTACATCAGCTATGTATTGTGTGGATCTTGAGTACTTATATAATGTTAAGGAACCTAAGTAATACCTTTTAGCTAGCCTTTTTGAGTGAAGTCATATGTTATTACAATCTCTTTAGAAGTTTAAATGAAGCATTAGGGAAGTTGGTTTAGCAGCAAATTTCTAAGAAGATCTCAAACTAAAGTATAATCGTAAGCCTAAGCTCCCTGACACTCAAATTCTACAAAGCATTAGCTTTTACATTTTCTAAAATAGACCTAATTTCCACTTGTATCCCTGCAACAAGAGTGGTTTAGAGAACAAATACGCATTGATTTGGATCATTACTAGAGGATGCTACCATGACATGACATCCCTCCTCTCTCTCTCTCCTCAAAATTCTAAAATCAAGCCTAATTAGGTTTGGGCTCAACTTTGATAGGTAAACAACTTGCTAAAAAATCACCAAAATAAAATTGCTTTAAGTAGGATCTAAATCCAAATATGACCTATTTTAAGCTGGAGATGAGC
Source organism: Calamus simplicifolius (assembly GCA_900491605.1). NCBI lineage: Eukaryota > Viridiplantae > Streptophyta > Magnoliopsida > Arecales > Arecaceae > Calamus > Calamus simplicifolius. Next base: position 2,089,195 of record UESW01003831.1, read on the forward strand.
TAGAAATTTCCCAGGCTGTAACTAAACCACTAGCAGCCCTGGATTGACCCATGGAATAAGTTCGAGATTTTGAGATCGTTTCACTTGGCACAAAATCGTAGTTATAAGAAAACTATGAAAACAAGAAAAGTTGGGGATTAAACAGTTAACTAATGGCAACAAATCTAAAAAATACGGAAAGCATCTTAATGATAAGAAAATAGAAGTGAAATTAAGGTCACTTATGACAAATTAGCAAAAGATTATGGACTATATGTAAACCTCACCATAAATCCATAAAATTAGGGTTTATTTATTAAATCATTGTTTAAGCAATTATGAAGATTATAGATGAAGAATTGAAGAATAAATTAGGAGGTTCTCAGCAACTTACAAGGTAAGGCCGGAATCAATAGCATAAACATATGTGAATTGATAGTGAATGCAAGGCAAAAAGTAGTAACAACGAAGAGCAAAAGGAAAGGCAATACAATAACAACTTTAACATAGGTGAAAATTAAAAAGATCAACTCTCAATTCATTCTTTTATTTGCTTGCATTTACTTATTTTAGAAGTCACCTTAATCGGAGCAAACCAAAATATCCTTCTTCATTTGTCCTTTTCCTTGAAATGATTACCACCAATATAAATTGTCAAGGAAGAATAGATTCAACAAATCAGCAGCTCATAATGGCAACAAACATTACTTATTAGGCAGGGTTGGTTACCATGCCAAGTGCTAGGGAAGCAGCACTTTGAACAGGTGAAGAAACCTTGTTTATCCCAGGTTATTCATGCAAGTGTAGGCGACAACAATTTGACTTTTCTAGGTTTATAAATTAAGTCAATTCCCTTCATCCATTGTCATGGTTTAATTATCTTGACTTGTTATTGGAAAGAACTTAAATATTCTCTACCAAAAAAGGGACTTAAGTTCATAAGGCTTTTGCACTTCAAATATCTTTAGAAAAGAAAAGAAATTTCTTAATATTATAACAAAAGCATAACTATTCAGTCTTCCCAATATTTTACTAAATTTTCCACTAATTCTAGATTTATGAATAAAAGAATTTCACTGTGATTGCATCTTAAAACAAACAAAACAAGCAACTATTCCTTTTAACTTCAAATCATCAAATTTTTTCTCCAGCCTTTGTCTCATTATTCAACCATGATTAGTTTGGTTTCCCAAAAAATTGTACAAAATCTTTTAATCAGTATAAAAATTATTAACTAATTATGAAAATATAATAATGTCGTAATAAATAATTATAGTATAAAAGAGAACTATGTTTTCCCACTAACATTTTATTCTCCTTTTTCTTGATAATTAACTCCATTGAGAAGGCAGGCTACCATAGTCATATTGCTGAGCAATCATAGCCAATGGTCTTAGTAACAATATTTTTTAATTTTTCATTCAACTAGCTGTTGCAAGCCAATAAAAATAGATTTCCACTTAAAAAAAGGGATGGCATCATAAGTCCTGGAATATGGTAAATTTTGACACATTTAGGTCTACCCAAAGAACTCTAACACCTTATATTATATTAATGAAGTTTGGAGATCATACTAACTAAATTTTTCATTCAACTAGCTATTGCATATCAACAAAAATAGGTTTCCACACATCATCAGTCATGGACTACAGTAAATTTTGCCGCTTACAGGTTTATTTAAAGAAATCTAGCATCTTATATTATATTAATGAAGCTTGGAGATCATACTAACTTCAACTACTTTAATATGAGAGCAAGTGAACAAGGAAAAGTTCAACTTAGTTCAATGCCATATAAATACCAAAAATATTAAGATGTTGCAACCTTGCTATCAATGCATCCATGAGATATTTGAAGCAACAATAGAACTTAATTCCCTGACATGTACAGATGTATGTTCTTATGAATCTAGACACATGCAACGAATGAGTTATATGATATCGCTTCTTTTAGGTTCAACAATTTGCTATTATTAATCCATATTTAAATGCACCTTTCTTATTCTGTTTTACAATAACATCATCAATGATAAAGTGAATACAAGAATTTTTGCACAAACAATTTTTAAGTTTTAACAGTAAACAAACATGTGAACAAACCTGATTACATCAATGCTCCACAAAAAAAGTTAACTTAAAAAGAGTATCATGATCCTTGCTCATATTTGTCACGACACTATTATCATCATCAAATGGTGGGCCAAATGAAATATACCAAAGCATTTTAGGTAAATGTCATGCATTAATATGATAGCCATTTATTTTTGAGGCCTCCTATTATATTATAATATTAACATATATACTAAGAATAAAACTAACCACTAGTCAAGGTTCGCAATATCGATGCTTATTGTCCCATATCAAGCATATCTAATCCTACTAATACTAGAAGGAAACCTGGTATGGAGAGCACACCAATTGTGGACATGTCAACCCGACACCCATACCAAGCATACCAACACTATAACAACATGGTACCAGCATAGAATTTGGTATTGCAACTACAATTGCCATCAATATTTAATTATTGCTTGTTATAATGTCTTTCGCCAAAAATCCAAATATAATGGTATTTTTTATCAGGTTTTCAAATACCAGTATCAAAACCTAAAATTGTTTTTCATTGTGAAACTATTATTATATGTACCAAAATCAACAATATCAAAAATAATGAAAAATCATTAGTACCAACCAATACAATCAGCATGGTATTGTCAATACAATACAGACCAATACAGACTGCTTTATGTAGAACATGTCAATACAATAAGTTTTGGCATCAAGCATCTATAACAATGCCGGTTGTGCATCGGAACAGGACGGTAGCATCCATGTTTTGTATACTCTAATAATCTTGCAAATTCAAAGAATAACAATATATTCTATGTATAGTGGTCTGATCAACTAACATGATTATTACCTTGTCATTATTTTCCATTATAGTATGATAAGGATCAGTGATAATAGCTATTATCTTATTTCCCAAAAAAAAATTCTAGTCACGGCCGAGCATAACTGTTTTGACATTAAAGTCAAGGCAAATAATGACCATTACTTTTATTATGATGCTAATTAATGACTTTAAATTGAGTCCATTATTAGGGGATGTTGGCATTGTACAAACCTTGGTGAATGAATGAATATATGTAAACCATGACTTAATAACTCTTGCTACTAGCCCATCATCAAATAACAACTGATTTTTAGCTTCTCATAGGCCACTTTCTTCTTAGCTGGGTACCCCTTAACTATGGTGGATCAAGTTAAACTTTGATGGGGCCATCCAAAGTGGTGGTGTTGGAGGCATAGAAGGCCATTTTGATGTTAGGCACGGAATTGTTGATGCATACAATCTGCCACGTGGACTAGAATCTCTACATATATCTGAATCGGACTCTCACACAAAATCTTATTCTATATCAAATGGCAATGACCCCCATCTTCATGGATATCTTCCATTCGATGTGCCATCTTATAGATATCCTACATCCAAGGCTTCGAGCAGCTCCTACATTCCCATACTGCAGCTTCATGATGCTTATAAGTCGAATTTTGCCAACGTGATCTTTGTATGACAGGACTAGTGTTCCACTACACAAGGGTAAGATAACGAGACATAGAAAAGAGCTGGATATGGTGATCCAATGGAGTGGACTCGTGATGTCCATGTGAGATAAGATGGCATTCCAAACCCAGACTATGAGTAGGATCTCAATGTCTATGAGTGGCATGGATACTCTACCAAATATTAGATGTTCGTACATATTATCAATTATGTTTTTATTATATATTTGAAATTCTTATTTATATGCAATTTAAAAATATTTTCTTTTAATTGTCTATTTCTTACATTTACATTAGTGACACATTGATATACTTCAATTTTATTTGACATCATAAAGAACTTCAAAACTCCATAAATTTAAAGAAAAAATTGCTAAGACTAAGTATACCACATTATAGAAGAGAAAATAAAAAAAAATCAAAAAAATAAAAAAATCTAGCATACTTGTCTATCTGATCGGAATGCTATGGTGTACAGTGTGTCGATATGGTGTGCCCCCTGTACCGTACCGAACCAAGCCAGTACTGAAATAGTATCGATTTCTGTTACGATGAACCTTGGTTGAAGGAGCTGGTTTTAGCTTAGTAGCGTCCTTGGCATGGTAATGAGGGCAGGTCCTATCCATTTATCCCAATGCATTATTTTAGAGGCACAATTGAAGGCTGCCCACTAAGGGTCTTCAAGAACTTACATGAATGGACTTCGAAAAGAATGTTTGTGTAGAGGGGGACTCTTAGCGATGCATTGGTTGATTGATTAGGATAATCTGCATCACCCTTGCTTAAGATATGCATGGAATATGATGCCTTTATTTCCTATAATCTAATTAGTCATACTTTGAGCGAAGAGAATAAGTTGGACTTTTGGCTAGTTGATGCTAATTCCCAATAGCTAGAGTAAAGAATTTGTACCGATGGGTCTCCATCATCTTTATAGCATTTACCTAAGAGGCATTTTCTATGATAAGTTGTAACTCTAAAAGGGCTTCAGCCTCCTTTTGGTTTAAAAGAAAATGGCTTACTTCCTTTTGACTCAACCAACTCCATATGCCACTAAGTCTAAGTCTAATCTTTAATGACCTAAATAATTTATAATAGTCATCATTTCAGTTTCACCCAATCTCTCATAGTATAAATTACACAAATATTGCTAATTTAAATAACAAATGTGCATACAAAACCTGACCAACATATGCAAGGTATCGTTAGTGATCTGCACTGCACTCCTTGTCCAATTCCATCTTGTGTGGCACACTAGGAATAATGCAACATATGGTGATAAGTGAGTGTCACTTAAAATTTGAGCCAAACACAAGGCACGTTGATCCTATTTTCAAATTTTGGTGGGGCATTTTGCAGGACACCAAAATGGGGTACCATCCCAATGTCAAGACAAGAATATCTCACTGTTGTCTTGACATCTTGATTAGCATGTTTTGGCTCATCCCTCATCCCATGTATTGAGATAAGTTAGGAAAATAGTAGTGCATCTAACTCAACTCAACTAAGCCTTTTCCCAACTACATGGGGTTGGTTATATGAATTTGCTTCCTCCACTCTGCTCTATTCAGGACTAAGTCGACACTCAAATTACAATAGTAGCGCATCATCCTTACAAGTTGCCCTCTCTCTCAAAAGTAGAAAAAAATCCTATAAAAGGTTGGCATCCAAATAGAGTAAGAAAGCAAGGACAGAAAACCTAGACCATGCCACTACATCACCCACCATTACCATGACTCCATAAACCTTTGTCGCATTGTCTCCATCGCCACCTTCTCCATTGACTTCCACAAGGCCCTCACCCTCCTTAATGCCTCCCACAACAATCTCCACTAGCTTGTCTTTATCTACTCCTTTGAGGACTCTAATAGAGTGAATCACCGGCAACAATATTGTCCTCAACCTACCACCCCATCACCTCCACTAACCTAATCCTCTCTTAGGTCTAGTCCTGCTCGCTGCCATGAAGATGGCCAACCATCCCTCCAACTACATCAAGGCCACCACCTCCCTTGTCAACCTCACCCTTAATAATTGTTGCTACAAGAATATTAATGAAGGTGGCGAATAAGACTGGAATCAAATAGCAGTGGAGCCCCATGGATGGTGGATCTCGATGGCCAACTCTCCTCTTTGCCATTCCAAGTTCTCCCGCAAGCTCCAATCTTAGCCCTTAGCAACTGAATCTTGTCTCTATGCTCCAATCTGCCCTTCTCGGTGAGTTTGCTTATCTTATGCTCCCTCTTCCACTCAAACACCACAAGAACCCTATTTTCAACCTGTCTCCCATCGTAAACCTGATCCTAACCCTAACCCTGTTCGCCATGTAACCCTCACCCTAGCCTCACTTTATTGTTAATGATGGGTGAGCTGCCATGGCCTAGACATTTTACATCGTGACAATGATTGGATGAGTTCAGGTTAGGAAGAGGAGAATGAAGAAATGAGAAGAGAGCATTTTTGTTTGAAGAGTATGAAAAATAGGAAAAGTCTTTGTACACAGTCTCCGGTACAGCAAGTCCTACGTGGGCTGCACCGTCCCTCCTTATTGGTCCACATGAATCCTATACATGGCTTGATACGATGGAGCAAGAATACCATCTTAAATTTTGACGTGACGTGCATTAATACCTATTCAATTTTTTTTTTTGAAATTTGTGTACAGGCCGCAGTGCACGTTTTCTGAATGGGTGTCATAATTTTATAACTACGGTGTTGTAAATTTACAACTGGGATGTCATAATTTTTTTTGGCTTTCTGAATGGGTGTCTTAATTTTATAACTATGGTGTCGTAAGTTTACAACTAGGGTATCATCTTAAATTTTGACGTGACGTGCATTAATATCCGTTCAGTTTTTTTTTGGAATGTGTATAGACACGTTTTCTGAGTGGGTATCGTAATTTTATAACTACGGTATCGTAAATTTACAACTGGGATGTCGTAATTTTTTTTGACTTTCTAAATGGGGTCTTAATTTTATAACTACGGTGTCATAAGTTTACAGCTGGGGTGTCATCTTAAATTTTGACATGACATACATTAATACCCGTTCAGCTTTTTTTTTGGAATTTGTGTACAGACACGTTTTCTGAATGGGTGTCATAATTTTATAACTACGGTGTCGTAAATTTACAACTAGGGTATCGTAATTTTTTTTGGCTTTCTGAACGGGTGTCGTAATTTTATAACTATGGTGTTATAATTTTAAAACTGGAGTGTCATATTTTTTCCATCGGGATGTCGTAAAGCTATCTTAACATTTTTTAATGGATGTCATATGCATGTGGACCAATAAGGAGCGGTGCAGCCCACGTAGGACTTGCTTCACTGGATGCGGTGTACAAAGTTTTTTCCATGAAAAATATTGGTTTCAACTTATAGGCCCACTCTAGTTCAACTAGGATTGGGTCCATTCCAGCTTTGAGTTAGGTTCTTGTTTGAGCTTGGGCTAGATCCTAGAAAAAAAAAATGGACTTAGGCCCAGCCAAATTGTAGCCCTACACATAAGTGATGAATCAAAGCAACAAACACGTGAGAGAATTACAAAGGAGAAAACAAGGAGATAGGCTATGTTATAAAACAAAAGGGGAAAAAGATGGATCAATAGTTGGAAGAGAGAAAGGAAAGATAATATTTGTCATTTTTTTAGAAGTTTTCATCCAGTATATATATGTTAGATGTGAGGTTTTCACAATGATAGGACATACAAAAATATATAAAAAACACATATAAATACATGTGTCTATGCAATAACCTCCAAGTAATAGTAAAAAGGTTTGCAAAGGTACATCAAGATTTTATATTTTGGCTTGTACCATCCAATACCAAGTGAGTAAAGGACCAATATAATAAAGTACTGAGACAATATAGGGGTTCATACAGTATTAGCACATGAAACACCTTCCTTGCTTCCAACAATGTACCATGTGTCAAACAAGGATACCCACACTTATTTGATCCATACCAAAGAAATTTCAAGCCTCACAAAAATGGTAGAGATATGAAGAATGACAAAAAAACATTTGGATTATCTAAGCTTAGAAAATTTAAGACTATGAGCAAAGCAAATAAAGCACTCAAGAAAACATCTTAAGCAATCGTTTCAGCATCCCAAGTGAGTGTTGTCTTGGACATCCCTGATCCCAAGTATCGGGTTGGGTGGGATGGTGGCATGTTCCATTTCATCAAAAACCAGGATGGCCTCATTTCGCAAGATATAAAACCTTGATTAAAATAGATGATGAGTAAAGGATGAAAATATTTGAGCAATTGAGACTAAGTACCTATGCATGTTGTTGCACATGTAATTAAAAATATTTATGGGACATAATGAAGTTTTATGGTAATTGCATATTAATATCCAAACATATATACCTCTATTGGCATTTTTTTTAATAATAACACATTATTCGTATCCAACCGCTACTAACAATAATAAATGTGATGAGTGTCATGGTACTAATGTCCCAAGAAAGAGAAGCAGGAAAAACTAACCTGCAGTAGACATTGAGATGCTATCCTCCATCTTCCAGATTTCACCAAGAGGAACACCTTGGTTAAGCTGGATCAAATATCACAAATAATGCGATTGTTGAGATGTCATAAAATGAGACAAGGGAAGAAATTTCCATTTCATTACAAATGCAGCACCTCACAGTGAAAACTAAACAACAAAAATAGTACCTTAGACAAGATAAATGTAATCCGCCTCCGCAAGCTATTTGCTCTCATTTGTTCAGAGCCCCGCAAGATGCAAAAGCCCAAATTTAGAATTTTTTCAACAACATCCCGGGATTCAAGAGATCCACATGTTCTTATAAGCTTGATCACATGTGGTATAAGGTTGGTTTTATTATCGCAACATTTGCAATAATATTCCACATTCAGACCAATGGCTCCTCCAACAGTCCCACCCATATAAGAACGAAGGGCACATTCAACATGTCCAACATGCCCACAGATAAGATTCTCACCTACAATTGCCTCACATCTAATAAAACTATAACCTCCATATGCCCAATAAACAGTTTTGCGGCATAGAATACAGCAACAGTTACAACAGAAGCCATATTCATTACAGAAGATATCACAATCCTTAGCTGGCAATCCATAGCTTCGTGCATTCTCTTGGAGGATGCACATTTTATTTCCAGCTTTACAACCTTCTGTCCCTACTGCTGATTCAGATCTTGAACAGTCATTAACATCTAAAAAACTATAGGGAGATGCATGGATATTTGCATTTTTCTCAGTACCTGAAAAAGGTGAACACAGAAATGCAACTATAAGTGGATGAATATAATTATGCAGAACTGTAATAACTTGAAAAGATAAATAAATTTAAATTAGGAGCTATATTACATAAAAATGAAGGGAATTAACTTGGAAGAATGGAATTACACAATGGTGTTGACTTAGTCCTAAATAGAGCAGAATGGAGGAAGCAGATTCATGTAGCCGACCCCATATAGTTGGGAAAAGGCTTAAATGAGTTGAGTTGAGCTGTAGAATGGAATTACAGAATGGGGTTATGAATCAAGAAAGGCAGAAGCACTTGACTCATAGCCTACATTAGAGTTTGCAATTATTGCTTCTATTTGTCCAAGGTAGCAATATAATAATTAAGAACTCCTTTCTAAGGAAAAAATAATAATTAAAATAGTTGGTGCACAGACATGAGTGCCTAGGAATCTTGTGATAACAATCATTGGCTTCCCCAAGTGAAAGGCAAGAAAGAAAAAAAAACTTGACTAAAATAACATATTAAACTTCACCAACCTTAGATATTCTTCTTTTCCTGTAGATCTAGCGAGTTTTAAATTCTTCAACAATCATACAATCTAGTAATGAACAACTAAACAACTTGTGGTTGAGAGTTGACACCAAACTGATGATCAATGTTTAAAACAAGATCCTACTGCAATCTGAACCTTGATTTGTAATGCCATATCAAGACACAGATTAGATAGGATTTTTATTGTTGTCCAAAGATAGTATAGAGAGTGATGTCATGGTATTTAAACTGAGGTACGCCGTACAGATCCATACCTATTGTACCAGCAAAGTACTAAGTTCACTTTGGTATAAATTGAATTAGTCTGAACCAAACCTTACCATCCAATACCCACCCATACTGTCCAGTACCAAATGGTTAAGAGTGAAAAAAGAACTAGTCCTATCTCGGCATGGAATGTGTACCATACCAAAACCCATACTATACCAAACTATTAATGTACTGATATAGCTCTCGGTATTGATTTTTGTAGACTTTGATCTCAATAGTGAACTGTTAAGGAAACTAGTTAATGGCATCAAAATATGTAATGGCTGATGTTGCACAGAAAAAATACTTTAAATAAATGAGGGGTTGTAAAGTATTATCTAATAAATGATGCTATGATTTGCATGCTGTAAACCAGTTGCCCAAGCATTTTCCATTTGAATGATTGTTAATTATGGCAGAATATCAATGGTGAAATGGGCAAGGAAACCAGAGTAAATACTTTTGGTACATAAGGTATTTTGCGAGACAAGTAGAGATACTATTGAGTTTCAAAAAAGAAAGATCATGAAGGAGGTATGAATTAACATCTTTGAACATGATTTCAAGTCACTCAGGATATCCTGTGGGACACCGGAACAGATTGCCATCACAAGCGTTGAAACAAAGTCATCCCATTATTGTTCCAGTATCTTAATCAGTGCATCTTGGGACATGCCCCATCCCAAATATCGTGAAAGACCATAATAGCATCATGTCCTGTTTCATGAGAAAACTAAAACAGCTCCATTCCACGAGATTTAAAACTTTGCCTTTGAAAGCCATAATAAAGATTTTAACATGTAAAGGCTGTAAAATGGTCTCACATAACTCATTGCATAATTAAGAGATGCCAAGGTAAAGCTCAAGCAATGTTAAGATGACTATTATGAGATCACAAAGGAAAATTTAGGTGATTTATTAAATGGTCTCAAGGATAACATTAACCATAATTAGTCGGTAAGATTCTTGAAAAGCACGTATTCACCAAAATGTTCTATGAATAATACAATAAAGAGATTCAGCTAATCAAGTGTCAATGCGATCACTAAATCAAGTTGAATATAATAAAAAGGTGTAAAAGATAATAATAGAAGAAGACGAGCACTAAAAGAAGTTGAACCTATTGTTGGGGTGTGACAAGCACAAGGAACCTTCCAAATAAAAGAGGCAAAGAAGGAATCAATATCCTTGCCAGGAAATTCCTTCCGGATATATTCTTCAATAGATGATCTGCTAGGAAATCCGTACTTGTTAAAAGTAACTTTTGGAAAATGGGCAGGGGGGTAAAGATATCTATTAATCCAGTAGCCAGATGCAGATTTTCTCTTCCCTACTTTCCACCGCCATTTATCTCCAGCATTAGGCCAATCTTCAGGAGCATAAGGCAATCCTTCACCAGATGAACCACTTTCAACAGGTGTGGCAACTAGGCACTTTTCATTTGAAGATGGAGTCTGACAATTACTCCCTTCTGATAAATCAATCTCCATGGAGTTGTTTCCTCTGGTGATTAACTGATAACAGCAGCTCTTAAAGCATTTAGTTAGTTCCCCACCTTAGATAATTAAAAAGATCACATTCTAACATCGTACATTTTCAGAAACTAGTCAATTGCATACCTTCGATTTTTCAGAGATGCTCAAGAAAAAATGGCAGCCATTAAGCAAATTGTTTGAAAGAAATTGGACTTGAGGAATGCAAAATTACTAGTAATTCTACAATCTTTGGAAGAAACAAGTCTTTTAATATTAAAAAAAAAGCAGTTAAAGGAGGGAAGAACTATTTTGCATCAAATCACTTTAGTGAACCTATCTTTCAGGATTCATCTTATGCCTCAAAATACTCAAGTCCAGCTTTTTTGCAGGTTTGTCTCATATTGGTAACCATTTACATATCATAAAATGGCACCAGCAACATTCTGGAATAATCCCCAGAATTGGCACTGGACTGGGACTCTCCACTGATACTACCACTGATCTTGATATAGACATTAAAAAACACCAATCAAAGTGCTTCTGAACCATAAATCAGGCCAAAACATTAAAACATGCTATTGAATTGTTTATCATGGAAATAATTGAAGTATTTGCAGAAAAAATCAACCCGTTGATTTTTTTAGCTAATGGATGTTTTATACATTCCAAAGTATGTTCAATAGTATGGATTTTCAATTTTGATCATTCATCACTGATTTTGAATATTAGGAGTCTCAATTCTACTGATAAATAACCAATGAAGGGCCTTTTAAATTAAGGATTCACACTGTTGATCATGATTTAAAATATTCAGAGGACCTAAAAAATGTGAATCATGAATACATAGAAAAAAAACATGGGTGTGTACATATACATATAAACATACCTCTCTCTCTCTCTCTCTCTCTCTCTGTCTGTGTGCGTGAATGTGTGTGTGTGTGTGAGAGAGATAGAGAGAGAGAGAGAGCACATGTGCGTGTGCATGCACACATATATGTTTTTAGATATTCTTAATATGCATCAAGTGACCCAAATGGATGAATGTGCCAAAATATATTGTACACTGTAAATTGGAAATGAGACAGTTGTGACCTATTTAGTTGTGGAAAATGTTTCTATTTTCCATTTCCAATTTTCCTTTGCTATGATAAAATTGAAAAACATGTTCATTTATTGAAAAAGGAGAAATCATTTTCCAATTTAAAAAAAAGAAGGTCATGGAGAGTGGTTGATGATGGAGGTATGATGATAGGTGGAGGACGATAGCAGTGGTGGTGAATAGTTCAGGTATAATGGAGGTGGTTGTGGATGGTAGAGGAATAGTGGCAAAGATAGTGGTGGGTGGTGAAGGTGGTGATAGTAATGAGCAGCAAAGGTATAGAGATAGTGATGGCGATAATGAAGAATGATGGATGTGGTGAAGATATAATAGTAGTGTTGATTGAGGATAATGACGGTGATGGAGGCATGGTGTTGATAGTAGGTGGTAGAGGGTGGTGGTGGTGGTGATGGTATTATGGTGGTAGTTGTGGCAATGGATAGGTGGTGGTGATGGGTGATGGAGGTATAGTAAGGGTTGTGATGGTGGTACTAGAGGATAATGGAGATATGGTGGTGGTAGTAGAAGATGGGTATGGTAGAGATATGATGGTGGTGCAGAGTGATAGGTGTGATGAAAATATGATGGTAATAGTGGTCATACCATGGGTGATGGATAGTAGAGGTATGTTGATTGTAGTCATAGCGATGCTGATGGTGAGTGTTGAAGGGTGGTTGGAGATGGAGGTGATGATAGGTAATAGAGGAATGATAGTGGAAAACATAAAAAATGCTTCATTTAAAAACAATGGAAAATAATCCAAAAATAATTTTTAAACCTAGTATACATTTGGAAAACTTGAAATAGAGTTTTCTAATCTTATATTTGAAAAAAAAAATAGATTTGAACATAAAATCCTTTTTTTCTGTTCATCGTGGAAATATTTTTCAGAAAACGCTCTTCATTTTCCACAACCAATGGGCCCATGATTTGTTAACAAAACATTTTAAACTCTCTCTCTCTCTCTCTCTCTATATATATATATATATATATATATATATATATAACTTTTTTATAACAAAATGTGCAAACCAAAATTCAGTTATTGAAAAGCTTTGTAATCATAAATTAGATCCTGCCATTGAAATAGATAGTTTTAGTAGCACCTTATGCATAAGCATGAAGTATCCAAAAACATTGATCTTAAAAGTTGAAATTTTGATTTTTTGGACACTAGGAATTTAGGTGTCACAGTTCATTTTATTTTGAAGATGCAGATCATGTGTCGAACATGAATTCAATATCTTGATATCCTAAAAGGGATCAATCAGTTGAATAATATTCTCCATTATGGAGTTGTGAAATTAGAGGCTGGAGGATTAGTATTTTATACCAATGTATACGAATAATAAATTCAACCAAAAACCAAAATTTTGAGTGATTTAACTCCATTATCACCTCCTCATAAACCAAACAATTTTGCAATAGGCACCTGCGCTAAAACCTTCTGATGGCTGGCACAAATGACAACCTCCATAATTTCTCAAAACAAAGGGGGAAGAAGACAAAATAAAATGGGAAAGAATAAGAAACAACAAATCCTCTCCCTCCTCCCTATGCTTCCTACTCTTCTCCCCACCTATCTTCTTCATTGCCCTACTATTAGCATGATCATGGCATTGTTCTCTAAAAGACTATCTCACACATCAACCACTCCCTGCAATTACCACCACATGCCAGCTACAGTCCGATCTGAAATTTTGCAAGTCTTCCAAGTTTGACAAGTATCGCTTATCATCATTTTAGTACAAATTATTTAAAGCAACTCATAATGTAGTTATTTTCAAAAGTCCAAGATTGATTCAAGCCAACCATTAATGTTAAAAGTGAAAAAGGCATCTCCATCAATTAATATCAAACTTTCACTATCAACTAGTAGAATACCAACTGAAGGCAAAAAAAATATTAAAACACCAATTGATAAAATCAATGATAGATATAGGACTTCAAAGAACATATATTAGGACAACAGAACAGGTTTGCTTAGCATGTTGGCTGACGTCTTAGCACATAGAGGATGGGTTCACTTAGCCTGTTGGCTGACACCTTATCAACCCATCCCTTGAAGGGGACCAGGTGGGATTCTATCCCAAGAGAAAACAAGTCAATTGAGAGGGGATGGAAATAGATTATTGAAATGTCAACTGCTGGAAGAATTTCTTTCCCGAAGAAACAAAACAGTGTAGAATCTACACATGGTGCATCAAAACCAATAATTTATTGAAAAAAAAGGCTGCTTTGGACTTTGAGAACATTTTTTATTTTTTTTTATTTTTATATTTTGAAAATAATTTTCTTTTTTCGCTTTGTGGTCTCTAGAAAATGCATCTCGTACATAGAACAAAATTTATTTTCTATTTTTATGATAAATGATATCTTTTAAAAGGATAGACCAAGAATATTAAAAAGTATGCCTTTCAATTCCATTTTTCCAAATTCTCTTACCTTTATTTTTTGTTCTTTTCTTGATTTTAATGAAATATTTTTAAATTATTTTTATTTTTTATTAAAAATTATTTTTATTTTCAATCATCAAACCTGTTTTTACAGGTATTTTTTATTTTTTTATAAAAATAAAAATAAAACACGACTGCTATCAAAAACTAAGGGTCCATTTGGTAGTTGATTTGGATTGAATTTTTTTATTTTTAAAAATAAAAATTCCAATCCATAGCATGAAAAATGCGTTTGATCGAACCGTTTTTAAAAACACTTTTTCAAAACGATCCAAAAAATCTGAATGAATCTAAAAAAACATTGAAGCAACGTTTTTTTCAAATTTATCTTAGACGTTTTTCAAATTTTATCCTCTCTTACTCAAAACATTCGAAACTCGTGAATTCACCTTCTTTCTTTTTCCTACTATCTTTTTTTCTTTAATGCAATTTTAAGTTTAAAAATAGTTTTCAAAAACACCAACAAAACATATTTACAAAAAATCAAAAGAATAAAACTATACAATCTATGTTTTCAAAAAACAGTTTTCTAAATCATGAGCCAAGTAGGGCCTAAATACACATATAGCCACCTAATGTTTTCTTCTTGCATTCAATAAAAACCAAAAAAAAAAAAGAAAAACAATGCCAAAATATCGATTCAAAAGAAATTATCCTTTAAAATCCAATAATACAAGACATCAAGCAAAACCACCAGCTTCTGACTGACACCCTGTTTGCCTTGGATGTACAGATCCGAATCGCGAAAGTAGGGAAGGAAGAATCCGAATCAAAACCTCGAGAGAGCTAGGGTTTTCAGAAAAATCATTCATTTTTGTAGAATTCTACGTGTCTTTCGCTTCATTTCAAATATTCCGATAGAAGAAGAAGGCAGGAGAAGGATTACCCAACGCAGGACTAGGGATGGGACAAAGGAGCGGCCGTCGAACGGAAGCGAAGGGAATTCGATTTCGACTGCCCTTCTCGCATCCGAAACGAATAAGAAAGAGAGTGCGAAATAAATCAGCGAGGGGAACTGGCCGGGCCTTTTTCGAACGACCAACTTCGACTTCCCGGAATGCCCTCGACGTCCGACGGCGGAAAGTGAGTTATTGTTTAGCTCCGCGTCGGATGCGGTGGGCCGAGCGGTCCAATGAATACCTCCAACGATTTATCGCGAGCTGGCCACTTTTCAGACGTCACCAAGCGGCCGACGCTTTTTTCTAACACGTCACACGACGGCTGGACGTTGAAAGGGCGTCCGGGCCCCATGCGGCCAAACCGTCCTTGCCGATCCAAAAGGGTATTAGAAATAAATAAATAATAAAATGCTCCGCCTGCGGGCTGTAGCTTCCCCGTCACCGGCCTCGCCACGAGACCGGCGACCCTCCTTGGCTAAACTATTCACTGCTTTTGGTTGTCCAATTAACCTGCTGCCAAGCCGTTGCTTTAAAAATTCAAGCCTAAATTAATTAATAATAATAAATTTAAATTATAAAATTTTTAGATTATTCTTCGTATATTCATCTATTAGGATTAGAATCGTATCAAAATGAACCTAGGCTCTCTTCCATGCTTTTTTTTTTTTTTTTTTTCCTTTGCTTTTTGTGAATTCAATTAGAGAGAAATTTTGAATGCAACCCATAAACATGAGTTAGATCTGCCAAGAAGTTAGTGGGTTCAGGTTGAGCATAAATAGATTCGAATAAAAATCAGATTGATTCGTTAAATATGAATAATAAACAAGTTAAATCATAAATTGACCTACTAATCTAAAATTTATCGAAATTAATTTAATTATTAAATGAGTCAATTCATGTAACCCAACCCACCAACCCGAATATGACTACTATGTAGTATCCCATTCGTAATGGTCTTATTTTATTTTATTTTATTTTATTTGGTAACCACTTGCAGATATATATATATCTGAATCTCTTGAAGATAATATTCATCCATTAATTAATTAAGTAATAATTATATCTATTTTAAAATTTTAAAATGCCTATTTTATGGAAGTAGGTAGTGGAAGAGAGTTAAAAAGTTTCTATAAATAAAGATCCCTTTTGAAGGTTCATATATAACAAAACTAGCATGTGAGAAAACCATATGGAAGCCAGAGAGAGATTGGGTTCCTGATCAAGAATAAATCCTAAGGGCATACACCATCATTATGCAATTGCTCATTGATTGAAAGCACTTAACTCAATCAAGATTCAGATCCTCAAGAAGTAGATCACAAACAGATTCAATGGCTGGAGGTAATACATTGATATGTTAATATTCCTGTGTAGATTTTAAATATCTAACAGTTAGTTGGTAAAATAGCCTTCAGAAGTTTCTTGATATTTTTGCACTCAGAATTGAACCATATATACTAGCAAAAATCTTAGTATGTATGAATATCATACTAAGGCGATTAGATCGCTCCCATCGTTCATACATAGCAATCTTAGCCTGAGTACTATAGGTATAACTGAATGTGGTTCATCCTTCCTGATAGCATAGTCAATGTCCATGCACCCTAACTAAAGGAGAATTTTATTTCTTTCATACTTTATAATTGTCACCACTTAAATCAAGAACATCATATTTCATATCAGAAATATTAATAGACAAAATAGCTGCACAAAATAAAAATCATGTTCATGTAACTGAATTTGAGGCATACAACTCAAAATGCCATGTTTTACCAATGTAAGAATGCAACAATATGAATCAATAACATATAATAACTACCTGTGGGCTAAATTATTATACTTACATAGATTCATTAACTTAATAATGTGACTAACAAATTATATTCTTTTCTTAATTCATGTAGGTAATTAAGAAAATAATTTGTTATCCCATCCTAATTAATTATATCAATGCAATAAAAAAATTTGTGGGATAAGATTCATTGCATTAAATATAATTAATTATAATTAATATCATTTAACTTTATGTGATCTTTGCAACTCAATATATAATTTTGATTAATTAAAGATACTATGGCTAGTCCTCAATTAATCAAAATCATATTGACCACATGACATTCAAACTCCATTATATGCATATAGATTAGTCAATTTATCTTAGCATGAAGAAAAACATTAACTAGTGATCTTAATCAACATAGCATTTTCAAATCAATTTAAAACATAATACCTCTTATAATGTGATGCACGCCCAAACTAACACAGGTATGAAAATATGTATTGTGAATGAGAATTCTTCTATTTTGTGGCATCAAAGATTAGGTCACATCTTTATTGAGAGAATTAAAAGATTACTAAAAGATAGAATGTTATACTCTTGATTTTACTGATTTTGATACTTGTATAGACTGCATAAAAGGAAAGCAAACCAACAAGTCTAAAAAAGATGTCAAGAGGAGTTTAGAAATATTGAAGATCATACATACAGATATCTGTAGTCCAGATATGGACTCGTATGGTCAGAGATACTTTATCTTATTTATTGATCACTATTCACGATATATGTATCTTCACTTACTTCATAATAAGAATGAAGTATTAGATTCCTTTAAGATGTTCAAAGCAGAAATAGAGAAACAATGCGGCAAGCAAATTAAGATCGTAAGGTCAGATAAAGATGAAGAATATTATGGTAGATACACTGAGGATGGATAGACACCTGGTCCATTTGCTTGATTTTTTGAAGAAAATAAAATTGTTACATAATACACCATGCAGGAGTCTTTAGATCAAAATGGTGTAGCTGAAAGAAGGAATTGAATACTATTGGACATGGTGAGGAGCATGATTGGCAGCTTCAAGCTACCTAAATCCTTGTGGACTGAAGCTCTTAAAACTGCCACGTATATATTGAAATGAGTTTCAATCAAGGCTATTTTCAAAACGTCATTTGAGTTATTTAAAGGTTGAAAACCAAGTTTGTGACATATACGTGTTTGGGGATGCCCATCTAAAGTAAGAGTTTATATTTTATTAGATATGCTGAGAAGTCCAAGGGGTTTTAGATTTTATTGTCTATCTCACAACACTAGGATTGTGAAATCAAGAGATGCAAAATTTCTTGAGAATAACTTAATTAGTGTGAGTGATCAATCTCAGTATTTGGCTTATTCTAAGAAAAAACATTCAGATATTTCAACTTTCACTTCAAGTGAGAGATTGATTATCATCATAGCGCCCCTCAAGCTTAAATAAGTGCTCGACAATTAGTCATTGAGATTCCACAAGCTGCTGATAATAATCTAGAAGATTTTGTTGTGTAAGATACTCATCAGGAGGTCATTGACACAACATTAAGAAGATCAACTAGAATAAAGAAATTAGCCATTCCTAGTAATTATATTGTGTATTTACAGGAATCTAACTATAACATTGGAGCCAAAAATAATTCTGAAACATTTTTACAAGCCATGAGTTCTAAGAAATCAAACTTGTGGTATACTTTCATGAAGGACGAGATGGATTCTATAGCATCTAATCGAGTCTGGGATCTCGTTAAGTTGTCTGATGGTGTAATAGCCATTGGATATAAATGGATCTTTAAAACAAAGAAAGACTTACAAGGCAACATTGAGAGATATAAAGCAAGGCTTGTTGGCAAAAGATTCACTCAGAGGGAAGGAATCGACTACACGAAGATATTTTTTTTATGTATCCAAGAAAGATTCTCTCAAATAATTATGGCATTGGTAGCTCATTTTAATTTTGAGTTACATCAAATGGATATAAAAACTGCATTCCTTAATGGAGATCTAGAGGAAGAGGTTTATATGAAACAGCCTGAAGGATTTTTCTTTAGTGATGGTGAGTATTTGGTTTGCAAGATTAAGAAATCCATATATTGATTGAAACCAGCCTCATGTTATTGAAATTTAAAATTTTATGATGTGATATCTTTCTTTGGTTTTGAAGAGAACATTATGCATCAATGTTCAAAAGGCTAGTGGGAGCAAAATTTATTTCTTAGTCCTATATGTGGATGACATTCTACTTACAACCAATGAGGTGAAACAATTTTTCTCCAAGAATTTTGATATGAAAAATATGAGTGGGGCATTTTATGTCATTGGCATTAAGATCCATAGGGAAGGATCTCGAGGTATTTTAAGATTGTCTCAAGAAACTTATATCAATAAAGTCTTGGAGAGATTTTGGATGAAAAATTGTTCACCAAGTGTTGCACCTATAGTGAAGGGTGACAAGTTCACTTTGAACCAGTGCCCTAACAATGAACTTAAATGGAAACAGATGCACAACATTCCATATGCTTCAGCTATTGGAAGCCTAATGTATGCTCAGGTTTGCACAAAACCTAATATTGCATTTTCAGTAGGAATGTTGGAAAGATATCGAAGTAATATAGGTTTAGACCACTAGAGAGCTGCTAAAAGGTCATAGGATATCTTCAAGGGACCAAAGACTATATGCTCATGTATAGACGAACTGATCATTTGAAGGTAGAGGGTTACTCATATTTGAACTTTCTGAATATGTTGATTCTCAAAAATCAACATCAGAATTTATATTTATGTTAGCTGGTGGAGCCATATCACACTTTGACTATTGATGTGGCTGATCCAATGTCATTAGGATTAATGGAGAAAATAACTGCCAGAGCCCCTGCCTCAGTTTCCGAGGCGCCCTCAGCCTCCAAGGTCTCCTTGGCCTCCAGGGCCCCCATTTGATCTCCAAGGTTCCATCGGACCTGGCATCCCCTCGGCATCGGCCTCGGACCTAGCGTCCCCTCGGCATTGGCCTTGGGACGGGGGGGGGGGGGGGGACACCTTGGCTCCGATCCTCATGTCCCGCCACCTCGAGCCACCTGACACACCCACGTGGCCCGCTACCTCCTGCAACAGAGCATGGCCGCAACCCATAACGGCGCACGCTTGACACGACCAGGCCCACCTGCCATCCGTAGCATCGCGTCTGGCAGGTGGCTGGCAGGGTAAGACACCTCTGACATACTCAGTGTCGGTTGCGATCTGTCGCTATCAGCCTTGCCATTTGTCCGCTATCGGACATGGGCATCTCGAAATCAACCACCTTCTGGAAGCATAAAAAGGGACCCTTGGACAGGTGTAAAAGCCCACACTCATGACGAGGAAGGGATTTAAACTCAAGTTCTTTAGCTCTTTCTGCTAGTTTATTCTTTTATGTTCCCAAGTTGCTTACTTGAGCATCGGAGGGTCCCCACCAGTGCAACCGGTCTCCAGGGACTTCTTGCAGGAGCACTTTGAGGAGAAGGATCCCAGTTTCCCGGTGTTGAAAGAAGGTGACTTGGCGTCAACAGATTGGCGCGCCAAGTAGGGGGGAAGAGAAAGAAAAGCTTCGAACCAGTCACTGCAGATCTTCTTCCCTGAGCATTCAAGAAAATGGTGACAACACGTGCGCAAGAGGTCTCCACCAGCCATGCTGGGGGGCACCGCTTGGGAGCGGACCGCCGGCGGCCAGTTCCCTTGCTCCCAGGCCGGCATCCTCGCACCGCTATCGCCACCACCGCCGCAACAGCATCAAGATGATCGGATCGTTGCCCTCACTATGCAAGTTCAATCGCTGGTGGCGGCGGTTCAAGTTCTGCAACAGCAGCCGAGGCCACCCTCATCAGTCCCAAGGGTGATCCAACCCAGTCAGCACTCTTCTTGGGGAGGTCTCATGTCTGAAAAGTTTTCCACTCGTGCTTCGCCCAAGTATCATCACCGAGAGACCTTAAGAGGTCCCAGTCTCCTTCTCGCCATGCCAGTGCTTCCCCCAAGCGACGGCGTGGAAGGGAGGCGGAGCATACCCGTCTTCACCGTCGTTACTCCTCCCCCTCCTTGGAATCCTCGAGGGAGGGGTCCTTCGATGGCCGATAGCTCCTCGGACCGAGCACCGGCTCGATGAGTACAACCAGTGGCTGAAGAAGCTTAGTCGTCGGATCACCAATCTGCCAAAGGCGGACTATGACAGCCGGCCACCGTTGTCCCGCCGCATTATGGAGAAACAAATCTCAACCCGATTCTGTCTTCCTCAGCTAGACCCGTATGATGGGACCACCGATCCTCTAGACCATCTGGAAAGCTACAAGATCCTCATGCAGGTCCAGGGGGCAACCGACTCTCTTCTTTACATAGCCTTCCCCACTACCTTGAGGAAGGCCGCCCGAGCCTTGTACTCCCGCCTGCCACCGCGAGCATCAACTCCTTCCACCAGCTGGAGAGGGCCTTTTTGGCCCATTTCGATGCCTGCCGAAAGATTCCCGAATGGCGGATAGTCTATTTTTGTCTAGCAGAAGGGTGGCAAGTCCCTGTGGGACTTCGTCGCTGCTTCAAAGAAGCTGCCCTCGAGGTCTACAACCTCGAGATTCTATGGCCACTCTGGCCTTGAAGCAAGGGCTTCGCCCCTTCCACTTTGCATATTCACTTGACAAGAAGCCACCCAGCTCCTACTCCAAACTCTTGAGCCGGGCACAAAAGTACATCCGCACCGACGAGACCGACTCCTCTCGGCGCGAGGCTAACGATGGTTCCACTAAGAAGCAGACTCGGCCCAAGCCTGCTGAAGTTCATCCTAGGAGGCCCGAGCCTCACTGCCGACCAGACAATCATCCTCGGGCTCTTGCTCCTAGGGATGGTCCATTCACTATCTTGCTCGCTCCGATATCTCATATTTTGCTTGTGATAGAAGGCGAGCTGTACCTTCAGCGCCCTCCTCCACTGAACCCGAAGACCCTCTGCAACAAAAATTTGTACTGCCGCTTCCACCGGGACCTTGGCCATGACACCGACAATTGTCGCCAATTGAAGAAGGCGATAGAGTACCTCATCCAGCGTGGCCACCTAGGAAAGTTTATCCAGAGGGGCAACCCAAGTGCACCCGTCCATCGGTGCCTCCGCCACCAATAGCCAGCATCGACAACACCTCGACCTAGAAGACGGTGGCAATGATTTTCTGGAGGGCAGGCAGCACGTCCAAGAGGCCAGTGGGGAGGAAGGGTTAGACTATGTAATTCTCTTTTCTAAAAGGGACCTAGAGGGGGTGGTCAACAAAAATGATGACAGCGTCGTCGTCCATGATGATCGCTAAACATCCTGTAAAAAGAATTTTAATGGACAGTGGGAGCTCAGTGGACATTTTGAGTTATGATACGTTTGTTAGGATGAACTTGTCTCCCAGCTCCCTTCGGTCTATCGCCACACCTCAAATGGGTTTTACCGGGGACTCTATAAGAGTTAAGGGGGAGATCACCCTCCCATCATGGCCGGGTCACCACCGTTCCAGAGCACAGTTCTCATGAACTTTCTTGTGGTCCGGGTTCCCCTGCCTACAATGCCATCCTCGAAAGACCCAGGCTAAATCTTTTGGATGCCGTCATCTCCACCAAAAGGCTGCTCGTGAGGTTCCCTACCAGCGAAGGAGTTGGAAAGATGCGGGGAGAGCAGAACCCGCTGCCGCTTTGCTACCATATGGCCTCCAGCCCGCAGGGGATAGTACATGCACCTGCGCCAGAAGTGCTCGACCCCCGAGACTCGGAGAGGAGAGGAGAGCCGGCCGAGTACCTGCTGACCTTCCCTTTGGGGGAAGACCCAACTAGGATAGTCCAGATCAAAGCCTTGCTCCCGGAGGAGGCGCGAGACAGCTTCTCGCTTTCCTATGGGCTAACTCCGACATCTTTGCATGATCGGCATCCGACATGTTGGGCATCCCTGAGGAGGTGATTACTCACCAGCTCAACATCAAACCAGAATGCGGCCCGTCCGGTAGAAAAAGAGGAGCTTTGCCTCCGACCGGCAGAAGGCCATTGATAAGGAGGTGCGCAAGCTAGTGGCTGCTGGTCACATTCGAGAGGTCCACTACCCCAACTGGCTAGCCAACATAGTGATGGTCCACAAGGCCAATGGAAGCTGAGAATGTGTGTGGACTTCACCGACCTCAATAAGCGTGCCCCAAGGATAGCTTTCCATTGCCTTGGATTGACCAGTTGGTGATGCCACATCCGGCCATGAGACCCTCAGCTTCATGGATGCCTTCTTAGGGTACAACCAGATCAAGATGGATCAAGCAAATGAAGAAGCTACCTCGTTTGTGACCAAGAAGGGGATATACTATTATAAGTGATGCCATTCGGGCTGAAGAATGCGGGTGCCACCTGTCAAAGGCTAATGAATAAGGTCTTTGAGGACCATATTAGGCGCAACATGGAGGTGTACGTTGATGATATGTTAACCAAGAGTACCCGCACCGTCGACCATGTTACGGACCTTGCAGAGACCTTCGGCAACCTCCATCGGTGTCAGATGAGGTTGAACCCCCGCAAGTGCGCCTTCGGGGTTACAACGGGCAAGTTCTTGGGCATCATGGTAATGCAGCGGGGGATCGAGGCGAACCCTGACAAAATCTGAGCTATTCTGGACATAGGCCCCCTGCTAACAAGAAGGAGGTACACCGCCTGACTGGAAGGGTGGCAGCCTTGAGTTGCTTCTTGTCAAAGTCGGCGGAGAGGTGCCTTCCTTTCTTCAAAGAGTTGCGTAAGGTCAACGGCTTTGAATGGATGAGGGAGTGCCAAGAAGCCTTCGAGGAGTTGAAGAAATTTTTATCCACTCCACCATTGTTGTCCAAGCCCAGAAGCGGAGAGGAGCTCTTTCTATATCTTGCAGCCTCCCCTGAGGCCGTCAGTTCCGTGCTTGTCCGCATGGACACCAACGGAGCGCAGAATCCAGTATATTACACCAGTAAGGTACTTCACGACATGAAGATTAGGTACTTTAGAACTGAGAAGATCATCTTCGCCCTAATCGTCTTCGCTCAGTGCTTCCGACCCTACTTCCAAGCCCATCCAATTGTAGTGCTCACGGATCAACCCCTCCGAACCATATTGTCTCGTCCAGACACATCCGGTCGACTTGCGAAGTGGGCCATCAAGCTAGGAGAATTTGACTTATCCATCCGTCTAAGGTCTGCAATAAAGTCATAGGTGTTAGCCGATTTCCTCATCGAGTGCACCTGGGCCGAGGAGCCCCCGGAGGAACTACACTTGGAGATCCCCATGGCAGAGGAGGCAGAAGAGGGAGGCTGGATCCTTCATGTGGATGGCGCATCAAACTCCTAGGGGAGTGGAGTTGGTCTTATTTTCGCAAGCCCCGAGGGAGAGGCGGTGGAGTACGCTCTTCGGTTCCTTTTCCCCTCCACCAACAACTAAGCAGAGTATGAAGCCTTACTGGCAGGGATGAAGCTAGCCGGGAGCTAGGCGCGAGGCATTTGAGGGCTTTTACAGACTCTCAACTCGTCTCTGGGCAAGTTGCTGGGGAATATGAAGCCAGAGATTCGATAGTGTCCCATTATTTGAGTGAGGTCCAGTCTTGAGCCTCCCATTTTGCTTACTTCCACATCAGTTACATCCCCAGGGAAGAGAATGCCCGGGTTAATGCACTCTCCCATTTAGCCACCTCGACCGATGGGACCTTGGGAAGAACGTATGTGGAGCATCTGGAGGTCCTAAGCATTGAAGCCACGGAGGAAGCCCTGCTGATCGCACAAGAACCCTCTTGGATGGATGCTTACATCCGGTACCTTACCGATGGCGCCCTCCCTGAAGACCCAGCTGAGGCCAGACTACTCAAGAGGTAGGCTCCGAAGTTTTTAATGATGGATGGGAGGCTCTACCGAAGGTCATTCTCATACCCGGTCCTCAAGTGCGTCGGTCCTACGGAAGCTGATTATATCCTGCAGAGATCTATAAGGGCATCTGTGGAGGTCATCTGGGGGGCAGGGCTCTGGCGTATAAGGCCCTACAGCAAGGATACTACTGGCTGACAATGAGGGAGGATGCCGTCGACCTGGTTAGGAGGTGTGATAGATGCCAGCGTCATGCCAATGTCCAGCGACAACTGACCTCCCAGTTGAGCCCCCTTGCAGTCCCCTGACCTTTTGCTCAGTGGGGGATGGACATCTTGGGACTGTTTCCCTTAGCCTCGGTCAGTGCAAGTTTCTTCTGGTAGCTGTCGACCACTTCACCAAATTGATTGAGGCCGAGGCACTGGCCAAGATTACCGAGGGCAAGGTGAGGTCCTTTTTCTAAAAATCTATAATCTGTTGGTTCGGGCTGCCGCATACCCTCATTCACCAACAACGGTTGGCATTTCGATAGTGCGCCTTTCAGAGGATTCTGTACCGAACTGGGCATTCATCAGTGATTCACCTCTGTCGGACACCCTCAGACTAATGGCGCGGCCGAGGTGACCAATCGCATCATCCTCCAAGGACTTCGGGCGGCTGGACGACTTCAAAGGAAGGTGGGTGGAGGAGCTCCCCAACGTACTGTGGGCCTGCTACACGACGCCGTGAGCCCCCACCGGAAAGACTCCCTTCAGCCTGGTCTTTGGATCTGAGGCCATCATTCATGTGGAGATAGGTGTCCCGAGTCCTCGGACAGAATCGTACAACGGGGAGGATAACTCAAGCCAGCTGCGGGCCAACCTCACCTTGTGGAGGAAGTATATGACCGAGCAAGGCTTTGGATGGCCGCCTACCAGCAGCGAATAGCCAGGTATTACAATGCCGTGTCCACCCTAGGACGTTCTTGCCGGGAGACCTAGTCCTCCGACGGGTCGAAGTTTCAAAGCCAACTAAAGGAGGGAAGCCGTCACCGAATTGGGAAGGACCCTATCGAGTCACCAAAGCCTTCCATCGTGGGGCATACAGAATCGAAGGGCTGGATGAAAAGCCGCTCTCATGAACTTGGAATTCCGACAACCTCTGTCGGTATTATCAGTAAAGTACCCCTCTCTATGTTGAGTTGTGCATTTACATCCTTTCGGGCCCCTACCCCGTGTTCTATATTAATGAAAGCGTGTTTGAGTAACCTATCTTTTCAGTAAAAGCCCAAGGCTAGCTCGGCACCTAAGACCGATGTACCATTGATACCGAAGAATAGTGTACCATCGGCTCCAAAAAGCCTGAGGCCAGCTCGCACCTCAAGACCGATGTACCATCAGCATCGAAGATCGTTGTACCACTAGCTCCAAAAAGTCCGAGGCCACTCGGTACCTCAAGACCGATGTACTATTGGTACCAAAGACTAGTGTACCATCGACTCCAAAAAGCCCGAGGCCAGCTTGGCACCTCAAGATCGATGTACCATTGGCACCGAAGACCAGTGTACCATCGGCTCCAAAAAGCCCGAGGCCAGCTTGATACCTCAAGATCGATGTACCATTGGCACCGAAGACCAGTGTACCACCAGTTCCAAAAAGCCCGAGGCCAGCTCGGTACCTCAAGATTGATGTACCATTGGCACCGAAGACCGGTATACCATCGGCTCCAAAAAGCCCAAGGCTAACTTGACACTTCAAGACCGATGTACCATCGGCACCGAAGATCGATGTACCATCGGCTCCAAAAGCCTGAGGCCAGCTCGGTACCTCAAGACGATGTACCATCGGTATCAAGACTGATGTACCATCAGCTCCAAAAAGCCTGAGGCCAGCTCGATACCTCAAGACCGATGTACCATCGGCACCGAAGATCGGTGTACCACCGGCTTCAAAAAGCCGAGGCAGTTTGGCACATCAAGACCGATGTACCATCGGCACCAAAGATCGGTGTACCATCAGCTCAAAAAGCTCGAGACCAGCTCGGCACCTCAAGACCGATGTACATCGATACCGAAGATCGGTGTATCATCGACTCCAAAAAGTCCGAGGCCAGCTCGGCACCTCAAGACCGATGTACCATCGGCATTGAAGATCGATGTACCACAGACTTCAAAAAGCCCAAGGCCAGCTTGGCACCTCAAGACCGATGTACCATCAGCACCGAAGAATGGTGTACCACCAGCGCCAAGGAGCCCGATGCCAGCTCAGTGCCATGAGATCGATGTACCATCAGCATCGAAGAATGGTGTACCACCGCGCCAAGGAGCCCGAGGCCATCTCAGTGCCACGAGATCGATGCCTGCTCGGCGCTCGAATGCTGATGCCATCGGCACCGAAGGCCTACGTTCCATCAGTACTTAGGCTCAATCCCTGTTAGTGTTCCAGTGCCGATACACCATCGGCGCCGAAGGCTGAAGTGCCATCAGGGCTTAGCGGCCTGAGGCCAACTTGACCCCCAAGTCCAACCTCGGTGCTCCCTTTGGGCCCTAGCCCCACAAAATGGCTAAGTCGAGTACTATCCCTAGCGCCGACGTAGCCCCTAGGGGTCCCACGTAGCAAGCTGAGGGAAACCATCAAGTCTCATGCACATTCTAGAAAAAGAGAAATTTCATTACTAAAAAGGTGCTTACAAAATGCCGACCGGGTCGGACTTTAGTACATAAAAAAGTACAAAATCACGGATCGGTAGTTGCGGGCTCATCATCGAATGAGGCTCCCTCGGACATTGAGTTCGATTCAATCTCTAGGGCACGGGGGAAGTCGAGGACCCGGGCCACCTTCTCCTTGCCGTCCCGGAATCCCTGGAGGTAGGCATCCATGGAGGCCTCAGCCAGCTCCTCCGAGAAGCGCATGGATCATCGAAACTCCTCTATGGCTCCCGAGACCCTCACCTCAGCAGCCGCTTCTGCCTCGCGGGCCTTGGCCGCCTCCTCTGCGGCAAGGGAGCTCGCCCTCCTGGCCACCTCCTCGGCCTGGTCCGCCTTCTCCTCGGCCGCCCTCAGCTCGGAGGTAAGGGTGTCAATCCGCATGTCCCGGGCGGTCACGGCCTCCATGATGCCTCCTAGCTGGTTTACGGCTGCCCAAGCGCAGTCGGCCTCGACGATTGCCCGGTGTTCAGCCGCCACTCTGGCTTCTTCCGCCCTTTCGGCCCAAGCTCGGGCTTCGGCCGCCTCCTGCTGAGCCTCCTGAATGATGACCTTCCCTTGATTTATTACCTCCCTCATGGCCACCAGGGAGTTAACCGACTGCACCAAAAGCATGTTAGTATCGGCCGGCTAGAAAACAGATGCTAAAGCACAAACACCACTTACCCGGACGAGCGCCACGAAGGCTTCGCGGAAGAACGCTGACACACCCAGCTGGCTGAGCTCCTCCTGGAACTTGGGCTGGATAAGCTGGGAGATCAGCCATTCTGCTCGGCGTCCGTGGTTCATCACCGAAGGCCTGGAAGGTATCGCCTCGCCTTCGCCTCTTTGGTAGCCCCAGCCGGCCTGGATGTAGCTGGCGCATCTCCCGTGGGCTCCACTGCCGCTACGGGTGCGGTCTCATTTGGGCTCGGTTCGGCCTCGGCCTGGGTTGGTTTGGCCGAAATGGGGAGCTCCGCTGCTGCCGTCCCCTCGGCCCTTACTTCTTTTGGGGGTGTGTCGGCTGTTAAGTCCACCTCAAGAGCGGTCGCTAGCTCCCTGTGCTCCGGGAATGGAGAAGGTTGTGCCACAGTCTGGCTGGAAGCCTGGGTTCGTGGCCTCGTACTTGGACCCCCGGTGCCCTCGAGGGCCTCTTTCTCTTGGCGGTCGCCTTCCTGAAGGTATGGGTGGGTACCTTCATCATTGCAATCATCGGTCGGAGTTAGTAAAAACAAAGACAAAAAAGAAAAAACAAGAGAGGAAAAAGGGAAGAAGAGAACAAGGAGGAAAAAATTGGCTAAGTATTGGGTTGGCCGCTAGTCACTGCTCCGGGTAGAGACTCCTGCGAGTTAGAGATTTTCCTTCAACAGAAGCTGGTTGCACTTGGGGACATCGGCCGTCAACAGCTGCCCCAGCGCTTCCCTGTCCCCCGGGAGCACGGATGAGTTCGCGTTGGGCCTAAGGTCTGGGTCCCCCCACCTGGGCTTGACCTGGTCAAGTTCGGCAAAGAAAAATCAAAATTTTCATCCCTTAACGGAGGAAGGGAGGTACAGTTTGAGGACTCGGCCGGGCCAAGGCTGGAACAGCTACCAACCCACTTGTTGCCAAAGGGTGTACAAACTGCGAAAGAGGGAAAGTCTAGGCATGATGCAGTGAAAGTGAAAGAGGACAATGAATGCGCAAATGATCCGAAGGGAGTTTGGGACCAGCTGGGCAGGGGTCGAGGAGTAGTAGTCGAGGAGATTGACAAAGAAGGGGTGAAAGGGTAGGCAAAGACCTAACTTAAGGGTAATTTCATACACGGCTACCCTTTTGGGTCGGGAGAACACTACCCTATCGTCGGGGGTTGGTATGAATAGCCCTACTTCTATAGGGATTTGGTAACGGGCTCTGATGTTAGCCAAATCTTGGCCCGTTACTGTGGAGGCGGTCCTCGTCGGGGATTCCACCTCCACCCTCGATGAGGT
This sequence comes from Calamus simplicifolius, assembly GCA_900491605.1. Classification (NCBI taxonomy): domain Eukaryota; kingdom Viridiplantae; phylum Streptophyta; class Magnoliopsida; order Arecales; family Arecaceae; genus Calamus; species Calamus simplicifolius. The sequence continues at coordinate 2,118,994 of UESW01003831.1, forward strand.
GCCGACGGCCGCCGGGCGACTCCTCACCGGAGCCATGCCGGCGGCTCACCATTGGATAATAGGAATGTGGTCCTTCGGGGAGGAGGACCATGAGGGTGCGGGAGATGGAGAGGCACGAAGCCTCGAGGAAGAGATACGGTCCTCAGGAGCAGCAGACGAGGATCAGGATGGAGAAGAAGACATGGGGGAACCTAGTGGAAAGGCTAGGAGGAAGGGGGTGATTAAGAAGCTGACCTGGAGCAGAACAGCGGCGGCAAGGTCTCGGGAGGAAGACAAAGGTCGAGAGCTGGAGGTAGAAGATGATCTCAAGCAAAGTGACGAAATCCAGCCTTTCGCCCGACTTATCAGTTTCAAATCGTCCCGCCTCACCTATCCGGCCACGCGGACTCCCGCTATAGGCTGAGTCGCCTCGGCAGGCAACCAGCGCGTGGGACGCTTCGCCTCCAGCCAATAGCGAGGCAGTGCAGATGCCAGCTTCATGATGGTAATGATGGCGGTGGCTTTTTGTAAGCCCCGAGAGGATGCTCCCGCTCCGAGGCTGATCTCCACAGATTGGACGAACGACGTGGGGCAATACTGTTGCAACCCCCAAATCGCCCATGCCAGGACACCACTACACCTGTGGACGCGTGCCTTTTGGCAATTGGCGGCATGCAAGGATAAGCCATGTAAAGATGACACCCCTTTCGCCTTGCAAGGATGGGCCCGCTTCGTCTTAAGGGCGAGGAGGCATCTAATGTGGCTGATCCAACATCATTAGGATTAACGGAGAAAATAACTGCTAGAGCCCCTGCCTCGGCCTTCGAGGAGCCCTCGGCCTCCAAGGTCTCCTCGGCCCCCGGGGCCCCATTTGATCTCCAAGGTCCCATCGAACCTGGCATCCCCTCGGCATCGGCCTCGGACCTGGCGTCCCCTCGGCATCGACCTCAAACCGGCATCCCCTCGGCATCGGCCTGGACCCGACATTCCCTCGGCATCGGCCTCGGACCCAGCATCCCCTCGGCATCGGCCTCGGGACGGAGGGGGACACCTCAGCTCCGATCCTCATGTCCCACCACCTCGAGCCACATGACACACCCATGTGGCCCACCAACTGTTTGTGGTGGCCACGTGGCCCGCAACCTCCTGCAACAGCGCATGGCCGCAACCCATAACGACGCATGCCTGACACAACCAGGCCCGCCTGCCATCCGTAGCGCCACGTCTGACAGATAGCTGGCAAGGTAAGGCACCTCTGACATACTCAGTATCGATTGCAATATGTCGCTGTTAGCCTTGCCATTCGTCCGCTACCGGACATGGGCACCTCGAAATCAACCACCTTCTAGAAGCGAAAAAAGGGACCCTCGGACAGGTATAAAAGCCCACACTCACGACGAGAAAAGGATCTGAACTCAAGTTCTCTAGCTCTTTCTGCTAGTTTATTCTTGTCTGTTCCTGAGTTGCTTACTTGAGCATCGGAGGGTCCCCATCAGTGCAACCAGTCTCGGGGACTTCTTGCAGGAGCACTTCAAGGAGAAGGATCCCCGTTTTTCGGCGTTGAAGGAAGGTGACTTGGCGTCAACAACTACTATCTTTACTATGGAAGCAGAGTTTGTTGCTTATTTTGAGGCTACATCGCATGGTGTATGATTGAAGAGTTTCATTTTAGGTCTTAAAATTATTGATTCTATTGCTTGGCCAATTAAATTATACTATGATAATTCAACTGTTGTATTTTTGGCTAAAAACTATAAGAGTGATAGTCGAAGTAAGCACATCGATATTAAGTGTTAGCCATAAGAGAACGTGTTAAAGAAAATAAAATGGTCATAGAACATGTTAGCACTGAATTAATGATAGTTGATCCTTTGACTAAAGGCATGCCAATTAAGAATTTTAAGGATTATATGGTATAAATGGAATTGGTCCCATGATATAATTTTAGTTGCATGAACAACTACTTGTACAATGAAACTCTTATATAAGTTATTTATTTATTTCTTATTTGGATGTACATATTATTTGACTTTTGAAAAGTGATAAAATTTTCTTTTGAACTCTGAATAAACATAGGTTTATTCATTAAGTTATGTTATCACATTTGGAATAGTAGTAAAGAAATTGAATGCATTGTAATACATGGAAGATAATACTCAATTATAGAGGACCTATCGCCATGATTCATATATTTGGTTTCTTTTTCAATGTTGAGGACTGTGGATTAAAATAAAATATATGGACCAAGTGAAAGAATATAGTATTCCATTAGTGATAGTCCTATTTTATTTTATTTTATTTAGTAATCACTTATAAATATATCTTAATCTTGTGGAGATAACTCTCAACAATATCCATCTACTAATTAATTAAGTCATAACTATATCTCTTTTAAAAATTTAAAATGCCTACTTTGATGGGAGCAGACGGTGGAAGGAAGTTAAGAAAGTATCTATAAATAAAGATCCCTTCTAAAGGTTTTTGATATCACATCACATGTGAGAAAACCATCACGTGAGAAAATCATATGGAAGCCAAAGAGAGATTGGATCCCTGATCAAGAGCAAATCCTGAGAGCATACACCATCGTTGTGCGATTGCTCATTGATTGGAAGCACTCAACTCAATCAAGATTCAGATCCTCAAGAGATAGATCACAAACAGATTCAATGGCCGGAGGTAATACATTGATCCTGTTAATATTCCTATGTAGATTTTAAAATATCTAACAAACTAGACCTATTTTATCTAAATTAATATCATTTTTAATTAATTATTATTTTATAATGATTTTATATTTATGTAAGAAATTTATGCTTATATTTTTTTTCTAAATAATTTTTTTTGCTTATGATTTAATTATGATTTTTAATATATAATTATTTTATAGGTGAATTGGTATTAGATATATTAGAGAGGTTATATAAGTTGCGTGGGTTTTATATAGGTTACATAGGTCACACAAATTATACAAGTCACACGGGTTATATAGGACACATGAGTTAAACAAGTTGCACGAGATGTGTTGTATAACTCATGTAATATATAGATCAGATTTAGATTAAGATTAAGATTTTTAACCTAATTAATAAATGGATTCATGTTGTGTTATCATTGTTGTGTTGTTTATAAATATTATTATTCATATTTTATAAATATTTATGCATAGAAGTTTCAAAGATACCTTCAGAGTTTCAATAATATGATAACCTCTAATTTGATCTGCTTTATATATAAACAAGGAATATGGAGAAATTTATAAAATTATCAAAGCATTTTATAATACTATCATAAATATATATTTATATTTGAGATTATAATAAAAAATATTCTAACTAAATTGAGGTTACTTAACTTGCAAAAAGTAGACTACAATCTAATCCAATTATTCCATAATTATCCTTCTAAGATCTAATAATTAATAATATAAATAAAAATAGATTTGGTTACATTCAAATGTATTTAAGCCTAAATCCAGTTACCTTCACCATTGTTAGATACATAGAATTCATGAATCCCAAAAAATGGATAAAGTGAAAAAGATAGAGTGACTTCATGATCCATATAAATCCAAGAGTGAAAAAGATATTGGATTCTAAATGTTGACCACATATTGATTTTGATGAAACGTAAAATAATTAAGTATTGTGCTAATATTATATATGTTAAGTTCAATCAATTTTAGGTTATTCATCATGGAACAGTACACTTCATCTGTCCCAGGTATATTATAATTCATGATATAAAGTAATACGATTTATCTGACAAAATGACTTTTAGATTCAATTATATTTGCATTGTCTTGAATTGGATTCAATTATCCTACAAGCTCCTATTTATAACTCTATTTTGAATTATCACCGGATTATACTTATTTTCTAATGCCTTCAGATTGGATGCTTAATGCTTGAATCTTGGGTTATCAATCTTTGATTTGGAATACCAGATTCTGTTGCCTTCGGTTTAAATTCGGATTGCCTTCTGTTGCCTTCTGTTGCCTTCGGTTGCATTCGGTTGCCTTCGATTACTGGCTTACTTAGCTTGCATACATCTTACGATTAGTTCCTTGTATTTAGAGTTTGGGGATTCCCTGGCACCATATCTTGGCATGCTAATGGATGGTGTTGGCATGGTAATTTCCAATTGCTCTTTGCCGGCTCCCTGACACCATATTTTGGAATGCTAACGGATGGTGTTGGCATGCCAATTCCCAATTGCTCTCTGCCGGCTCCCTGGCACGTTTTCTTGGCATGCTAAATTATCTTTTTGGCATGCTAATCTTAATGAACTCTCGGTTGTTTTTTCTATTATTTAAAAGTTGTAATGCCGGTTTGCTTACTTGGAATGCCAACTTTTTGTGTTTATCGACTGCCTTCTATTGGAATGCTAATTGTTCTTTTGGCATATCAATTTATTGATTCCTGCGGCTGATGGTTTTTGGAACTGGGAATTGGAATGCTAATCTTTCTTTTGGCATACTGATTTCTCTCTCAAACGGCTAGTGGTCTTTGGTATGTCGATTCTGCATTTTTGGAATGCTAGTCTCTCTGTTGGAATGCCAACCTGTAATTGCCTTCGGCTGCCTTCATTCTGCATGAATTTTGGAATGTCGATTCTGCTATTTTGGTATGCTGTTTTCGGCTGGATCCTTCCCTGGTTTCTATTTTCTTTTGGCAACAGATTTCTGCTTAACATTTTGTTATCATTTTTTTTCTTTCTTAGCCGGATTTCTTTCTCACTCCCTTCTCTATTTCACAACGGCTATATCTTGATGTTCTGATTATAAATAGAGAAGATGAATAGTATTTTTTAAAGAGAGATCAAAGAGTGAAGAAAAATAGAAGAAAAAGAAAAGTGAAAAATCGTGTGAAAAATATAGTGAAAATATTGATTGAGAGAAAAATCATTTGAAAGAGAGATTTGTTTGAGGATTGTTGGAGCATTGCTTTGATTATTTTTCACACACCAGCTCATCTATTGCTGATTCTTCAAGTGAGCTTCAAGCTCCATCTACCTTCATTAAAGAGCATTCAAAGCTACCTCGAAGACTTCTATTGTGCTTCTGCATTCATTAAAGAAAGAAGCAACTTCAGAATTAGCTTTTCAAGTTGATAAGTACCACTACAAGAAAATGTCAAAATAGTGACGAAAATTAGTGATAGAAATTTTCGTCACTAAATTGTGACGGTTTAGTAATAAAATAGTGACAAAAAATTAAAATCAGTGACGATTAGTTTTTTGTCACTCAACTATCACTAAATTAGTGACGGACTATTACATCCGTCACTAATTTAGTGACGGATTGCCCTTCCGTCACTAATCCATAACAAATTAGTAACGGAAGAGTAATCCATCACTAACTTGGTGATGGATTACTTTTTCGTCACTAATCCGTCACAAATTAGTGATGGAAAACAATCGTCACTAATTAGTGACGAATTATTTTCCATCACTAATCCATCAAAATTAGTGATGGATGGAAAATCATCACTAATTTAGTGACGGATTGCCCTTCGTCACTAATCCATAACAAATTAGTGACGAAAGAGCAATCCGTCACTAAATTAGTGATGGATTAGTGATGGATATTTCTTCCGTCACTAATCCATCACTAATTTAGTGACGGATTAGGCAATCCATCACTAATTTTGTGACGGATGAGGCAATCCGTCACTAACTTAATAATGGATTACTTTTTCATCTCTAATCCATCACAAATTAGTGATTAGTGACGAATTATTTTCTGTCACTAATCCATCAAAATTAGTGATGGATGAGAAATCCATCACTAAATTAGTGACGGATTGCTCTTTCGTCACTAATTCATCACTAATTAGTGACGAAGAGCAATCCATCACTAAATTAGTGATGGATTGCCCCATCCGTCACTAATTTAGTGACGATTGGCCTTTCGTCACTAATCCGTCACTAATTTAGTGACGGATTGCCCTATCCATCACTAATTTAGTGACATATTGCCCTTCTGTCACTAATCCATCATAAAATTAGTGACGAAAGAGCAATCCGTCACTATATTAGTAACGAATTAGTGATGGATTACCCTTCCGTCACCAAATTTATACTTTTAATATTTTTTTATTTGAATGAGAAGAAAGAAAGTAAAATAAAAAAAATTAATAATTAATAATAATAATAATATTTTTATTATAAATAATTGCATGTCTAATATTTTTTTAAAAGAATTAATATTAAAATAAAAAAATAAAATATTTTTAAATTTTATTATTTTTATATATTATGTATTATATAATTAAAAAATGTATTATATAATTAAAAAATGGTCACGTATGGGAACCACATTTGCCCAATGCTGCATGACTATGGACATGGAGCAAGGTTATAAAATAAAAACCTAAGTGGGGCCAGTCAATTGACCCCTCTTGTATGGCTACATGGGCCAAATAATATATGGCATATTAGATCCATTTTTCAAATCATGTACAGCATATTAGATCCAAGACCAGCACCCAGCATATCCTCTCACGCGCCAACCCAAAATCAAAGCGCGCATCAAACGATGCTAAAATCCAGACTGCCGAAGGCCAAACCTCCTCCCCTCCCTCCCACTCTTCCAATCCCTACCCACCCCTCCCCAAGAGCTCAAGAACTCGAACCTCATCACCACCACCACCACCATCGCCGCCGCCGCCGCCGCTGCATCCTGAGCCTCTTGAAGCAATGCAGGTCCTTGGATTCCTTCAAGCAGATCCACTCCCACATGCTCACCTCCTCCATCCACAAGCCCAACCACCTCCTCTCCAAGCTCGTCGTCGGCCTCCAAGACCTCCCCTACTCCACCCTCCTCTTCTCCCAAATCCCCCACCCCAACGACTTCTCCTTCAACCTCATGATCGCGGCCTCGTCACTTGCTGGAGAAACCACTCCCTCGCCCTCCGTTACTACCTCCGCATGATCAAATCCGGCGCCATGCCCAACCACTTCACCTACCCCTTCGTCCTCCTCGCCTCCGCCAACCTCCAGTCCTTGCATCACGGCCAGACCGCCCACGCGTCCATCTTCAAGCTTGGGCTCCGCTCCAACGACCATGTCCAGCACTCTTTGATCACCATGTATTCGAGATGCGGCCAGGTGGGCTCCGCACGCAAGGTGTTCGATGAAATCCGTAGAGGGATGTGATTTCTTGGAATTCCATGATTTCGGGGTACGCCAGGATGGGATTCGCAAGGGAGGCGATCGAGTTATTCTGCACGATGAGGGCGGAGGGGTTCGAGCCGGATGAGGTGACTCTGGTGAGCGTCCTGGTGGCATGCGGAGACCTTGGAGACTTGAGCTTTGGGGCGTGGTTGGAGGGGTTGGTGGAGGGGCATAAATTGGAGCTGAACTCGTTTGTTGGGTCTGCGTTGATTGATATGTATGGCAAGTGTGGTGATCTCGAGTCTGCAAGGAGGATTTTTGATGGAATGGCGAGGAAGGATTTGGTTGTGTGGAATGCAATGATCACAGGGCAAGCATATATCATCATCATCATCAATTTACTGATCTCTTCAGTCTCTATTAATGAAGAGAAGAGAAGGGAAGTTGGAGTAATGGGTGTTTGACTGCTTAATTTATTTTCATTTGTCTTCTTTCTTTATTTGCTCAAACTATTTGATCTGCTTGCTACCGGCTGTGTTAAATTCAGTGACTTAGGACTTTGGGAATATTTATCTTCTTTCTCTGTAATGGGTGCCACCAGTGGTATAGGACTCTACACCGCAAGGTAAGTCCCAACCCCCCTCTGATGGAATCAAACCTCAGTAGAAATCTCTGGCAAATGCTCATTCACATCCATAAGGATTTAAATATTTTGTTCTCTTTTGTTTTCCTGAATCAATTCTTTCATATATATATTTTGCCGATATAAAGCTTTCTTTTATTCATTCTACCCACTTTCAGGTTTAGCTGTGTCAGAATTTCTGGGCTTTTAACCATGAATACATATATAAGAAATTGTGATGTGAGTTAGAAACAAATAGAAAACTATATAAGAAGATTATAGGTTTGCCATAATGTTAATTTTCTGGTCATAATAGGTTTCTGTGCCTTCATGGGTCATACCTTGACCCGTAATTGGTCTTCCTAATTAGTAAATCTATACCTTGACCTGTAATTTATGGCATGTGGATTTTCCATCAGTTTCTTTGCAATGGTTGGAGATTTGGAAAGGTTGATTAGCATTACTTTGATTCAGGAAAGCTTTGAGAAAACCCTTTAACTAGTTGAAATTTGAATGGATTTGACATAGAAGGCTTAACATGTTCATGCATTGATTTTAGACCCTGTTTGGCATTGATTTTAGGTCTGGTTGAGCAAAGTGATGAAAGGATTGAAAGTTTTCTGCTTGTAGGATGTTTGCATAAGAAATTTAGGCAGTCTACTGTACTAGTCTCAACAATTCAATTAAGCCCCTTATTTACCATCATTGTAATGCTCTCTTATGGAACGTACAACTGCTTTGGATTTGGAACATAAAGTTTTAGTTGAGGGTTTTTTTGATGATCCACAAGTTCTGTGCTATTGTGTTCAGAGCTGGTCTCTTGTTGGGTTGTTCCTACCATTAACCAAATTTAGTCAGCAGTCTGAGTGCATGGGATCACACTTTTTGGAGTGAGTTATCTGCTACCTATGAGATTTGCATTGGTGACTCCATGTTATGGTGTTGGTGAACCTGAAGTTAATGTGGAATTGCTGGTGTTTTTCCTAGGAACATTTCACTTGCAATATTCTTTAGAGGTGCATCGGAAAGTCCCTGTAATATGCACTTTTTAGGGAATTGGGAAGTGTCAACCATATGGAGAGGAGAAGTGTTGTTCTAAAATCTCTGGAGGATGCTGAAATACAATCTCGACTTACTTCTTGTATGGAAAAGTTAGTGTGCCAATAAATGGCCCTAGTACCAGGATGCCTTATGGTTTATCAGTCTGGGAAGTGTGTTTAAAGTGGGGTATAAGAACTGGTTGTGTACTTGCATTGGTTTAATTGGTTGCTGGTAGGATGTGTTTAAAGTTTCAATTTTGTATTCTGTGGCATCTAATTATGCTCTGATTGTGCTTGCTGCCCTATTAGGTTGTGTAGGATCTTATTTTCTTGGAAAGAAGAATGTCGGGAGGGGGAACGCAGCAGAGCTTCAGGAAATATTTAGGGGCCATCAAGGACACCACCACAGTCAGTTTGGCCAAAGTGAACAGTGATTACAAGGTGGAGAATTTATATCATGATGAATCTTACTAAATGTCTTTCATGTTAAATTTTGTTTCTTTTCTTGATTCATTTTGTGGTGCTTTATGTTCAGGAATTAGACATTGCAATAGTAAAGGCGACAAACCATGTTGAGCGTCCAGCAAAGGAGAAGCACATTAAAGGTGGGTAGCATCTCTCTCACTTTCTTTGTTCACCAGCGAGAACACAGTAAAGTTCTGAGATTAGGCTTTTATGCTACTTTGACATATATTTCTGATTATTGCTTCAGATAAAGTTATAGTCTACATATAGAATTTTAATGCAAGTGCTTGCAGAGAAACATTTCAAAAATCTGTTCAAACATCATATCTATTGCTTACTTATTTATGAGAACCTTATTTCTGACTGGGGCATGACATTGATGACTACAAGAACGACAAAATGATAGCCATGTACCAGGGTATAAATTTTTCTGTGTTAATAGCTCATCTATGTATTTAGGCGAGTACTGGTATGCCTGACTGTGTTGGGAATCAAGGTGGGATGGGATGTGGGACATTTCGTTCCATAAAAAAGTTGGGACATTTCGTTCCATAAAATTGTCAGAAATCATCATTTTTAGTATGACCACTATCCCATCATTTTGATTTGCATGTTTTCAATTTGATTATGTGTTTGACTGGATCATTTTGAAATATCAACAATCACATTTTGCAAGTGCTCCTCCACGAGCTCTTGTAAGTCATATACAGAAGCATTTACTATTTAAAAAGCTTTGTAATGTTCATTTAAGTAAGTGGGCTATGTTTTCTTTCTAGGGACCCAGTGCTGGACCTAGTTCAGGGATGGCCCCTGCTATTACCAATGCTGATAGGAAATCAGGTAATCTTTTTACCTTTTGAGCTTGGGTTTTATGTTGCCTTATACTCAAAACTGATGACATCCTCTTCTCCCAAACTACTATACCATATTTGCTGAACTACCTAGTTCCCATATCATCCATACCTAACTCTTATACTCATGGTCATAGCATAATCAGGACCACTGTATGACAAATCTTTTGTATTATTTTTTTGATATAGTTGTGTTGCTTCTTGCTGAATGAATCATGTTCATACTCATGTTACTTACCAAGTGCTAATTTATCTTTTGACAATGTTTCAGGTGGTGAGGAAGGAAGAACAAGTGGTTGGTCAGCAATGGATCCTTCTCATCGGCGAGTTTTAGCACATGTTGATGTATTTTGGTCTGGTTTCTGCAGCAGTCTTTGTTCCCATGCATTTTAATTTAGGCCAAGCTGCAGCTTTGCGTCATTCCTTTAAGAAGAATATAATTACTGGTCCTTTACTGGTATTGGTGTCTCTCACCATTGGCTTTACTGCAGTAAACTTTTTCAGGTGAGACTGATGCAAACATCCTAAAGATAAGAACAATCAACTTTTGTATGTTAAGTTTTACATGTGTATCTTCTGGTTTTAAGGAAGGGATGAAGGATGCATCTTGGGAAGGCTTTAGAATGCTGTGACCTTGGTGGAGAAGAAGGCACAAGAGCTTACGCTGCACTTATGGATGCTGTGATGGTGTAGCCAATGGCAACTCCAAATAAGTTGACATATTGATAGAGTCCGTAAAACCTAAACTGTGCTCCACCTGCATGCAAAGACAACAGATTTTAAAATTTATGTTTCAGGGGAGCTGCGTTGCAACAGCAAAAATGAGGAGACTAGAGGTGTAGAAGGTGATGAAGGAGAAGAGAATCTACCCAAGCTGTGACATGGCCCATGCCAACGTTAATAGTTTTGATCATTACAAGTTGTCTCTTTTACTTAAACTTAATAATTTGATGTCAATTGTATAAAACATTAGTATTGTTGATGTATACAGATATATTTATCTTATTTTATGAAATGCATTTTTTATTCTTAAATCTAAATTTTTATCCATAAATTTCATTAGAATGCATTAAATATATTGTAATTTAAAAATAATTTTAAATTTATAAGAATAAAAATTTGATGAAATTTTATTAGGTTAATGATGGATTAGTGATTGATTTTTGATAGAAATAATAGTGACGGATTAGTGATGAAAATATTAGTGCTTGATTAGTGATGGAACAATAACGAATGATTGATGGATTCTTTCATCACTAATTCGTCATGGCATAGTAATGGAGCTTTAGTGATGGACTAGTGACGAAAGTTTTAGTGACTAAATTTTTGTCAATAATCCGTCACTAAATAGTGATGGAATAGTGATAGAAATATTTGTGACGGAATAGTGATGGGATAATATGTGACGGATAGTTCATCACTAATCCGTCACAATTTAGTGACGAAAAATATGTTTCATCACAAATTTTTGATGAAAATTTTATCACAAATTGTCACAATTTAGTGATGAAAAATATTTTCCGTCACAAATTTTTGACGAAATATTTCGTCACAAATCCGTCACTATTATTTTGTGACGGACCTTTTTCCGTCACTAAATTTAGTGACGGCAAAAATTGTGACGATCAGATTTTCATCACTAATCCGTCACTAAACCCAATTTGTGATGGAATAGTGATGGAAATTTTTGTCACTATTATGCTCTTTTCTTGTAGTGTACTTTTATTGCTTTAAATCTGCTCATATCTAGGAGCTTGTTGTATTAAGCATTCTATTACTTGTGCTTTGATTTGTTTCACAGTTGTGAATGTGGTTGGGTAGAGGTCTACTCGGATTGATTTGTAAGGTCTCCTTGTACTCGTAAACAAGAAGACTAGCTTGGAGGGTTAGTGTGTAAGGCTTGCTTGTGCCCGTAAACAAGTTTGCTAGCCAGTTAGGCCAGTAGTGATTAGTGGAATACCCAAGGTGTTCTTGGGGAATGGATGTAGGTGCAAGGTTGGCATCGAACCCCTATAAATATTGTGTGTTTGATTGTGTTTCATTTTCTATGATTGATTGTGTATTAGACTCACTTCACTACGATAATCACTTGTAAAAGAATATAAGTGCATATACTTATAGTCGATTAAAATTTTTAAGAAACCCAATTCACCCCCCTCTTGGGTTGCTAGATCTAGGCAACAAGTGGTATCAGAGCAGGTGCTCTTATTGTTAAGCCCTAAAAAGGTTAGAGCTAAAGATTATGGCAACCTTGTTGAGTGAGGGACAATCCACTAATAGGCCACCGTTATTTAATGGCACAAATTATATTGAAAAGCTAGAATAAAAATTTTTATTCAAGCACTTAACTATGACCTATGGAGTATCATAGTAAATGGTCATCACACACCCACAACTAGACTAGATAACATGGTGATTCCTAAACTGGAAACAGAATGGGATGAACATAATAAAAAGTTAGCTCAGCTCAATGCTAAGGCCGTGAATGTTTTATATTGCTCATTGGATGCTAATGAATTTAATCGCATATCTACTTGTTTATCTGCTAAAGAAATTTGGGATAGATTAGAAGTTACCCATGAGGGTACTAATCAAGTGAAAGAATCTAAAATAAATATGCTTATCCATAAATATGAATTATTTAAGATGGATGCTAGTGAATCAATTTCTGAAATGTTTACTAGATTTACTGACATTATAAATGAACTTAAAAGTCTTGGTAAATCATATACTAATACTGATCTTGTGAGGAAGGTATTGCGATCTTTGTCTAGGTCTTGGGAGGCCAAAGTTACTGCTATTCAAGGCAAAGGACCTTAATGTTTTACCTCTAGAAGTATTGTTGGGATCCTTAATGACTCATGAGCTTCAAATCAAACAACACACTGATGAGGACAAGTCTAAGAAAAGAAGGACTATGGCTCTTAAAATTTCTGAACTAAAGAAGAGTCAGATGAATCTGAGGATGATAGTGATGATGAGGACATGGCCCTTATTACTAGAAAATTTAAGAGATTCGTGAAAAGAAGAAAGTTCAAAGGAAAAAGGAAACCATTTACAAAAGGAGATGGAAATAAAGAAAAGGAAAAAGAAATTATCTGTTATGAATGCAAGAAGCCGGGACACTTTAAATCGGAATATCCACTACTAAAGAAAGGTCCCAAAAATTTAAGAAAAAGGCAATGATGGCTACATGAGTGATTCTGAAAGTCCAACTTCAAAGGAGAAGAAAAGAATGAAGTGGCCAATCTTTGCTTCATGGCGGACAACGAGGAGGTGTGTCTTGCAACCCATGGATCTAAACAAAAATGGTATCTTGATAGCAGGTGTTCAAGGCATATGACTGGTGATGAATCACAGTTCATCACTTTAGAAGCTAAAATGAGGGATAGTCACCTTTGGAGATAATGGCCAAGGTAAAATCATTGGCATTGGTAAAATTGGTGTTACACCTCATACATATATTGAAAATGTCTTGTTAGTTAATGGTTTAAAGCATAACTTGTTAAGTATTAGTTAATTATGTGACAAAGGTTTCAAAGTGATTTTTGAATCATCTGTTTGTATTGTTACAAATCCTACTGATAATTGCATGAAACTTATTGGTCATGGGCATGGAAATGTTTATATTATTGATTTGAATGATTTAAATGACCATGACTTTGATTGTTTAGTTGCTATGAATGCTAAAATTACTGAATCAAGTTGGTTATGGCATCGTAGACTTGCATATGTTAGCATGGATCTTCTTTCAAAACTACTTAAAAAGGATTTAGTCAAAGGTTTACCAAAATTGAATTTTGAAAAAGATAAGATTTGTGATGTATGTCAACTAGGAAAACAAACTAGAGTTTTATTTAAATCTAAAAATATGATTTCAACAATAGACCATTAGAATGATTGCATATGGAATTATTCGGACCAACTAGAACTACAAGTTTCGGAGGAAAACGTTACGGTTTTATAATTATCGATGATTTCTCTCGATTTACTTGGGTTTTATTTTTATCTAGGAAAGATGAAGCATTTTCTGCATTTCAAAACTTATTTAAAAAGATTACAAATGAAAAGGGAGTTTCAATTTTATCAATTCGGAGTGATCACGGAAAATAATTTGAAAATCATTTTTTGAAAGTTTTTGCAATGAGCATGGTATTAATCATAATTTTTACGCACCTAGAACACCTCAACAAAATGGGGTTATAGAAAGAAAAAATCGAACCTTGGAAGAAATGACCCATACCATGTTATGTGAGAGCAATCTCCCAAAGTACTTTTGGGCAGAAGCAATCAACACCTCATGTTACATTTTAAACCGAGCCTTGATTAGACCTGTTTTGAAAAAGACCCCTATGAGCTTTACAAAGATAAAAAATCCAACATTTCATATTTTTGTGTTTTTGGATGTCGATGTTTTATATTGAATAATGAAAATCAAATCTTGACAAGTTTGATCCAAAATTGGATGAAGGTATTTTTTTTGGTTACTCTTCTTCTAGTAGAGCCTACAGAGTTTTCAACAAAAATACTTTAGTAATAGAAGAGTCAATTAATGTCACTTTTGATGAAACTAATGATCTTTCAATAAGGGAGAGAAAAGCTATTGATGATGCAAGAGAATTAAAAATCAAGTGAAGGAAATTACTTTGGAGGAAAAAGAAGACGCAAATGTTCAAACCAATCAAGAAGAGGCAAATCATGAAGAAACACAAGGTAATCATGACCTAGAAAAGGATTGGAGGTATGTACACAATCACCCTAAGGAATTTATCATTGGTGATATCTCGCATGGTATTAAAACTAGATCTTCATTTAAATATACTTATAATAACTTAGCATTTGTATCCCATATTGAACCTAAATGTTTTGAAGATGCTAAAGATGACATAGATTGGATAAATGCTATGCATGAAAATTAAATCAATTTGAAAAAATAATGTATGGATGCTAGTTAATAGACCACATGATCATCCAATTATTGGGACTAAATGGGTATTTAGAAACAAGTTGGATGAGCATAGTAATATAGTTAGAAACAAAGCCAGACTAGTAGCTAAAGGTTATTGTCAGGAAGAAGGAATTGATTTTGATGAAACTTATGCTTCTGTTGCTAGACTAGAAGCCATAAGATTATTATTTGCTTTTGCATACTTTATGAATTTCAAATTGTATCAAATGGATGTTAAAAGTGCTTTCTTAAATGGATATATTGCCGAACAAGTATTTATCGAGCAACCATCATGATTTGAGAACCACTTATTTTCAAACCATGTTTTCAAATTGAACAAAGCATTGTATAGTTTGAAGCAAGCTTCTCGAGCGTGGTATCAACGATTAAGCAAATTCTTGATTAGCAATAAATTTATTAGAGGAAATGTTGATACAACACTTTTTATTAAAAGAAAAATGATGATATGCTTATTGTCCAAATTTATGTTGATGACATCATTTTCGGTTCTACTAATGACATACTATGTCAAGACTTTGCTAAGCTTATGCAGGAAGAGTTCGAGATGAGCATGATAGAAAAATTAAACTATTTTCTCGGACTACAAATCAAGCGAGTGATGATGGAATCTTCATTTGCCAAAGCAAATATCAAAGAAATGTTAAAGAAATTTGGCATGGAGACTTCTAAGTTTATCGGTACACCTATGAGCTCCTCTTGTAGACTAGACTCTTGTAGTACTGATAAAAGTATTGATTTGAAATTATATAAAGGAATGATAGGATCTTTATTGTATTTGATTGCTAGTAGGCTAGATATATTATTCAGTGTATGCATGTGCGCTAGATATCAAGCTAACCATAAGGAACCTCATTTATTAGCAATTAAGAGAATATTTAAATATTTGGGTGGTTCAGTAAACTTAGGATTATGGTATGATAAATAATCTAGCATATACTTAATAGGGTACACCGATTCAGATTTTGCAGGTTGTAAATTAGACAGAAAATCTACTAGTGGAACTTGCCAATTTTTAGGTGTTAATTTAATCTCATGGTTTAGCAAGCAATAAACTTCAGTGGCACTGTCCACAGCTAAGGCTGAGTACATTACGGCTGAAAGTTATTGCGCTCAAATCTTATGGATTAAACAACAACTAGAAGATTATGGCATCAAACTTAAAAATATTCCTATAAAATGTGATAATACTAGTGCTATCAATTTAACCAAAAATCTTATTCAGCACTCTAGGACAAAACATATAGAGATTAGGCATCATTTTATTAGGGACCATGTTAATAACGGTAATATTGTGCTTGAGCATGTTTGTACTAATTTGCAGCTCGCTGACATTTTCACAAAACCCCTTGATGAATCAAAATTTTGTAAAATTAGAAGAGAGCTTGGTATGCTTGACCCTTCTATTTAAATGAGTCATCATGATTGTTTAATTTATATACTCACCTATACTCATCATGATTGCATGAATTTTATGTCATATGAATTGCAACTGTTTGATCTTCATACTTCTTATTTTTTAATATTTTTATCGGATCAATTTCAAATTATTTCGAATGATGTAATGAATGAACAAAATCTTTTATTTGGCATTTTAATCGGTCTACCGGTTTTCATGTTTTGGTATTCTACTTTTTGTCAACTGGTCTTCTAGTTTTTTATTTTGGAATACCAACTTTGCATAATTGGAATTCCAAAATTGGAAAAAGGGAACCGGCTGCTATTTATTTCCCCTTGCTTCCAATTTCTTTGTTCCCAAGCCGTGCTTCACCGATTTCTTCAAATCCAAGCCAAGCGGTCCTCTCCTTCTCTTCCACTTCTTCATTTCAACTTCAAATCCCATTGATTTCTTTGGATCTATGGCTCCGAAAGGTAAATCTGTGCATGGATCATCATCCCGAGCATTAGTGAGTGCTCTTCCTTTAATCCTTCAAGCTTTCAATCTATGACTAGAAGATCTGTAGCATTTGAAAAATTATGGATTTTGAGTTTTTAGCTTCTAAAAATTTTTTCATTAGAGAAAATCTAGCTTATCAAGGTTGGAACACTTACTTAAGACAAACCTACCCATTTACCTCGATCTTGTTAAAATTTTCTGTCATAATATTAGTTTTGGGAATGATAGAATAACTTCAACTGTTAAAGGTGTTAGAATTGAAATTGATGAAATTTCTTTGAGTCAAATTTTGAACATTTCAAGTACTGATCCTGGTGATGATACTCTTGAAGATAGAAAGTTTAAATTAGAGACTGTTCTAGATATTGATGATGCTTCTAATATTGATCGTGTTTTTGCTAAAGATCTGAATGCGGAAATGAGATTACTTCATAGTATTGTTTCTTGCTATCTTACTTCTAGGAGTGGTAGCTTTGATTATGTGAATGACCGAGACTTAACATTCATGTTTCATGTTGTAACCCAAACTCATCTACATCTGCCTAGCAAAAATGATTTGTGTGATGAGAGAGGCTGTTAGTAGATCTAGAGCTGCCCTACCCTATGGTCTACTTCTTACCCATGTATTTAATCATTTTGATGTTGATGTTAGGGGTGAGAATGTCTACCACCTTAGTGATAATGATGTTTACAATGAACATGTCTTAATTCGTATGGATTGTGCTAAGGAGATGGCCTTTGGACTAGGAGCAAAGGAAAAATGCAAGAAATTCATGCACTTGTCCAGGGGGAGTAATCTACTGTACCTCAGGATTTTTTTACTGAACATCTGAATTACCCTTTGTTCCTGCTGAAAATCAAAATTATCCCTCTGATTCTAATGTACCTCAGAATTTTACTTCTATGTTTACTGACCCTCCTACAAACTACACTTACATGTTTGCCGAACAAGGTTTTATGCCTTTGGACCCCAATCCTTCTATTAATATTAATCCGTCTTTTGTTAACAATCCTACTGCTAATCCGAATCCACCCAATGTTCCACCACCCGCTCAGAATCCTTTCCAATCAAGTCATCCTATGGTTACCAAAATGGACCCTGATGACATGGAGACTCTGGTTTGTAGGATTTTTGATGTTGTTTCTCTTGGTGGATCTGTCAACAGTTCATCTTCTTGTTCTTCTGATACTACTATGGTTCCCCACATATCTTCAATGTTCTCTACCCCAAGTGAAATCAAATTAAGCCTATATGATATCAACGCAGTGTGACCATCATTAAAGGAAAAGCTTTCAATTATGGTACTATGATGGACATTTCTAATTTCTTTGCTGAGTTAGGCAAGCTAAAAAGGATGTGAACTCTTTGTTGGAAAGTGCTGCATTGCAAGTAATGAGATATCTTCCTTTAGATTGCAAACTGTCAAGGCCCAGCGTGCTCTTGATAATTATTCTAGGCTCATTAATGAATGCCGCAATATGCAACAAGAAATTCAATCTTTTATATCTCAGTTGTCTCCTAATGTTGAAGACCCCACTCGACGTCTGCCCCTCATTTGAGATCATCTCGCCCTTCCAGACGTGCTTGTGGATCTTCTTCGTCGTCTCACGTTGACATCATAGATTGATGTTGCTTCTGGACTTCTGCTTATGCTGCTCCTGCCCATGTTATTTCTGTTATTCTGGAATTATGTTGTTTTAAAACTATATTTCTTATTATGTTTGTATAAATTGTATAACTGTTGCTTACTATTGCGGACCAATTTGTGTATTGGCTTGTAAGTTATTAATGACTGGTTTGTATAGTTTGTAAGATTTGCTCAATTTCATCTGTACTTTACAATATCTGCTTTATATTGAAAATTTTATGATTATCATTATTTGCTCCATTGAAGAAAAGACATACAATAATAGATGCAAACTCTTTCATCTTCTTTTGATTAATGACGAAAAGGGGGAGAAATGAAACGCATACACACTCTTCTTTGCATACACTTTTTAGCTTTTATAATTTTCTAAATGAAATGCACTTCATAATCATGGGAAAAATAGAAACACACTTTTGACTTTCAAAGTTATGTTTCAAAACTTGTTTTGACATAAAATGGAAAAGTCAAATGAATATTTTGAAAACTTCATTATATTAAAACCAAAGGGAGAGTTTTGCAAAATCAAGTTTCGGCACGTTACATATACACTTCGGCACGCACTGTCTTATGCTTCAGAGTTGCAAGAAATGCTTTGATTGAATTACTTATTTCTTATTAAATTCTTAATAGTTTTGTCATCATAAAAAGGCGGAGATTGTTGACCCCATATTGATTTTGATGAAACACAAAACAATTAAGTATTATACTAATATATATATGTTAAGTTCAATCAATTTCAGGTTATTCATCATGAAATAATACACTTCATCTGTCCCAGGTATATTGTAATTCATGATATAAAGTAATACATTTATCTGACAAAATGACTTTCAGGTTCAATTATATTTGCATTGTCTTGAATTGGATTCAATTATCCTACAAGCTCCTATTTATAACTCTATTTTGAATTATCACCGGATTATACTTATTTTCTATTACCTTCGGATTGGATGCTTAATGCTTGAATCTTGGGTAACCAATCTTTGATTTGGAATACCAGATTCTGTTGCCTTCGGTTTAAATTCGGGTTGCCTTCGGTTGCCTTCTGTTGCCTTCGGTTGCCTTCGATTGCCTTTGATTGCCTTCAGATTATTGGCTTACTTAGCTTGCATACATCTTACGGCTAGTTCCTTGTATTTGGAGTTTGGGGATTCCCTGGCACCATATCTTGGCATGCTAATGGATGGTGTTGGCATGGTAATTCCCAATTGCTCTCTGCCAACTCCCTAACACCATATTTTGGAATGCTAACGGATGGTGTTGGCATGCCAATTCCCAATTGCTCTCTGCCAGCTCTCTGGCATGTTTTCTTGGCATGCTAAATTGTCTTTTTGGCATGCTAATCTTAATGAACTCTTAATTGTTTTTTCTGTGATTTAAAAGTTGTAATGCCGGTTTGCTTACTTGGAATGCTAACTTTTTGTGTGCATCGGCTGCCTTCTATTGGAATGCTAATTGTTCTTTTGGCATATCAATTTATTGATTCCTGCGGCTGATGGTTTTTGGAACCGGGAATTGGAATGCTAATTTTTCTTTTGGCATACCGATTTCTCTCTCAAACACTGATGGTCTTTGGTATGTCGATTCTGCATTTTTGGAATGCTAGTCTCTCTGTTGGAATGCCAACCTGTAATTGCCTTTGACTGCCTTCATTCTGCATGAATTTTGGAATGCCGATTCTGCTATTTTGGTATGTTGTTATCGGCTGGATCCTTCCCTAGTTTCTATTTTCTTTTGGCAACGGATTTCTGCTTCACATTTTATTACCAATTTTTTTCCTCTCTTAGCCGGATTCTTTCTCACTCCCTTCTCTATTTCACAACGGCTATATCTTGATGTTCTGATTATAAATAGAGAAGATGAATAGTGTTTTTTTAAGAGAGATCGAAGAGTGAAGAAAAATAGAAGAAAAAGAAAAGTGAAAAATAGTATGAAAAATATAGTGAAAATATTGATTGAGAGAAAAATCATTTGAAAGAGAGATTTGTTTGAGGATTGTTGAGCATTGCTTTGATTATTTTTCACCAATCGGAGCTCATTTATTGCTGATTCTTTAAGTGGTCTTCAAGCTCTATCTACCTTCATTAAAGAGCATTCAAAGCTACCTCGAAGACTTTTATTGTGCTTCTTCGTTCATTAAAGAAAGAAGCAACTTCGGGATTAGCTCTTAAATTGATAAGTACTTTTATTGCTTTAAATATGCTCATATCTAGGAGCTTGTTGTATTAAATATTCTATTACTTGTGCTTTGATTTGTTTCACAGTTGTGAAACGTGGTTGGGTAGAGGTCTACCTTGATTGATTTATAAGGTCCCCTTGTATTCGTAAACAAGAAGACTAGCTTGGAAGGCTAGTGTGTAAGGCTTGCTTGTGCCCGTAAACAAGTTTGCTAGCCAGTTAGGCTAGTAGTGATTAGTGGAATATCCAAGGTGTTCTTGGGGAGTGGATGTAGGTGCAAGGTTGGCACCGAACCACTATAAATATTATGTGTTTGATTGTGTTTTATTTCTGTGATTGATTATGTACTAGACTCACTTCACTGATAATCAATATAAGTGCACATACTTGATAGCCGATTAAAATTTTAAGAAACCCAATTCACCCCCCTCTTGGATTGCTAGATCTAGACAACACTAAACTTTATTATATTTTAATATAGCTAACTCTGCCTTATATAAATATATCAATATGTGAGCAATTTCTAAATCCTCTAAGTCCTTGCTTAACTTTTCTTAATTTATTTCTAAAAATCTAGATTTATTAAAAAAACCTTAAAACACATCTTAATGATTATTCAAAACTATAAGTTTCTATGAGCTAAGTTCTAAATTGCCCAAAATTAATCTAAATATTTAATCATACTTTCTCCACCTAATTGTCCATGTAATGATATTATTTAATTATAATGAAGGGATCAAGTTGACTATCATCTTACCAACGTAACAAAAGGCTGACTATCATCTGCTTACCTCCTATATAGATATACGAAAATAAAAAGTAAGAAATTTAAGAAAATTATGTTAAAAAGTTATAGAGAGCAAGATAATAAGAGTGATAATAGCAGGAAAGGGGGAGAGAGAAAGAGAGAGGGATAGTGGGGAGAAGAGAGTAAATGAGAGAGAGTGAATGAGTGAAGAGAGAGAAAGAGAAATGAGAGAGAGAGAGGGGGGAAAGAGGAGAGTGAGAGGTTGGGGGGAAGGGCTACCGCTTCCCACTATTTCTTGCACAAAGATATAAAGAGAGGAGTGAGGAAGAAAGAGAAAAGGAGAAAGAGTGAAGAGGGATGAGAGAGGAAAGGGGTGAGTAAGAGGTGGTTGGTGAGATAACTACTAGACAACGATAGTGGTTGTGAGAGTAGGAAGGAGGAAGAAGTTGGTGATTGTTGCCATGCCAATCGACACATTGTTCCCTATGATGAAGAGAAGAAGAGGAATAAAATAGAGAAGAGAGAGAACATGAGGGAAGGGATGGAAAATCAGATGTCAATGAGGTAGCAATGGTTAATGGTGTTCAGCGATGATTCAACAGTAGAGAAGAGGAAAATGATGTGAAGAGGGCAAGGGTCTTGCATTGAAATGCCACATGAGCTGAGAAGGGATATCAAAGAAAAAAAAGGTTCGAGAGGCAATGGTTGGCCCAGTTAAACTATGCTGGCTGGGTTGCATCTTGGGTCAACCTAACCTAATTCATTACACTTGTAGCAGATTATGGGATCTACGATATCTCTTATAGCCATTTATGATAGCTTCTGGCCTAACAAATTTCAATCGATGACAATGGATCGGATATTACTAACACATGAGCAAGAGGTGATGAGTTGATTCTATAGTATTGATTCATATAGTCTTTAATAGAGAAAACCTCAGAAAATAATCTTATTTTACTAAGAAGAAAAATAACTATATTCTTGCTCCAGACTTAAGCTCCTTGACTTGCATGCATGACCGATAGGTCTACCAACAATTGAAGGATTAGAATGCAATAATTTCTTTTTGGTTATCTTTTTTTTGTTGGTCCAGATAGCAACCCAAGAGGGGGGTGAATTGGTTTTTCAAAAATTTAAACTCTTTTGAAAAATAAACCCCAGCGGAAATAAAACTTAGATTCGCACAGATTAAAATAGAATATGCACAAATAGAGAGTTACAGAAAATGAGACAATCACGGCAAACACAGGAGATTTTATAGTGGTTCGGTATACCTACACCTACGTCCACTCCCAAGTATCTCTTGGGTCCACACTATAATCAATCTGATTACAACATAGTTGTTTTGCAAGCTCACAACTCGAACTTGTTATTTTCCCGGGTGCACAACGAACCCAGCTGGTTTTCAAGGCTCACCAGCATAAAACCTTACACCACAAGCTAATGCTTGCACAAGGCTAACAGCCTCAACTGAATCAATCACCAGATTGACCCAGCAAACAATATTTGTTTTACAAGATAAACAGCTCCTCCTATGAGCAAATATACAATAATGAAACAAGAATAAAAAGATAGGAATCAAAGCCTGATTTGCAGATCTTGGTGGCTTGCTCCTTCTCTTCTTTTGAGTGGATCTTCCTTCAAGGTGCTCTTGAGACTCAGAAGATCAGAGAACTAGGGCTTGTTTCTTCCCTTAAGATTTCTTCGAAATAGAACAACAAAAGCTTGGAATCTCTCTCTTTTCTTTTGGGGAATCAGTATGATCTTTCCTTACGAGTTTTCCCTCTTTTCTCTTTTGATTTTCTGATGGATTTCTAAGATTTCTCTATTCTTTTCTTTTTGTCTCTCTTCCTTTCGGATGCAGCAAACCCTCTTCTTATAGATCCCGATTAATCCATAAATAGTTTAAAACTATCCGTTAGAAACAAGTGTAAGAAGGATTAGAACCAAAAATAGCAATAGCCGTTGGGATTAAAAAGATAAAGATAAAGTTTAGAGTCGTTCTGATAGTTCTGGAGTGCGTCTGACATTCTGGCGTCGGCTCTAACTTTTCTGGAGTCGGCTCTAGTTCGAAAATCCCCAAATCGCTTGAACTGGAGTCGTCTCTAACTTTTCTGGGGTCGACACAAAAATCTTCTGGAGTCGACTCTAACAGTCCGGGAGTCGACTCTAAGTCGTGGCCGAAAAAACCATCGTTCTGTCTTTTCTGTTAGAGTCGGCTCTAACAGTCCCGGAGTCGACTCTAAGTCCGTGCCATTTTTCGGAGTCGACTCTGTGATTCCATGTGTCGACTCTAATGTCTGAAATCTTACCTTGACATTAGATTCGAACTAGAACTTAATTTATCTTATGATTTTGATTAATAGAACATATTATAAACTGAAAAATTAAACCAAAATCATTAGTAACTTCAAATGTTATACTCAAATAGTTTTGTTAATCATCAAAATCAATAATTGGGTCAACAATCTCCCCCTTTTGATGATGACAAAAACTTTGAGTATATGCATTAAAAATTCATTTGAATTAAGAATTATAGACATTGTTAAAGCTTTAAAACTTCCTAACAGAGAATTTGATGCCAATTTTCAAAATGAATCAAAAAAGATACATGAGTCCTATTATAAACAATCAAGATGATTTAACTTTACGTAGGAAATTATTAAGCTCCCCCTATGTAAATAAACTGAAATCGATTGATACAAATTGATTAGAATTTATAAATCTCAAAATTTCTCTCCCCTTTTTGATATGCCAAAAGATTGAAATCTTATACTCCTTATATTCTTTCATTCTTATTTCTTTTATGCATATACAATTTTCTCTCCCCCTTTTTTGTTATCAGCAATAAGGTGAATTATCAGAGCGGGGTTGTTGGTTCATTTAATCATAGAGATGGTAATTGGATCTCATAGACAAATTTGCAATGAAAGGATAATTGTATTTCAATGCAAGATTCATTACATGTGTCAATTCAAGTACATTCTTAGAAAAGTAACATATTCAAGTATATAATTCCTAGATACATGCTATCAAAGCAAGAAAGCAAGAAATCCTAAGATACAACCTAGGATAAGATAGGGTATCAAAATCAAACATGCTTGTAAACTATTTTCTTCAAATGTCCAATCATTTCCATGATTTCATCTTTTTGGTCTTTCTTAAATTTTTCAAGACAAGCTTCAACTTGAGCGACAGCAATATCAAGATCTTTCTTCAACTGACCAGTAGCATCTAAATAGACTCTTGATCCATCTGCTATTCCTTCTAGTCTTTCAAATATCTTTTGAAGCTCAGATGACATGGCATTCACTGATTTATCCAAAGTGGAAACTATCATGTCAAGCTTAGCAGATATCAATTTCATTTCACTTCTCATATCCGAATCATGCTCAGTCAGTAAGGCTCTGAGCTGATCAAGCTCTCCTCTGAAAATCTTTTAGATACCAAGGCTGACTGATGTGGAGGTGAAGGATGAGTGCTCGGTCCAGCCTCTGAAGGTCCAGCAGTAGATGGTCCAGGGACATCCTCATCTCTGGCCTCCTCAGTTCTGGCTTCTTGTCCTTTCCTTTGCCACTGGCCATTTACTTTTCTGAATCCCATTCTATGAATAGTGGAGATGCTGTAGTAGTCAGTATATCTGAGATTCCTTTGCAGTTCATTCTCCATTATCTTCACTCCATGGCTTCTGAATACTAGTGTAAGAACCATACCATATGGCAGTGTAGATCTTTTCTTTGTAGCAGCCTCTGCCATATAACCAATCATCATTGCCAAATTTACTGGTTGACCAGTGATGATACAGTCCATCATAAGAATGTCTCGCTCCGAGACATACTCAAATCTTCCAATCTTAGGAAATAGGATTCTCCCACAAATATTATGAAGTAATCGAAGTTCCAGGTTGAGTTGATTTGCCATTACCTCTTCAAAGTCAGAAACTTCTCTTCCAAGCATCCTTGACAGGGCTCCACCTCTGTCATCATGCTGACATGCAGTCAAACCAACAGTGGGCAACTCCAAAGATTTCCTAGCGACTCTATAGTGATTACCACTTTGGTTCCACGCACAAAACTCACAAGACCTCCTTCCCCTCTACATAAATTACAGTAGAATTCTTTCACGAGGGCAGGGTAGGTCGGAACATCTAGTGAGCAAATCTTTTCCCAACCCATCTCTTTTATTTGACTTCCTATTGAAAAACCTTCCAATTCAAATAGGTTAAAATCTACCTTCCTTCATGTAGTGATAACCTTTCCAGCTAATAAGTCGACGCGGGAGGATGATGGAGAAGCTTCCGAGTGGAAGAAGAGGAGGACGAAGAACTGGAAGAAGATTCCTTCTCGGTTCTTCGAACGGAACGTCTCCCGTGGGAACGGCCGCGCCAAACACGGATCCTTGCCTTTTGGGAGCCATTGGAGATCAATGGAAGTTGGAATCAAGGATTTTGAAGAGTTTGGAAAAGTTTGGAGTGCTTTGGAGAAGGATTTGAAAGGGATTGAAAAAGGGTTGAGTCGTTAGAAGTGTCGACTCTGCCCTAATAAAGTGATGATTTCTCACTTAGAGTCGACTCCCGCAAAGTGAGGTGTCGGCTCCGAACAAAAAATTAGTCAGCACTCGAATTAGAGTCGCTCTGCAGAAGCCGGAGTCGGCTCTAATAAGCAAACAGAAAGCTCTAAAGAAAAGGTGTTGACTCCAAAATTGAGGGTGTCGACTCCACAATAGTTTCAGTAAAAAAATAAATTTCAAGGATCTGAAACTAATCAAATTAATCATCAAACTCTAGATAAGTGTTCCTAAATCAATTGGGGAAACAATGAATCAAATTTCTAGATAAATTTCCTTATTGGACATAGAGGATTTTCAAGAAATTAATGAAGTCTAGATAGTTGTTGTTCTTAAGAGTTTCAAAAAATCATTCTAAAGGGTCACAAACTCCTAATTCTCCTCTAAGATAACAAAATCGTTCCTCACTCAAAGGTTTGGTAAAAATATCAGCTAATTGATCATTAGTATTAACATATTCAAGACAAACATCTTTGTTAGTTACATGTTCTCTAATAAAGTGATGTCTAATTTCTATGTGTTTAGTTCTTGAATGTTGAATTGGATTCTTAGTTAGATTAATGGCACTAGTATTATCACATTTAATAGGAATTTTATCAAGTGTGATACCATAATCTTCAAGTTGTCGCTTAATCCAAAGGATTTGAGCACAGCAACTTCCAGCTGCAACATACTCTGCCTCAGCAGTGGATAATGCAACCGAGTTTTGCTTCTTGCTAAACCAAGAGATTAAGTTACTTCCTAAAAGTTGGCATGCCCCACTTGTACTCTTTCTATCTAATTTACAACCAGCATAGTCAGAATCAGAATAAGCAATCAATTTTAAGGTTGAGTCTCTAGAATACCATAATCCTACATTTTTAGTTCCATTTAAGTATCTAAAGATTCTTTTAACAGCAAATAAATGTGATTCCTTAGGATTAGATTGATATCTTGCACATAGACAAACAGAAAACATAATATCTGGCCTACTTGCAGTTAGGTAAAGAAGTGATCCGATCATACCTCTGTAATGCTTCTGATCTACTTTCTTACCTTCTTCATCCTTGTCCAGCTTGCATGAAGGACTCATTGGCGTACCAAGAGGTTTAGCAGATTCCATACCAAACTTCTTGAGTATTTCCTTTATGTACTTTGTTTGGTTAATGAAAATCCCGCTTTCTCTTGTTTGATTTGAAGTCCAAGGAAGAAATTAAGTTCTCCCATCATGCTCATCTCGAATTCTCCCTGCATTAACTTAGCAAATTCTTGGCAAAGGAGATTGTTAGTAGCACCAAATATAATGTCATCAAGGTAAATTTGAACAATTAATAAATGCTTTTCTTTTCTTTTTAAAAAAAGGTTTTATCAATATTTCCTCTGAAAAAATTTTCAATTAAAAATTTACTTAATCTATCATACCAAGCTCTAGGTGCTTGCTTTAAACCATAAAGTGCTTTGTGCAATTTGAAAACGTGATTTGGAAATTCATGATCTTCAAAACCAGGAGGTTGTTCAACATAAACTTCCTCATTTATAAAACTATTTAAAAATGCACTTTTAACATCCATTTGAAATAGGTTGAAATTCATATGACATGCAAATGCAAGTAGTAGCCTAATGGCTTCTAATCTAGCAACAGGTGCAAAAGTTTCATCAAAATCTATACCTTCTTCCTGATTATATCTTTTTGCAACTAATCTAGCCTTATTTCTAATTACCAATCCATTTTCATCCAATTTATTTCTAAAAATCCATTTAGATCCTATTATGGTGATTTTTAGGTCTGTCTACTAGGGTCCAAACTTGGTTCCTAGTGAATTGATTTAACTCTTTCTGCATTGCTAACATCCAATAACTATCTTTCTCAGCTTCCTCTATAGTTTTAGGTTCTATATGAGATACAAATGCAAGATGATTATTGATATTTCTCATTGATGATCTAGTCCTTACACCTTGAGATGGATCACCTATGATTAGGTCCTTAGGATGACCATAAGCATATCTCCAATCTCTAGGTAGATCTTTATCATTATGAGCAATATCAATACCATCATCCTTAGGTGAGTCATCATCCTTAGCTTCAGGTTCTTGATCTGAAGATACATTTAATTTTTCAATACCTCTTTCAATCAAAGATGTATCTTCCTCATCATCAATTTTATCTGAACTTGATGCTAAAGACTCATCAAACACTATATGAATGGATTCTTCTACAACTAAGCTTCTCTTATTAAATACTCTATATGCCTTGCTAGATGTAGAATATCCTAGGAAAATACCTTCATCAGACTTTGCATCAAACTTCCCAAGATTATCCTTACCATTGTTATGAATAAAACATTTACAACCAAATGCATGAAAATAACCTAAATTTGGTTTCCTATTATGCCATAGTTCATAGGGAGTCTTCTTAAGGATAGGTCTAATCAGGGCTCTATTTAGGATGTAACATGCTGTGTTTATAGCTTCCGTCCAAAAATATTTTGGAAGTTGGCTTTCACATAGCATGGTACGGGCCATGTCTTCTAAAGTCCTATTCTTTCTTTCTACAACTCCATTTTGTTGCGGTGTCCTAGGTGCTGAAAAGTTATGATGTATGCCTTTTTCAAAATAAAATTTTTCAAATAAGTGATTTTCAAATTCAGTTCCATGATCACTTCTAATAGACACTATGGTAGTGTTTTTCTTATTTGTGACTTTCTTAACGAATTTCAGGAATATTGAGAAAGTCTCATCTTTGTGAGCCAAAAACATTACCCAAGTGAATCTAGAGTAATCATCTACTATCACTAGACCATATTTCTTTCCTCCTAGACTTGTGGTTCTAGTAGGTCCAAAAAGGTCCATGTGTAGTAGCTCTAGTGGCCTAGTAGTTGAAACAATATTTTTAGATTTGAAAGAAGTTCTTATTTGCTTTCCAAATTGACATGCATCACATATTCGATTATTTTCAAAATTTAAGCTAGGAATACCTTTAACTAGATCCATTTTTAATAGTTTAGAAATTAAGTGTGTGCTTGCATGACCTAATCTACGGTGCCATAGCCAACCAATCTCATTCATCTTAGCATTATTAGCAACTAAGCAATGATTACTTGGAGATAAATTACTCAAATCAATTAAGTACACATTGCCATAACGTTTACCAACAAGAATAATGCTGTTATCAATGGATTAGTAATAGTGCAAACAGAAGCTTCAAAGGAAACTTTGAAACCTTTGTCACAGTTGGCTAATACTTATCAAATTATGTTTAAGTCCATCGACATATAAAACATTATCAATATGAGTAGATGGAGTAATTTGAATCTTACCAATACCCATGATATGGCCTTGACCATTATCACCAAAAGTAACTACTCCACCTCTTTTTGATTCAAGGGTGATGAATTGATCTTTGTCACCCGTCATGTGTCTTGAGCAACCACTATCTAGGTACCATTTTCTTTTCAGTCTGATGGCTGCAAGACACTCCTGCAAAACATTCATGTCTTAATTTTAGGTACCCAAGCCTTCTTGGGTCCTTCATGGTTAGATGCATTAAATATTGTTCCTTTGGGAACCCAAATCATCTTTTCTTATTATGTGGAGATTTACACATATAAGATTTATGTCCTTTGTTTCCACATTTAAAACAAGTAATATTTGATGATTTTTCAGCATGTATAAAAATATTTTTCAAAGATTTTTGCTTTTTAAGTGGATTATATCCCAATCCAGCTTTATCAAAGACAGTTTTTTGATTATCCAAAATCATATTAAGTTTGATAGAGCTTAATGTAAATTTATCAACTATAGGTAAGTCTATCAACCTCATTTTTCAAGCTTTCATTTTCTTTTATCGAAACTTTTTTTTCTACAACATGCTTTTCATTTTCTAAGGATAGTTTTTGCATTTGATTTTTCAGATCTTTGTTCTTTGAACTTAAGTTTGCAAAATCATCCATTAATTCATAAAAAGCACTATGCAATTCATCGAAAGTAAAATTATCTAGAAAACTCGAACTTACCTCATCATTGTCCGCCATGAAGCATAGATTGGCCATTTCACTTTTCTTCCTCTTCGGAACTTGAGCTTTCCGAATCACTCCATGTGGCCATCATTGCCTTCTTTTTGAATTTCTGGATGCCTTTCTTTAGTTGTGGGCATTCAGATTTAAAATGATCCGGCTTTTTACATTCAAAACAAATAACTTCTTTTTCTTTGCCCTTGTCCTCATCTTTTCTTCCAAAGGGCTTTTTCTTTTCAAACTTCTTCTTCCTCATGAATTTTTTAAATTTTCTTGTGATGAGTGCCATGTCCTCATCATCACTTTCATCTTCAGATTCATGAGGCTCTTCCATATATTCAGAAATCTTAAGAGCCATAGTCTTCTTCTTCTTTGACTCATCATCATCAACATGTTGCTTAATTTGAAGCTCATGAGTCATCAAGGATCCCAATAATTCTTCTAGGGGTAGGGTACTTAGATCTTTTGCCTCTTGTATTGCAGTCACTTTAGCTTCCCAAGTCCTAGGCAAAGAACGTAAAACCTTCCTCACAAGATTAGAATTATCATAAGATTTACCAAGGCTTTTTAAACCATTAACTATATCAGTAAATCTTGCAAACATATCAGTAATAGATTCACATGCATCCATCTTAAACAATTCATACTTATGAACTAGCATGTTAATCTTGGATTCCTTGACTTGATTTGTTCCCTCATGGGTAACCTCAAGTCTATCCCAGATTTCTTAGCAGAAATGCAAATAGATATATGATTGAATTCATTTGCATCTAATGAGCAGTATAAAACATTCATTGCTTTGGCATTAAGTTGTGCCAATTTTTTATCATGTTCATCACATTCCGTTTCCGGTTTAGGAATCTCCATGCCATTAACTCTAGCAGTGGGTGTGTGTGGTCCATTGACTATAATGCTCCATAGATCATAGTCAAGTGCTTGAATGAAAATTTTCATTCTAGCCTTCCAATAACCATAGTTTAATCCATTAAACAAGGGTGGTCTATTTGTAGATTGACCTTCGAAAAAAGATGAACCAGCTTGAGTTGCCATGTGGATCTTTGACTCTTGATCGTTAGATCAAATCAAATGAGCACTAGCTCTGATACCAATTGTTGGTCCAGATAGCAACCTAAGAGGGGGGAGGGGTGAATTGGGTTTTTCAAAAATTTAAACTCTTTTGAAAAATAAACCCCAGCGGAAATAAAACTTAGATTCGCACAGATTAAAATAGAATATGCACAAATAGAGAGTTAAAGAAAATGAGACAATCACGGCAAACACAGGAGATTTTATAGTGGTTCAGTGTACCTACACCTACGTCCACTCCCAAGTATCTCTTGGGTCCACACTATAATCAATATGATTACAACAGAGTTATTTTGCAAGCTCACAACTCGAACTTGTTGTTTTCCCGGGTGCACAACGAACCCAGCTGGTTTTCAAGGCTCACCAGCATAAAACTTTACACCACAAGCTAATACTTGCACAAGGCTAACAGCCTCAACTGAATCAATCACCAGATTGACCCAGCAAACAATATTTGTTTTACAAGATAAACAGCTCCTCCTATGAGCAAATATACAACAATGAAACAAGAATAAAAAGATAGGAATCAAAGCCTGATTTGCAGATCTTGGTGGCTTGCTCCTTCTCTTCTTTTGAGTGGATCTTCCTTCAAGGTGCTCTTGAGACTCAGAAGATCAGAGAACTAGGGCTTGCTTCTTCCCTTAAGATTTCTTCGAAATAGAACAACAAAAGCTTGGAATCTCTCTCTTTTCTTTTGGGGAATCAGTATGATCTTTCCTTACGAGTTTTCCCTCTTTTCTCTTTTGATTTTCTGATGGATTTCTAAGATTTCTCTCTATTCTTTTCTTTTTGTCTCTCTTCCTTTGGATGCAGCAAACCCTCTTCTTATAGATCCCGATTAATCCATAAATAGTTTAAAACTATCCGTTAGAAACAAGTGTAAGAAGGATTAGAACCAAAATAGCAATAGCCGTTGGGATTAAAAAGATAAAGATAAAGTTTAGAGTCATTCTGACAGTTCTGGAGTCGCGTCTGACATTCTGGAGTCGGCTCTAACTTTTCTGGAGTCGGCTCTAGTTCGAAAATCCCCAAATCGCTTGAACTGGAGTCGTCTCTAACTTTTCTGGGGTCGACACAAAAATCTTCTGGAGTTGACTCTAACAGTCCGGGAGTCGACTCTAAGTCGTGGCCGAAAAAACTATCGTTCTGTCTTTTCTATTGGAGTCGGCTCTAACAGTCCCAGAGTCGACTCTAAGTCCGTGCCATTTTTCGGAGTCGACTCTGCAATTCCATGTGTCGACTCTAATGTCTGAAATCTTACCTTGACATTAGATTAGAACTAGAACTTAATTTATCTTATGATTTTGATTAATAGAACATATCATAACCTGAAAAATTAAACCAAAATCATTAGTAACTTCAAATGTTATACTCAAATAGTTTTGTTAATCATCAAAATCAACAATTGGGTCAACATTTTTTTTTTCCACAATGATTGTAATACTTCAAAATTAGTCTCATATCGAATAGAAAACAAAAATTTGGAATGCTATAACTTGAATTTACCTGCCATTCATTAACTTCTATTTTCGTTCTAGGGCCACCTGGTTTTAACCTATGCAGCATAGGCTTTACAGTAGTTGAGTATGATTTATGCAACATAAGGAGTTCACCTTTTATAGTTTTTAGGGCAACATAATTTCAGCCCACTAACAGAAGAATTAGGCAGCCCATGTGATTTTTGTTAACAAATCAATTGGGCCAACAACTGAGCTTGGGGCATGATAATAATGGCATTGAAGGCATTGAGCCTAAGAGGCAATGATAGTGCGTAAGTGGCCACAAGCTAGTTCATTTTCTAGAATTGAACTATGCTAGTTAACATGATGCTCATTTCAATCAAAAGTTAGGAGGTTCAAAATTTTTATTTTAAATGCAATTACCCAATTAGGTTCAAAGGTTTAGTGGTTGTCTAGGTTGATTAAGTGAGGATTATTTGCATATTTTTGTTGGCAAGACTTTTTAGGTGTGTCTATATTATAGTTTGAATGCTTATTTTGATCTTCTCAATCTCCCATTCTTCTCTCTTCCTCTTTATCTTTCTTTTTTATTTTCTCTCTTTTATTGCACTTTATTTTATTTATCAATGAAATGTTGTGTTGGATCTCTTACATTTTTTTTCAATTTTTATAAATTTATTATAGCTGGATCAAAAAAAAAGAAGAAGAAAGAAACAGTTCACTAAAATTGGTCTAGACTCATTTTGGATTGAGAAAAGAAATGCAAGCCAAATCTAATTTTCCAAAAGATCACGTCAGGTTAGTGGCAAAAGTGTTTATATTATGACAACTAAAATAATGTAAAAAATATTTTTTTAGTTATTTATGTTAAAATAGCAAGTAGAAAAATAAATTATAAAAGAGAACAGGTTGCCTTTCATAAATTCTAAAAGACAACTTGCCTGCTGGCGTCACTTGGCTCGACATTAAGGCTGTGTTTGATAGCTTTTTGGCTATCCCTGAATAAATGTACAGGATAGCATTTATCCAGAGGATAGCTGAGGGGATAAGCACCTTTTTAAATTACCACTCTGCCATCAAGGGATAACTTTAGTTATTCCTGGGTTCTCTAGGGAATAAGTTCAGGGGATAACCCATGGTTAAACATGGGTTATCCCCTATGGTTAAACTTTTTCAGCACTATCCTCTGTAGCTATAGCATTTGGGGATAAGAAAGAATATCCAGGGATATCTCCCCTTATCCACCATATCAAATACAGCCTAAGATCGGGATGGTCCCAGTGACCCACAGCTATCTAAATCTCTAGATCATGTCTACTTAATAAGATTGAATGACCAATCCGAACCTAGAAACCATATTTTTTACCAAATTGGAATCAGAATGGCTCCCTCCTTTTCTCCTCGTTGAATGCTGAGCTACGTGGTTGAGTTGATGCAGAGCCTTGGTTAATCTGTAAGACTTGATTTAAATATATGATCACGATATCAATATATTTATTATGATCGATAATTACCTCCAGCCATTATTATTAATGGTCTATCCGATGAGGGTAAGGAATCCGATCTTCCTTGAATCTTTTGGGCTGCACGGGATCTTGATCTTCCTTTCTTTAGGGATCTCGATTGATCTTCCTCCTCCTCGCGATGGATCTTGGTTGAGGTCTTCTAATCAACGAGCCATCGCATTCTGATGGTGTATGCCTTCAGGATGTGCTCTTGATCAGGGACTCAATGCCAATGCCTTCGCTTATCAGGTTTCTCTTTCGATAACCATGTTTAAAACCTTAGGAAGGGTCCCTTTTTATACCCAATTCCTTCACCGCATGCCCATCAAGCAAGCGTTCAAGTATTAAGGGGGGGGCTGTTATCACTTTTTAATTAGTTAATAAAATAAGGACCATTAAATTAAGACGGGTTATTACATTCTCCCACTTGGTCCGTATATTTTATCAACACTGAACAAGAAACTAAATACATGAATCATAGCGATAGGTCCTCTATAATTGAGTATTATCTTCTATGTATTACAATGCATTCAATTTCTTTACCACTATTCCAAATGTGACAACATAACATAATGAATAAACCATATGTTTATTCAGAGTCCAAAAGAAAAGTTTGTCATTTCTCAAAAGTCATATAACGTGTACACCTGAATGAGAAATAAACAAACGATTGAAATAAGAGTTTCTTTGTACAAATTGTTATCCATACAATTATATCATGGAACCAACTCCCATTCTTATCACATGATCCTTAAACTTCTTAATTGGCATGCCTTTAGTCAAAGGATCAGCTATCATCAATTCAGTGCTAACGTGTTCTATGACCACTTTTTCTCTTTAACACGTTCTCTTATGGCTAAATACTTAATGTCGATATGTTTACTTCGACTACCACTCTTATGGTTTTTAGCCAAAAATACAGCAGCTGAATTGTCACAGTACAGTTTAATTGGCCTAGTAATGGAGTCAACAATTCTAAGCCCTGAGATGAAACTCTTCAACCATACACCTTGCGATGTAGCCTCAAAACAAGCAACGAACTCCGCTTCCATAGTAGAGGTAGCAGTCAAGGTCTGCTTTGCACTCCTCCATGATATGGCTCCACCAGCTAACATAAATATAAATCCTGATGTTGATTTCCGAGAATCAACGCAGCCAGCAAAGTCCGAATCTGAGTAGCCCTCTATCTCCAAATGATCAGTTTGTCTATACATGAGCATGTAGTCCTTGGTCCCTTGAAGATACCTCATGACCTTTTTAGCAGCTCTCCAGTGGTCTAAACCTGGATACTCTGATATCTTCCCAACATTCCTACTGCAAATGCAATGTCAGGTCTTGTGCAAACCTGAGCATACATTAGGCTTCCAACAGCTGAAGCATATGGAATGTTGTGCATCTGTTCCCGTTCAAGTTCATTTTTAGGGCACTGGTTCAAAGCGAACTTGTCACCCTTCACTATAGGTGCAACACTTGGTGAACAATTTTTCATCCGAAATCTCTCCAAGACTTTATTGATATAAGTTTCTTGAGACAATCCCAAAATGCCTCGAGATCTTTCTCTATGGATCTTAATGCCAATGACATAAGATGCCTCACTCATATCTTTCATATCAAAATTTTTAGAGAGAAATTGTTTCACCTCATGTAGCAACCCTTTATCATTGGTTGCAAGTAGAATGTCATCCACATATAGGACCAAGAAACAAATTTTGCTCCCACTAACCTTCTGGTATATACATTGATCCATGATGTTCTCTTCAAAACCAAAGGAAGAGATCACATCATGAAATTTTAAATACCACTGACGTGAGGCTTGTTTCAATCCATATATGGATTTCTTAAGCTTGCAAACCAAATGCTCACCATCACTAGAGGAAAATCCTTCAGGCTGTTTCATGTAAACCTCTTCCTCTAGATCTCCATTAAGGAATGCGGTCTTCACATCCATTTGATGTAACTCAAAATCAAAATGAGCTACCAATGCCATAATTATTCGGAGAGAGTCTTTCTTGGATACAGGAGAAAATGTCTCCGTGTAGTCGATTCCTTCCCTCTGAGTGAATCCTTTGGCAACGAGTCTTGCTTTATATCTCTCAATGTTGCCTTGTGAGTCTTTCTTTATTTTGAAGATCCATCTACATCCAATGGCTTTTACACCATCAGGCAACTCAACAAGATCCCAGACTCGATTAGATGCCATAGATTCCATCTCGTCTTTCATGGCATTGAACCACAAGTTTGATTCCTTAGAACTCATGGCTTGTGAAAACGTTTCAGGATCATTTTCGGCTCCAATGTTATAGTCAGATTCATGTAGATACACAACATAATCACTAGGAATTGCTGATTTCTTTATTCTAGTTGATCTTCTTAATGTTGTGTCAATGACCTCTTGAGGAGTATCTTGCACAACTGATTGTTGATGAACAACACGATCTTCTAGATTACCATCAGCTTGTGAAATCTCAATGACTGGTTGTTGGGCACTTAATTGAGTTTGAGGAGTGCTATAAATAACAACCAATCCCTCACTTGAAGTGGAAGCTGGAATAACTGAATGATCTTTCTCAGAAGAAGCCAAATACTGAGATTGATCACTCCCACTGATCAAGTCATTCTCAAGAAATTTTGCATTTCTTGATTCCACAATCCTAGTGCTGTGAGATGGACAATAAAATCTATAACCCTTGGACTTCTCAGCATATCCAATAAAGTATCCACTAATAGTCCTTGGGTCTAGTTTCTTTTCTTGTGGATTATAGACTCTTACTTCAGATGGGCATCCCCAAACACGTATATGTTGCAGACTTGGTTTCCAACCTTTAAATAACTCAAATGGCGTTTTGGAAACAGCCTTGGTTGGAACCCGATTCAATATATACGCAGCAGTTTTAAGAGCTTCAGTCCACAAGGATTTAGGTAAGTTAGAGCTGACAATCATGCTCCTTACCATGTCCAATAATGTCCGGTTTCTCCTTTCAGCTACACCGTTTTGGTCAGGAGACCCTGGCATGGTGTATTGTGCAACAATTCCATTTTCTTCAAGAAACCGAGCAAACGGACCAGGTGCTTGTCCATTCTCAGTGTATCTACCATAATATTCTCCACCTCTATCTGACCTCACGATTTTAATTTGCTTGCCGCATTGTTTCTCTACTTCTGCCTTAAATACCTTAAAGGCATCTAATGCTTCGTTCTTATTATGAAGTAGGTAGAGATACATATATCGTGAATAGTCATCAATAAATGAGATGAAGTATCTCTGACCATACGAATCCATATCTGGGCTACAGATATCCGTATGTATGATCTCCAGTATTTCCGAACTTCTCTTGGCATTTTCTTGGACTTGTTGGTTTGCTTTCCCTTTATGCAGTCCACACAAGTGTCAAAATCAGTAAAATCAAGAGTATCAAGTACTCCATCTTTTACTAATCTTTTAATTCTCTCAATGGAGATATGACCTAATCTCCGATGCCACAAAATAGAGGAATTCTCATTTATAACACATCTTTTCATACCAGTTTGGGCGTGCATCACATTATAGGTGGTATTATTTTTCAAATTGATTTGGAAAAGATTGTCTGACAATGTACCATTCCCAATAAGCTTAGATTTATAAAATAAATCAACAGAGCTTTTATTAAAATTAAAGGAATATCCTGCTGGTACAAGCCTTGACACTGAAATCAAATTTCTAGAGAAACTTGGAATATAAAATGTCTTTTCCAAATCCAAAACAAAACCAGAATGTAAAATAAGTCTGCACGTTCCAATTGCTTCCACATGTGAACCCATCTTGTTTCCTGAATAGATGCTTTGTTCACTTCCCAATGGTTTCCTTTGATTTAGAAAACCCTGCAAGGTATTTGAAACATGGATTGTAGAACCAGAATCAATCCACCATGTGTTATGACATATAACCAAATTGGATTCATGACATACGAATGAGGTTAGAGTACCTTTCTTGTCAAGCCAAGCTTTGAATTTGAGACAATCTTTCTTTATATGCCCTTTCTTCTTGCAAAAGAAGCACTTGGACTCCTTCTTGTCTTCTGTATGGATGGATACTTTACCCTTTCCTTTGCGTTTGGCTTTGGGAGCTTTAGTCTTTCTCTGAGTGACTAAATGTGCACTTTCTCCCATTTCTAAAATCAGCCTCCCTTCCTCTTGAACACACATGGTCAGAAGTTCATTAATTGACCATTTGTCCTTATGTGTATTGTAAGATATTTTGAAGGGACTATATTGCTGTGGGAGTGAGCTCAAAATAAAGTGCACCAAGAAAGATTCTGACATCTCAACCTCTAGGGATTTCAACTGAGCCGCAATGTCTCATCTTCATCTTAGTGAGCTTCATTGATGATAATTTTGTCATTAGGGTGCTAGCCATTGCCTTATCTGAAGACTCAAATTGTGCATCAATAGCCTTCAAAAGTTCCTTGACATTTTTGCACTCAGGAATTGAACCACGTATACTAGCAGAAATTTTAGTACGTATGAACATCATACTGAGGCGATTGGACCGTTCCCATCGTTCATACGCAGCAATCTCAGCCTGAGTGCTAGTAGATGTAACTGAATGTGGTTCATCCTTCCTGATAGCATAGTCAATATCCATGCACCCTAATTGAAGAAGAATTCTCTCCTTCCATAATTTATAATTATCACCACTTAAATCGGGAATGTCACATTTCATATCAGAAATATTAACAGGCAAAATAGCTGCATAAAAAATAAAATCATGTTCATGTAATTGAATTTGAGGCATATAACTTGATGTCATGTTTTACCAATGTAAACATGCAATAACATGAATCAATAACATACAATAACTACCTGTGGGCTAAGTTATTATACTCAAATAGACTCATTAGCTTAATGATGTGACTAACAAATTATATTCCTTTCTTAATTCCTGGGTAATTAAGAAAATAATTTGTTATCGCATCCTAATTAATTATATTAGTGCAACAAAAATTCCTGTGGGATAAGATTCATTACATTAATATAATTAGTCACAATTAATGTCATCTAACCTTATGTGATCTTTGCAACTCAATATATAATTTTGATTAATCAAAGATGCTGTGGCTACTCCTCAATTAATCAACATCATATTGATCACATGACATTATATGCATATAGATTAACCAATTTAGCATGATTATTAGGTAGTGATCTTAATCAACGTAACATTTCCAAATCAAGATCTGAGTTAGTCAAATTGGCCAGGCCAGTGAAAGAGAAGTGGGGGTCCCCCGTTGCTTTCCTTAGGTCAGTCAACGGAACCAATTAAGTAACCACAATCTCTTTACCTTTCTAGACACCAACTGACCAATAGACCTTGAAAGGATTTGCACTGTGATTTTCACACTACCACCAAATTCATGCATAGAATAAATCTAGTACGCAGAACAGAAGACAACATTTCAATATCTATTTAATGAATTTTAAAATTATCATCTTAAGAAAAATTTTTGTTAATTAAAACACGTCCGGCCGTAGCTCATTATTCCCTTGGGCCAGTCTATGCAAAACACCGTAGGCATAGAGACTCAGGAGGCGTATTTTAATACAAAAATTTAAACTCAAGAAACAAATGATAAAAATAAATCATGTTACATGATTTAATAAAACATTAAACAGATAATAAATGCATTTAAAATCCAACCAATCCAGATTTTAAATCCCGTGAGAGAATGGAAAGACCATAAGCGAGAAAAGCGAAAACCGAAAGTTTTCTCTCCTTTTAATATGTCACCGCATGTGGTTATTGAAGCCACGTTTCCGCTGCATTTCTCTTCTTTAGTTTTTCTTTTCTTTAATGCTACGTTTCTTTTCTTTTTCTTTCTTTAATGCTATCTCTTTAATACCAAAAAAAAGAAATCCGAAAAACCTTTAATGCCAGAAAGAAATCTTTAATAGAAAAGAAAGAGGCCACGTTTTGTTTCCGCAAAAATCGGAATCTGAAATAGGTTTAATGGTTTCTGTCAATCTCGTGAACAAAGATCAGAACTGATCGAAACCTGAGATCCGAAAAACTGAAAACGGAAAACACGCGGCATAAATTGCTTGAAAAGAGAAACTTGGATAGAAATCTTCACAAAATAAGGCAGAGGTTTTAAAAAGCTCTGATACCAAATGTAAGACTTGATTTAAATATATTGATCACGATATCAATATATTTATTATGATCGATAATTACCTCC
This sequence comes from Calamus simplicifolius, assembly GCA_900491605.1. Lineage (NCBI taxonomy): Eukaryota > Viridiplantae > Streptophyta > Magnoliopsida > Arecales > Arecaceae > Calamus > Calamus simplicifolius. The sequence goes on from UESW01003831.1 coordinate 2,159,326, forward strand.
AGCCATTATTATTAATGGTCTATCCGATGAGGGTAAGGAATCCGATCTTCCTTGAATCTTTTGGGCTGCACGGGATCTTGATCTTCCTTTCTTTAGGGATCTCGATTGATCTTCCTCCTTCTCGCGATGGATCTTGGTTTAGGTCTTCTAATCAACGAGCCATCGCATTCTGATGGTGTATGCCTTCAGGATGTGCTCTTGATCAGGGACTCAATGCCAATGCCTCCGCTTATCAGGTTTCTCTTTCGATAACCATGTTTAAAACCTTAGGAAGGGTCCCTTTTTATACTCAATTCCTTCACCGCATGCCCCATCAAGCAAGCGTTCAAGTATTAAAGGGGGCTGTTATCACTTTTTAATTGGAGAAACGTTAGTTAATAAAATAAGGACCATTAAATTAAGACGGGTTATTACATAATCTTTTTTTCTAGTTTGAAAAAGTTTTCATATCTTTCCCCCTTCCCGCCCTCTTCTTTCCACACGACTCCGAACTCCATGTCTCCTCCTTCCTTTCTGGTTTGGGCTTTCTTTCTTGCTAAGCTCTAGCTTTCTTTCAGGACGATGGTCTCCCAGTTGGTGAAGCATGAACATATCGAAACCACCGTCGCAAAGGTACCTACTTCTTCTTCACCTCATACTTGTTTCAGAGATTTGGCTCAATCGATTTAGGGATAGCATTTCGTCGAGCAGTTGGTGATCACTCGACCAATGAAACCTAAGCTGACGTCGTATTTGTTGTGGTAATTGCAGGCTAAGGAAGATAACATGGTGCAGCTGGGAAAGAGGTCGTCGCAATAATTTCTTTTATTTCTTTGATAGTTGTTATCGCCCATCGAATTCCGCCAGCTTTACATTACTAATATTATCAGAGCCCCAAAATTCTTTCGAAGGTTAGTGGTAGACAATCCAAATGGCGGCAACATTGCAGATTCTACCACTAAAATTCTGAACATGAAAAACCTGCAATAATGGATCAGAAAGCATAGCAACGAGTACTGGAATGCGTACATGTTATTGTTTGGGAGAGTATATTTCTTTTATTTGGAGGGAGTACTGCCATTCAGAAACTTCACTATTTAATTGCCATGCTTATCAAATGTTTGGTTCTTGGGCTTAGATGTAAGTGCTGACCAAACTAAGAACATTTGCAATGTCTCTCATAGGAAGACACTGACCAAAATTTTTCTTTCTTATGAAGGAAGGAAAGGGGTACTAAATGAAGGAGATTAAGAAGAGGGACGACTAGGAATAAGAGACCGAATGACTTGAACTAGGATTTTTCTGCGAAAAAGCTTTGGAGATTTGGGCATGATAAAAGTAACTAAACAGTGACTAGGAAAGGTTGTGTGGTTCTAAGGTTGCTAGGACAATATCATTAGAGGTCTGAATACTTGGGCCATGTATTATGATGTTTTGGAAGAAAATGTGTGTCAACCTGAGTAAGTTATATTATGTCTGTCATATGAATTTGCATGTTGGATTACTTTTCAAATAAACTATATGGAACTACCTACTCTTTATGATTTAGAGAGCTCAAAGAGTTTGAATGCTTGAGGGTAAAGAGAGAAAGTTGGATGCCTTCCATTAACTCCTTCTGCAAAAATACTCAGTGATAAGGAAGCATTGTGCATAGAAAAGATAGTTTCCAACTACCTAGAGTTTGAGCTTTCAGCAGGACATTATTCTAAATTGAAACATGACTAGAGATAAACTCTCGAATAGGGTCTTGAGAGGTGACAAGAGGGCTGTGGCATGGTGATTTGGTTACAAGTTGACAATGTGTTCTCTTTCTCATAGAATTTGGTACAAATGCCCACAAAAGCTTGCAATTTGTTAGATAATTGGAACAAAGAAGGTTGATTGAATGCGTGAGACAATGTGAGTCATAATAAAGATCGTGGAAGACCAAACTTATACTTTTACACCCATCGAGTTTGGAGATCTGGACAGATCAAAATGGAAGAATATTTGAATTGTTTATAGTGGAGTGCATGATTGAAGATTCACAATTAATTACCCTGCTTTGATATTATGTAAGCTGTTAGTTGAGCTATTTCTCTCTGGTGTTGAACTGCTCTATTTTATTTGTCTGTTTGTCTAACTATTTGGGAAAAGGCTTCGATGAGTTGAGTTGAGTATTTGTCTAACTATCTGTCTATCTGTCTTTTTATTATTTATTCATTCTCTCAATTTGTAGTTCTTTGGGGTTTCCTTTTTGTTTGTTTGTTCTGGAGTCACCCTTCTACTTTGATATAACAGATTTTTTTTTTGACGTTAAATATATATTAGATTTGTTGCCTTATCTTTTTCTCCTGTTTCTCATTACTTCATTGCCAAGTTGAGTCATCAGTTTTGTGGGTCTCCTTTCTTTCTCATCTTGTTAGCGGCAAAGGATGAGAGCCATCCTTCTCTTTTCCCCTTCCCAGATTTGCCATTAGAAATAGTTTTCTTCTTAGGGAAAAAAAAAACAATTCATTTATTCTAGGACTCAATGATACCAGAGCTAGGTACAAAATGTGAAGAAAACAAACCTAACATTCTTGTACATTATGGTGTGCTTCAAGATGTTTCTGACTTGGTTTTATTTCATAGTTTTGCTCTTATTCTGCTTTGTTTTATGTCTTTGAGCAAGGACGGGTACTACATGTAGACCTGAGGAGAACTTTATCTAAAATCTTCATGGGCCCCTAATGGCTGTCTAACACATTGGACTGTTGCTTCCTGATGGATTTGTCATTTACGTAATCTGCATATTACATAACAATAAAATTTCATTATTCTTTGATTAGTATGATGCATGATTCATATAGCTGATATTTATTATGTATCATTTCTCAGTAGTAGTCATCGTTATGTTTAACTCATGAGTTTAATTGTTTCAGGGTACACTTGCTGCTGCACGTCATGCTGCTGCTTTTGTTCGTGGTGATGATGTCCTTCATAAGTTGTTTACAGAGCTTGCTTATCGCTATAAGTACTATTTAATTTATTAACATTCTATATGAGTCATTCTTCCAAGTTATATCGATTTTTTTCTTTTCTAATGGAAGAGGTTACTTTTGAAAACCAGAGACCAAGCAGGTGGGTATACGAGATTGCTTGGACTCGCATACGAATGGGGGTTGCTGCACCTCTGGCATATATCGAGTAATTATCTTTTCTTTTCATGTTTCTCCAAAAATTGGAATTTATTTTCATGGGAATGACGCATGGAGGTTTATATATGTTAATTCTATTGTGGATATGCTGTATGGAAGGGCATAAAATTTATACCTTCCATTTTCAGTTATCATGATGTATAGATAATCTATCATCTTCGCATAGAGTTGTTGATCCACAATACAGGAAAGTAATTCAGGTGTTTGATTTATATAGTCTATTACTGTTCCTTCTTCCTGTAGTTTTTTTTAAAAAAAAATTTGTTAAGTGGAGTGAATAGAACTTTTCCTTTTCTTCATCTTGTTATGATTTTTTATTTTCTTTTACATTTTTTGTTTTTCCAAATCTGTTGTGGATATCCTTCCTTGCAGGTGATTGTCCTTGCCATCACTTATCTCATCAATTAGAGCCGCCCTAAATCCCTTTGCCTTTGAAAAAGCTCTGGGTAAGAAGTTTTAACAGGAAGAACATTTCAGTACACAAGATAAAAGTCTCCAGAAGAAAGAAAAAATTGCATGATTAATAAACTAGTACCATGTGCTGAATTTAGTCAATCCACCCATCAAACATTTCTCACAAAATTGGACACTATTTGAACTTTTTGGTTGTCATATTTTACCAAAACAGGTAGCAAAAGTCCTAAGAATGAGTGTTTCGAAATATCATTTTGCTGCTTTAGAAAACCTGTTTTAACTTGATATCAGGCTCTATCATTTATGTTGTTGTTGTTGCACTCCCTGATAATGTCTAATCACCATCTCCAAGCATGCCCTGGCCCTCAGCATGATGATGGAATATGGAAACTGTTTCCCTGTGGGAGTGAACATTAGCAAGCCGACTTTCCCATATTATGTGCTTGTTGTCTCTTAGTTACTCTGAACTCTTATAGTTGCATTACTATGACCCCAGTGCAATTCCACACCATATTCGCCTGCACCATTAACATATTTCTATCTGGTCCAAGTGCATGTGTTAACACCGTTCATGCACGTCCAAAGCCAACATCAGGTCCAGTTCCAATGGTCACTACTGGGATTGGACAGCTGAGGTGATGACTCCTTCAAGACAAAGACATGAAATGACATCAAAATAGTTTATGTGATGTTCGTGCCCAATGTGATATTAGCATCTTTGTCTTGACTCACTCTATGACCTCCAACTTATGATTTGAGATGAGACAAGATAAAAAGTATGGCTCTTTTTTCCTTTGAAGAATGTACATGACTTCATTCAATAGTAGAATAACATGTCAGCAAGTAATACTTGCTATTCTGCTCTCAGCTGAACGGTTCTTTTATAGTCCAGCAGTACATATATTTTTCATTAGTGATAATGTATTGATTTTTTATGAATTTGGACTTGCATCCAGATTTGTTGATAGGGACAATGAACTCCGAGAGGCTAAAGCCCCAACACCGCAGCCACCTCAGAGAGTCCCTCTTGATCCATGGGCAAAGTCCCGTGCTAGCCAACAATGGGCTTCTCCTAAAGAGGATCAGAATTCTGGATCAGAAAGTTAATGAGTACTCTGATGTGTTTGTGGTGGCATAGAATTTTTTTTTTCCAAAAAAAAAAATTGTAACTTATTTGATTAGCAATTGAAAGAAAAAGAGCCTAAATGCTTTAGTGAATCAAGATGTTTACACGGTGATATATCATAATTTTTAAGTTCTTGCTTTGGGTAAACCAAGGGATGTTCCATCGGCAATTACTGACAGTTAAGTCTCTTGGCTCTGCATTGCTTGCTCTCATTCAGCAGTGTAAGGAATATATTTTGGGATGCTCAAAAGGATTGTATGTATGTGTTAAATTACAGGGCATGTGAGATGTAGACTAATAGAGTTGGAAAATAGTCATCAATGTTAGGAACCACAAAAAGAAGGCAAACAGTAATTTCTTACATAGACTGTTAGGCTAAGACATTACTTTTTTTTTTCTCTATCTTTATAATAATTAACAAACTACCACACAACTTTATATAATATTTTTAACTGCATCACAAGTTCGCATTACTTTGTATTTTCAATTTTGATTCTCACAGTCACATGCATTGGTTATACCCAACAGAAACATAAATCATGCAATCTCATGCAACATCACCTCAGTGGCAACCATAGGCCTCAATCTATGGGGCTCTGCCTCACTTATCCTATCCTTTTCTTTTTGTTGATTGGTTGAATGTCTTCTTCTTCTTCTTTTTTTAATTTATTTTCTCTCTTGCGCAAGGAAACTTCCATTTCCTCTTCATTCATCCCAATATATTTAAATGCAAACGTGTTGCCTCAAATGCCATGACTATTTAATGTGTAATGGTGTTTCGAGGAATGTTTTCTCTAAGTAGACAGGTGAATGGTTATAGGTTTAAAAGATTTTGAAATCAAATTTTAAATTATGTGGTTGCTTATAAATAAGAATGCTATATATAAACATATTGAATAATCTTCTTCTACTGTTAGGATTATTAAAGCACCGTGATCGCATTCAACCATCATTGTTTATGATCCTGGGGTCAATCAAACACACAAAAAGAAGAGGCAGAAAATTCACTTCCAAAGAACGCACGACCTACCTTCTCTAATTCAGATTGCAAACTAAATAAACGAGTCGGAGATTGCTCTGCACCATAAAACTTCACCCAATGCAACATGAATTATTGAAGGGAAAACTATTATTTACTCTTAGGGGGCAGATAGATTACTGGTAATTTAATAGGGCCCCTAACTATGTTTGATATATATTTTGAATAGCAATTTATCCAGATTACTGGCAATTTAATAGGGGCCCTCGGATAACTATGTTTGATACATATTTTGAATGGCAATTTATCTTATAAGAGTAATCCAGATTACCTTAGAAAGGAACATGTTATCAGAGATATGATAATCTGATAAATTATTTTTTTTGATAAAATTACCATGTCTTCACTCTCTACGCGTATCCTCGTCTATCGACCTTATTGGAACCTCCGTGTCGAAGGTCCCGAGCCATACCCTCTTCCATAGAGTCGGGCCACGAAACTTCTCAATGGTCTTTGGCATCCTCACCGGCTGCTTCGAATATCATTTATAAATATATATATATTTTTAAACATTATCATTTATAAATATAGTTTTTAATCAAATATATAATAATATATAAATTTTAATAAAGTTAATTTATGGGTATTTTAAAAATTTGATGTTATATGATCGGTAATCTGTTTGTCATACCAAACACAGTATTCTATTTACTATAACATTACATGTATATATCAAAAACAATAATCAATATTACTGATAATCTATCAAGTGCTAATATATCTTGTAGGTAATTCACATTATCATTTAGGATTATCTGGCGATGCACCAAATGCAACCTTAGAAAACCCATATTTCTCATTCTCTAGAGCTGGGCAACGTATCTTAATTGATTTCACAAAAATGGTTAAATCTGAAATAACATCATTCCATGGAATTCCTGCACTAATTTTATCCCGTCCCTTTAGATTTGAGACAGACTTCAAAAAAACCCTGAAAGACCTAATTTAGAATAAGAGCAATAAATATATATATATATATATATATATATATATATATATATATATGTGTGTGTGTACACATACACACACACACACACACACACACACACACACACACATATATATATATATATATATATATATATGATGCAAAATAAATATATGATTCAAACTTACTTTTATAGTTGTATTAATAAGTATTATTATTATTATTGACCAATGCTATTTATAAAGCAATCATTCTTGGATTATGAATAATATAATTTTAGATTGTGTAAATCTAACATCATATATTGGCTATGCAACATGACCATCTTGCTCATTCTTGCTAATTGAGTGTTACGGTGGAATTTGAAATTTTTTTTCTTTCTATCTCTATAAAATTAGAAATAAGTTGATGCAAGGTCGTGAGCGATATTAGAGATCATATGTCATACCATCACTTGTATTTATGGTTTTATAGTAGTCGATGGTTAGCTATTTAGCTATATAGCTCCTTAGCCTCTACTGGTACCAATTAGCACAACCCTAAATCCATACCAATCCTCGAATATTGCATTTTTTTTTGATACAGGCAGATGATCACACCAATATAGGGTAAGTCAAACCCGATATATCAGAATATAAAATTTGAGAAAGGACATAGGGGCAAGGGTCACCCTGCTTCCAGCTCTAAGTACCCGAGTGATTGGCCATCCTGGATATGATCCAGTCAGTCGCTAAGTTGGCTTCCCGGTAGATGTGCCTAATCTGGGCGCAATAAATTCCCTGGAGGATAGAACGAATGTCGCCAATCAAAGAAGTAGTAGGTAAGTGGGTGGAGGACTCCCGCTAGATCCATCGGATCACAGTAATAGAATATCCTTCGAGGATAAGACTGCTAGCGCCCAAACTCTGGATAGTACAGGAGATACTAGCCCATGCAGCATACGGCTCAATAAAAGGCACCGAGGAATCAAGAAGGCCGAATCCTCCTGCTGCCAACATCTGACCATCCGATCCTCGAATCATAAAACATGATACAGCACATCTACCACGAACACTCCCATCAAAGTTGATTTTAACAAACCCTAGAGGTGGAGGCTCCCAAGATATGAATACCGTGCGACAGTGCACTACCGAAGCAGCAGGAGAGTCCTAGTGGCTAGGGCTAGCAGGATCAGGCATCCTCTGATGGAAAGTATACTCAGCGGATAAGAAGGAGGCAGTCTTGACAATCCTATGGGCAGGAGCAATCTCATCAGTGAAAACCAGTCAGTTCCGGGATAACCACACCTGATAAGCTGTGTAGCCCTGGAAGAAACCAGCTGATGGATACTTCTCCCCATGTCCTGCCTAATCTGTCTCAAAAAAGAACTATAATGGGAATCAGAGCCACTACTCCAAGGGTAGTTTCCAGATAACTGCCATATCAGACTCACTCTAAGACATGTAAAAATAGTGTGGTCAATCGTCTCCTCCTCAAGGCCGCAAACCAAGCAAGTAGGTTGGATGCTCATCCCCCGCCGAGAGAGCAAGGAGCATGTAGGAAGAGTGTTCCAAGAAAGCTTCCAGATAAATAGCTGCACCCTCGGATGGATAGGAAGATGCCAGATCCAAGCCAACTCCATCGAGTGCTAAGGCTGTGGTCTGAAAATCTCAATGAGGTCCCTAATAGGAGTACGAGACATACAAGATCTCCTCCAAACCCTAATATCAAAAGTGGGATCCGGAATGAGAGGAATAGAGAGAATGTGACGATATAGCTCATCCCCGAAGAAGCTAGGCACCACCGAGGAAGACCAAGCCGTGTGATCCTGGCTGCATAAATCAGAAACTTTCATTTCGTCAGGGATGTCAGTGCAAACAAATATCGGCCAGTGAGACAGGGGGAGGTCTGCAATCCACCTATCCTGCACAACATCCATCGAAGCTCTATCACCTAACATCCAAGATATGCTATCCAAAATAGCCGGAGCATGTCGGTAGACTTCTTTCCTGAAGAAAGATTGCCCATGAGTAGGCCTAGGCAGAGAGGAGGAACTCCAGTCACTATATTTGGCCCGCATAAATGAACTCCATAAATAGTACAGATCCATCAAGAACCTCGTGGCATGCCTAGCAGTCAGCGCCTCTCTCCTAACAGTGAGAGACTGAATCTCGAGCCCACTGTTGACCCAATTATTGATTTTGATGATTAATAAAAGACATGAGTATATTCACTATGTTTCTAATAGATTTAACAAGTGTTACAGGGATTAAAAATGTTTGATCAGTCAAAAGGGATAAAGAAATAAGTTTTGAATCAAAATTTTAAAAGGATTTTTCAAAGTTCAAAGCTTGGAGTCGACACCCAAATAGTCAGAAGCTGATCCCAAGGCGTATCAGAAGTTTTCTAGAATTTTGGCACGGTCTGGAGTCGACACCCAAAGTTTCAGAGCCGACTCCAACATGAGATATAGAGAAGTGTATTCTGTCTCAGTTTCTGGAGCCGACATCTAGAATTCGGGAGCCGACACCTGAGAGTTCGGGAGCCGACACCTGAGTTTCTGGAGCTGACTCTAACCTGAGAACAGAGAGCGTATTTTTATGAGCATTTCTGGAGCCGACACTTTAGGATTGCGGAGCCAACTCCCGAAAGCGACAAGTCGATACTTAACTTTATTAGAGCCGACCCCTCAACAACTTTTTATTTGCTATTTTTGGATACCCGATTTGGAGCCGACACCTGAAAAGTTGGAGCCGACTCCAACCTATCAGGAATGATTTTTTATTTGTCAGAACGGACTCCAACGGTAAGATTTCTTTTTACCTAACCTCTAACGGCTATTTTCTTTGTGTGTAGAAAGATCCAAGCATCTCACAACGGCTATATTTTCCACCTAATCTTGGATTAAGAGATATATATAAATGGGAAACCGTTCGTTTGAATGAGAGGAGAAAAATAGAGAAAAATACCTAGTAAAAAGGAGAGAGAAATCAAGAGGAAAGAGTCAGAGCTCAAATCCATCAACCCCAGAAAGCTCAAGGAGAAATTCATAAGCTTCTCAAGTTCAAATCAAGGAGATTTCCATCAATAGAAGAAAGAAAGCAAAAGCCCAAAATCCTCAACTTCTCAACAGCAAATTTCTGTGAAGAATCTGAGCTGAGGCCCTGATTCAATCTTTCAAAGGAGAAGAGGAAAAGAAGAAAAGCATTCATTCAAAGAGCTTCAAACAGGCTTTTCTTATCCTTGTTTACTTTATTGTTTATTTACTCATTTGAGGAGCTGTTGTGTATTTAAAACTTTATTCTCCATTTGTGTTTGTTAATTCAATCGGGGGATTGAATTAGTAGAGATAGTATACCTCGGTATAAGCTAAGGATAGCTTGTGGTTGGGTTGTGTGCTGGTGAGCCCGTAAAACCAACTGGGTTCGTTGTGATCCCGGAGGAAACAACAAGTTTTAAGTTGTGAGCTTGTAAAACAACTCGACTGTAATCAAGTAGATTATAGTGTGGACCCAAGTGAAGCTTGGGAGTGGACGTAGGTGTTGGATACACCGAACCACTATAAAATCTTTATGTTTGCCGTACTTTGTCTCTTTGTCTCTCTCTATCTCATTTAGTTGTGATTACCATTCATTTATACTTTGCTCTCAAGCTCTTTCATTTCAAAGCAAATAGTGTTTTAAAAGTGTTAAATCTTTAAGAACCCAATTCACCCCCCTTCTTGGGTTGCCATCTGGGCAAACAATTGGTATCAGAGCTAGTGCTCATTTCTTGTTTGATCCAACGATCAAGAGTTAAAGATCCAAATGGCAGCTCAAGCTGGATCTTCATTTGCTGAAGGTCATTCTACCAATAGACCTCCTTTATTTAATGGTTCTAATTATTCTTATTGGAAAGCTAGAATGAGAATTTTTATTCAAGCTTTAGATTATGAGCTTTGGAATGTAATCATTAATGGACCTAGCACACCCACACACTTAGTAGATGGTTCAATAGTTCCTAAACCCGAAAGGGATTGGAATGAGAATGATAGGAAAATGGCTCAGCTCAATGCTAAGGCCATGAATGTTTTATATTGTGCTTTAGATACTAATGAGTTTAATAGAATTTCTACATGTATTTCCACAAAAGAAATTTGGGATAGACTAGAAGTTACCCATGAGGGTACTAATCAAGTCAAAGAATCTAAGATTAATATTCTTGTTCATAAGTATGAATTGTTTAGCATGGAACAAACAGAATCTATAACCTACATGTATACAAGATTTACTGATATTATGAATGGTTTAAAGAGTCTTGGCAAGACCTATACTAACTCTGAATTGGTGCGTAAAATTCTTAGGTCTCTTCCAAGATCATGGGAAGAAAAAGTAATTACCATCCAAGAAGCCAAAGATTTAAATACATTACCTTTGGAAGAGCTACTTGGATCATTGATGACCCATGAACTGATCATGAAGCAACATCAAGAGGAAGAAGTCAAAAAGAAGAAAACGATTGCCCTTAAAGCTGCAGAAAAGGAAACAAGCAGCAGTGACGAAGAAGAGGAAGATGATGAAACAACCCTTCTTGCAAAGAAGTTAAAAATTTATGCAAAGAAGGAGACCCTTTCACAAGAAAAAATTTGGAACAAAGGTGGAAGGTGAAAAAGAAAAAGAAAAGGACAAGATAAAGAGAAAGACCCCCTCATATGCTATGAATGTAAGAAACCGGGGCACTTTAGATATGATTGTTCTCAATTGAAAAAGGGATACAAGAAAAGAAAAAGGCATATGTTGCAACATGGAGCGATAGCGAAGAATCCTCATCGAGGAAGAACAAAAGGAAGTTGCAAACATTTGTTTTATGGCAAAAGAAGATTTTACCTTTGATGAATTGTTTGATGCATTTAATGAATTAGTTAGTAATTTTAAAATTCTGAAAAAGAAAAGCAAAGTTTTGAAAAATTATAATTTAAATCTTGTCAAAGAAAAGGATAAACTAACTCATGAAATTGAAGAATTGAAATCTGAAAATAAGAATTTATCAAAAGACAAAGAATCAATTTCTAATGAAAATGTTAGCTTAAAGAAAGAAGTTGATAAATATAAAATATAGTTGATAAATTCACATATAGCTTTGAAAAACTGAATTTGTTATTGAGTAATCAAAGAGCTGTATTTGATAAAGCTGGATTAGGTTATAGGCCTAACAAGAAACAAAAGTATATTAAAAATTTTTTAGAAAAGAATAGAAAAAGTGATATTTTATGTTATTATTGTAACAAGAAAGGACATAAATCCTATGAATAATTTTAAAAAAATTAACAAGGATTTAAGTATTAAAGGAAAGAAAATATGGGTTCCGAAAGGAACAATCTTTGTTGCTACTAACCATGAAGGACCCAAGAAAGCTTGGGTACCTAAACAGAAAGTTTGATTACTTTGCAGGAGTGTCTTGCGGCCAAAAGATCAAAACGAAAGTGGTATCTTGATAGCGGCTGCTCAAGGCACATGACGGGTGACAAGGAGCAATCATCACCCTTGAGGATAAAAGAGGAGTTGTTACATTTGGAGACAATGGTAAAGGCCAAATTATGGGATTTGTAAAATTCAATAACTCCCTCCACTTTTATTGAGAATGTTTTATATGTAGATGGTTTAAAGCATAATTTAATTAGTATTAGCCAATTGTGTGATAAAGGTTTCAAAGTTTCATTTGAAGCTTCTATCTGCACTGTTTCTAATCCCATTAACAATAGCATTGTATTTATTGGAAATAGAAATGGCAATGTATACTTAATTGATTTAGACAATTTATCTACTAGTAATCATTGCTTAGTTGCTGATAATGCTAATGTAAATGAGATTGGATGGTTATGGCATCGTAGATTAGGTCATGCAAGCACACACCTAATTTCAAAATTAATTAGAATGGATTTAGTTAAAGGACTTCCAAAACTAGATTTTGAAAATAACCAGAATTTGTGATGCATGTCAATTTGGAAAACAAACTAGAAACTCTTTCAAATCTAAAAATGTTGTTTCCACTTCTAGGCCACTAGAGCTACTTCACATGGACCTTTTTGGACCTACTAGAACCACTAGTCTAGGAGGAAAGAAATATGGTCTTGTGATAGTAGATGATTATTCTAGATTCACTTGGGTATTGTTTTTGGCTCACAAAGATGAGACTTTCTCGATATTCCTGAAATTTTTAAGAAAGTCACTAATGAGAAAAATACACCATAGTGTCTCTTAGAAGTGATCATGGCACAGAATTTGAAAATCATCTATTTGAAAATTTTTGCATTGAAAATGGCATTCATCATAATTTCTCTGCATCTAGAACCCCAACAAAATGGAGTCGTAGAAAGAAAGAATAGGACTTTAGAAGACATGGCCCGTACCATGCTATGTGAAAGCCAACTCCCAAAGTACTTCTGGGCGGAAGCTATAAACACGGCATGTTACATCTTAAATAGAGTCCTAATTAGACCAATTTTTAAAAAGACTCCCTATGAATTATGGCATAATAGAAAACCAAACATTAGTTATTTTCATGCATTTGGTTGTAAATGTTTTCATTCATAATAATGGTAAAGACAATCTTGGGAAGTTTGATGCAAAATCTGATGAAGGCATATTCTTAGGATATTCAACATCTAGTAAAGCATATAAAGTATTTAACAAAAAACTTAATTGTAGAAGAATCTATTCATGTAGTTTTTGATGAGTCTTTAATCAAGTTCAGAAAAGATTGATGATGAGGAAGATACAAATATGCTTGAAAGAGATATTGAGAAATTAAATATAGATGTATCTTCAGACCATGAACAAGAAGCTAAAGATAATGATTCACCTAGAGTTGATGTTATTGATACTAATCATAATGAGGTAGATCTTCCTAGAGATTGGAGATATGCCTATAGTCATCCAAAGGAATTGATTATAGGTGATCCATCTCAAGGAGTAAGAACTAGATCATCTATGAGAAATATCAATAATCATCTTGCATTTGTATCTCAAATTGAACCTAAAACCATTGAAGAAGCCAAAAAAGATAGTAATTGGATGTTAGCTATGCAAGAGGAATTAAATCAATTTACTAGGAATAATGTATGGTCCTTAGTTGATAGACCTAAAGGTCATTCAGTTATAGGATCTAAATGGGTATTTAGAAATAAATTAGATGAAAATGGCATAGTAATGAAATAAAGCTAGATTAGTTGCAAAAGGATATAATCAAGAAGAAGGAATTGATTTTGATGAAACTTTTGCACCTGTAGCTAGATTAGAAGCAATTAGACTATTACTTGCATTTGCATGTCATATGAACATCAATTTATTTCAAATGATATTAAAAGTAAATTTTTAAATGGATTTATAAATGGAAGTTTTTGTTGAACAACCACCAGGTTTTGAAGATCATGAATTTTTAAATCATGTTTTTAAATTACACAAAGCACTTTATGGTTTAAAACAAGCACCTAGAGCTTGGTATGATAGGTTAAGCAAATTTCTAATTGAAAATGATTTTTCTAGAGGAAATGTTGATAAAACCTTATTTTTGAAAAGAAAAGATAAAGATTTAGTAGTACAAATATATGTAGATGATATTATATTCGGTGCTACTAACAATTTTTGTGTCAAGAATTTGCCAAGTTAATGCAGGGTGAATTCGAGATGAGCATGATGGGAGAACTCAACTTCTTCTTAGGACTACAAATCAAACAAAGAGAGAAGGGAATTTTCATCAACCAAACAAAGTACACAAAGGAAATTCTCAAGAAGTTTGGAATAGAATCAATCAAACCTCTTGGAACACCAATGAGTCCTTCATGCAAATTGGATAAAGATGAAGACGGTAAGAAAGTTGATCAAAAAGTATTATAGAGGTATGATCGGATCTCTACTTTACTTAACAGCAAGTAGACCAGATATTATGTTTGCTGTTTGTCTATGTGCTAGATATCAGTCTGAACCTAAAGAATCTCACTTAATTGCTGTAAAAAGAATACTTAGATATTTAAGTGGAACTAAAAATGTAGGATTATGGTATTCTAGAGACTCAACACTAAATTTAATTGCTTATTCTGATTCTGATTATGTTGGTTGTAAATTAGATAGAAAAAGTACAAGTGGTGCATGTCAATTTTTAGGAAGTAACTTAATCTCTTGATTTAGCAAAAAGCAAAACTCGGTTGCATTATCTACTGCTGAGGCTGAATATGTTGCAGCTGGAAGTTGCTGTGCTCAAATCCTTTGGATTAAGCGACAACTTGAAGATTATGGCATAACACTTGATAAAACTCCTATTAGATGTGATAACACTAGTGCAATAAATTAACTATAAATCCAATCCAACATTCAAGAACTAAACATATTGAAATTAGATATCATTTTATTAGAGAACATGTAGCTAATAATGAATTTGTCTTGATTATATTTGTACTGAAGAACAATTAGCTGACATATTTACAAAACCTTGAGTGAAGAGAGATTTTGTTATCTTAGAGGAGAGTTAGGGATTTGTGACCCATTGGAATGATTTTGAAACCCTTAAGAATGACTATTTAGAATTCAATCAATTTCTTGAGATTTCTCTCATGTTTTAAGGACAATTTATCTAGATATTTGAACCATTTGATTCACCACATTCCAAAGATTTTTTATTTATTGATTATTCTTTTGACAAGTTTGGATCCTTGAAACTCTTATTTTTTCTAAAACTGTCTTGGAGTCGACACCCTAGTCAGTGGAGTCGACACCTCTTCTGTGTCGCTCTCGGTCTCTGACCTTGGAGCCGACACCCGCCTTAGCGGAGCCGACTCTAGTTCGGGCGCTAACAGTGTTAGCGACTTGGAGTCGACACCAACTTTGCGGGAGTCGACACCTGGTGGACCCAATTTGATTATATTAGGGCAGAGTCGACACCTTCTCATTTCGTATCTTTTCCAAACCCTCTCAAAAACCTCTCAAACCTCCCAAAGCCAAATACTCTCAAATCAACCATTCCCTAAGATTCCAATGGCACCTAAGCATAGGGGATCGGTCTTTGATGCTCCCGTGGCTACAAGGAAGCGTACGGCTAGACGTCCCTCCGTGAACCATCCAAGCGATGATTCCTCTTAACCCACTCAGATAATCCTAGCCCCTCCTCTCCAAGTAGATATCCTTGCTGGGCGAGTCATAACCATGGGAAGGAAGGTGGATTTTGATTTCTTTGAAGCCGAGGGTTTTGCAATCGGTAGATAAATTAAAGAGGGTTGGGATAAGGTATGTTCTTTGGATGTTCCCACTTATCCGGCCCTAGTTAAGAAATTTTACTTCAATTTATCAAGGGAAGATGGTGGAATAGTTAGTTCAGTAAGAGGAAAAAGGATTCATCTCACATATCAAATTTTAGAAATCTTTTAGGCATCCCTGTCACTGGGCTTACTGCAGACATTCACAGTGAGAGATCAGATGCTTTATCAAGGATGTTGGGAAGAGAAGTAACTGAGTTTGAGGAAGTTAGGGCTAAATCAATTGCCCTTGGAGCTTAGATTACTGCATAACATTTGTGGTAGGATCCTATTTCCCAAGACTGGTCATTTTGAGTATGTCTCAGAGCGAGACATAGTGATTATGGATAGTGTTTTGATTGGTCAGCCAATCAATCTTGTTGGAATGATGATATGGTATATGGCTAAGGTGGGGGCAAGAGGAGATCTTCATTGCTTATGGGATGATCCTGACCATGGCTTTTAGGAGTCAAGGAGTTGTCATTTCTGACAATGAGCCATCGAAGAACCTTAGACACACTGACTATTACAGCTTGGCTACTGTGCACAGAATGAGGTTCGTAAAAATGGATGATAGATGGGAAAGGAAAGGTCATCTGGATGAAAGAGCAGCTGAAATTAGGGCCACTGCACCATCTGAGGCCGGACCATCAACGAGGCATCCATCACCAAAGCCTAGCAGATCATCATCACCACCGGCATCTACTCCAGCTCCTGCACATGTACCACCACCTATGTCATCCATTGGTTTTTCTGATATTCAGTTGGAACAGCTTAAAAGTTTATTTGCTACTCACAAGGAAGAAATGAAAACAGAGATTGATAATAGTTTGATGAATTTAAGAGAAATGTATTATTCTTTGGATGAGAGAGTTAGTAAGATTGAATCCACACTTGGAGCCTCCGCAGAATCTTTGAAGAATGATCTCAAGAATATTTTTGAAGAGCTTAAAGATATTGGAGGAGATTCAGAGACTTACTCCAAATGCAATGCTGAGCTTCAGGACAAAATTATGACTGCATGTGCATTTGTTGATAGAAAACTAAAGGAATTTGTTAGAACTCAAAGTGAAGGAATGGGAAAAATATTAGAAAATTTGCAAAGACTTCTTAGAACTAATCTTTGATTATCTTGTAATGAAGTTTCTTTGATGTTATTGAAAGATGATGTTTAGTTTAGTTTGATGTTGATTTACTTTTCTTCTAAAATTTTGATGTAATGAACTTTCCTTTTGTAATATATGTAATGCTTGAAGTATGTAATGAACGTGTTTGATATTTAATGAATATCATTTGATCTTTGAAGCATCTCTCAATTTTGTCGTTTAACTTGAAACTTCTTTATCTTTTTGTTGATTACAAAAAAGGGGAGAAGTAATTGATAGTTGTATATGCATTGAAAGTTATAAAGAGGGAGAAGTATTTAGTATTTGCATTGGAACAAATAAGCTTAATTAATTGGTATTGCATATAGGGAGAAGTAATTGACATATGTGCATTGAAAGGAAGAAGTGACTAACTTAATTTGATACAATTTGATATGATTGTCTAATTAGTATCAAACATTAAAAGTTTACTGATTAAAAGGGAAGAATAGATGCTAAATTGAGTATCATAGGGGGAGCTACTTTGTTCAGGGGAGCTTACCTATGAGAACTAAATATTTGAGAAATTTGATTTGAAAATATTATTGTTTAAATCATGCATATACTCAATGTTTTTATAATCATCAAAAAGGGGGAGATTGTTGACCCAATTATTGATTTTGATGATTAATAAAAGATATGAGTATATTCACTATGTTTCTAATAAATTTAACAAGTGTTACAGGGATTAAAAATGTTTGATCAGTCAAAAGGGATAAAGAAATAAGTTTTGAATCAAAATTTTAAAAGGATTTTTCAAAGTTCAGAGCTTGGAGTCGACACCCAAATAGTCAGGAGCCGACCCCAAGGCGTATCAGAAGTTTTCTAGAATTTTGGCACGATCTGGAGTCGACACCCAGAGTTTCAGAGCCGACTCCAACCTGAGATATAGAGAAGTGTATTCTGTTTCAATTTCCGAGGAGTTCTAGAGTTCGGGAGCCGACACCTGAGAGTTCGGGAGCCGACACCTGAGTTTCTAGAGCCGACTCTAACCTGAGAACAGAGAGCGTGTTTTTATGAGCATTTTGGAGCCGACACTTTAGGATTGCGGAGCCAACTCCCGCAAGCGATGAGTCGACACTTAACTTTATTGGAGCCGACCCCTCAATAACTTTTTATTTGCTATTTTTGGATACCTGATTTGGAGCCGACACCTAAAAAGTTGGAGCCGACTCAACCTGTCAGAACGGATTTTTTATTTGTCAGAACGGACTCCAACGGTAAGATTTCTTTTTACCTAACCTCTAACGGCTATTTATTTGTGTGTAGAAAGATCCAAGCATCTTATAATGGCTATATTTCCCACCTAATCTTGGATTAAGAGACATATATAAAGGGGGAAACTGTTCGTTTGAATGAGAGAGAAAAATAGAGAAAAATACCTAGTAAAAAGGAGAGAGAAATCAAGAGGAAAGAGTCAGAGCTCAAATCCATTAACCCTAGAAAGCTCAAGGAGAAATCCACAAGCTTCTCAAGTTCAAATCAAGGAGATTTCCATCAATAGAAGAAAAGAAGCAAAAGCCCCAAATCCTCAACTTCTCAACAGCAAATTTCTGTGAAGAATCTGAGCTGAGGCCCTGATTCAATCTTTCAAAGGAGAAGAGGAAAAGAAGAAAAGAAGAAAAATTTATTCAAAGAGCTTCAAGGAGGCTTTTCTTATCCTTGTTTACTTTATTATTTATTTGCTCATTTGAGAAGCTACTGTGTATTTAAAACTTTATTCTCCATTTGTGTTTGCTAATTCAATCGGGAGATTGAATTAGTGGAGGTAGTATACCTCGGTACAAGCTAAGGATAGCTTGTGGTTGGGTTATGTGGTGGTGAGCCCGAAAACCAGTTGGGTTCGTTGTGATCCCGGGGGAAACAACAAGTTTTGAGTTGTGAGCTTGTAAAACAACTCGACTGTAATCAAGTGGATTATAGTGTGGACCCAAGTGAAGCTTGGGAGTAGACGTAGGTGTTGGATACACTAAACCACTATAAAATCTTTGTGTTTGCCGTGCTTTATCTCTTTGTCTCTCTCTCTATCTCATTTAGTTGTGATTACCATTCATTTATACTTTGCTCTCAAGCTCTTTCATTTCAAAGTAAATAGTGTTTTAAAAGTGTTAATTTTTAAGAACCCAATTCACCCCCTCTTGGGTTGCCATCTGGGCCAACACCCACCATCAGCAATCGGCATACAAACAATGTCCCAAGACAGAAGGTGGATACCATGACCATTCTGCGTGGAAGCCCAAAGGAAATCCTGAAAGTATCTCTCGATCTTCCTTAAACAAGTTAAAGGGATGGTAGTATTAGATAGAAGATAGAGAGGAAGAGAAGATAAAACAGAGCGTAAAAGCATGATCCTCACCATCATAGAAAGACTAGTGACCTGCCACCCATCCAAGCGATCATGGACCCTCCTCTTTAGATCGCTAAAGTCGGAACAGCGAGGCTGTCCTCCCGTGATAGGAATGCCAAGATAGGATAAACGATTAGCTTGAACAAGAATACCCATAATATGAGAGATAGTCCCCGTAGCTATAGGATCATCCTTAGACTGAAGCAGATCAAAGATTTAGCCATATTAACTTTCTAACCAGAAGCCCGACGATAGAACTGCAGGATGGATGCAAAAGTGGTAGCATTGCGGATAGTAGCCTTTCTCAGGAGAATGCAATCATCGGCAAACATAAAATGAAAAATAAAGGGCCCTTGGGACCCCGCAGAGTAGGGGGCCAGATGATGTCCTTCCTGAGCTTGGGAAAGTGCCCGGGACAAAGCATCAGCAGAGAGGATAAAGAGGAAAGGAGAAAAAGGGCACCCCTACCTCAACCCAACCTCATAGTGAAAATAATCAGTCTGATCTTCATTAATAAGGAGAGAGAAGGACGGTCGGTAAATACATGCGAAAACCTAGTCAACAAAAAGCTCCACAAATCCAAACTCAAGAAGGAAACGATGCAGAAAAGCCGAGCTCACTCTATCATAGGCTCTCACTGCATAAAAATATTGAACAAAGCAGTTATTGGGTAGATTGTTGAATCTCACTTTTGAATACTGCATACTAATAAAGATAAAGATTGATGATCACTTAATAGAGCCGAGATGACCAAGATATTCTCAAAAAGACTATCTAATGACTATCTAATGCTTAAGTTAATATGGGTTATAAGTAAAAGCTTGGTATTTTTAACTATAGAGTCCAGTCCGTTTAGTTCCGCTATAAAATCCTAGTGGAGTCTTTTTTTTTGAAAATAAAAATATTAAAAATTAAAATTGATCAAAGCCATCAGCATTTATGGCATATCTATCCTTAATTAAGATAGAATTAACCTTCCACACGAATAGGTTGCTGTCTTCTTATTTTAAATACTTATTAGTTCATAAGAAAAGGTAGTTTGATTTTATACATGCACATAAATGGTTCTTATGTTGTGTTTGGTAGCCAATAATCTATCCAGATTATGAATAATTTAAAAGAATATTAGGTAGATATTTTGAATGGCAATCTATGTTGTAGTGATAATCTGAATTAAGGTAAGGTGGTTATCCGCAATCTATATTATCGTGATAATTTGGATTAAGTTAAGGTGGTTATCCACATTACTAGAGATATGGTAATCTAATAAATTATTTTTTTTTTGATAAAATTACCCTTCCTTCCTTTGATTGCTCTCTACTCGCGTTCTCCTCTATCGACTCATTGGAACCTCCGTGTCAAAGGTCCAAGCCACACCCTCTTCCGTGAAGTCGGACCGCGGATCTCCACCGCGCAGCGACTAGGATAATGCGAAACTTCTTTCGATGGGTGGCTTCAGGCATCATCATCGGCCATTTCAAATATTATTTATAAATATAATTTTTTAAACATTATCATCTATAAATATAAATTTTTTAAATCAAATATATAATAATATATAAATTTTTAATAAATTTAATTTAGAAATATTTAAAATTTGATGTTATATATCATACCAAATTTATATGTATACGAAACACGGTAATCAATATTACTGGTAATATATCACGGTAATCAACATTACTTATAATCTATCAAGTGGTAATTTATCTTGTAAATAATCCATATTTCCATTTAGAATTAATGGGCCATATATCAAACACAACCTTAGATTTATGATTATTGACTAAACTTTATAATCAATCAATCTTATATTTAATAATAAATCCCGCAAGTTGCTTAAAAATTTTCATTTCACATGATAAGGGAACTGTTCATATGCTTGTGATAAGAGCCTTACCGTTATTCCAATTTTTCAACTTTATTTCTACCCAAACATTTATTGGATTACTTGGATTAAATATGTATCAAAAGATTAAATAAGTATTTTAGAAAAATTAGCACACAATGTTTTGCCTTCCAATTCATTCACATTACAATCTCTAATATTTAGCATTGATTATTTTATTCTATAATGAACACAATTACTATTAGAAGTCATTTAGGTAGTGTTTAAAATAGGGGATAAGAGGAGATATCCCCTCTTATTACCAAGAGCCATAACTATAAGGGATAGCTGGGAATAAAATTAATCAAAGGGATAATCCATGGTTAACCATGGGATATCCCCTCAATTTATTCCCTAGAAAATACAGGAATAGCTGGTTATCCCTCCAAATAAGAGTAAAAAAAAGTTATCCTATGGATTTACCTTTTTGCATTTGATATGATGGGATAGCCAAGGGATATCCCTAAAGGATAGCTAAGGGACAAACTCTATCCCGTACACTTATCTATAGATAATATTTTTTCTATCAAACACTACCTTAGTATGAATTAATTTATTGAGCATCACTAATGATTTGGATAGCGGTAATTGAATCGTCATATTTGATGGCAGTTTCATTCTCTCATCTAAAATCACTTGCTAATCCAAGTATCTTACATTGGTCCTTAATGATAAGCATCCAAGATTAGCCCCCAAATAAGATTTGAAGGAGAAAAAACCTTCATTCTATTAAAAAAATACCTAATATAATTTTCATATTTAATGTAATTTAATTTAATATTACAAGATTATATTATAGTCATATAATATAATATAATATAATATTATTATACCGTAACATTATAATTATATTACAAATTAATTAAAATTAATATAATATCATACCATAATATAATATTGTAAAAAAGTATTATCATTAATTTAAATATTATAATAATAAATAATATAAATTAATGATAAATTATGATAGTAGCTGTAAAATATATTATAGAATCATCTTACATGCCTACAAGGTAGTTTGCAACTTCATCTTAGATATTGTATCGAACTTAGGGGGCATTTGGTAGCAGGTAATTTATCCAAATTTTTGGTAATTTAAATGAGGCCCACTAGATAGTACATATTTTGAATGGTTTTGAAAGGAATGGTTATCCACATTACTAATATGATAAATTACTTTTTGATAAAATTATTTTTTTTTTTTTTAATCGCTCTCTACTTGCATCCTTTTTACCGATCTCGTTGGAATCTCTACGTCGAAGGTTCCAAGCCACACCTTCTTCCGTGGAGTCTAACCATTGATTTCCACCTCCGACACACCGCAAAACTTCTTTCGATCCATGGCCTCTAGCATCCTCACAAGTCGTTTCGAATATTAATTATAAATATAATTTTTTTATATTATTATTTATAAATATAATTTTTTAAATCAAATATATAATAATATATATATTTTTTAATAAATTTAATTTAGAAGTATTTTGAGAATTTAATGTTATATGATTGATAATCTGTTTGTCATGCCAAATACAGTAATTACATTACCTATACCAAATATAGATTATAATAATCAATATTATTGATAATATATGAAATAGTAACCTATCTTATAAATAATTCATATTAACATTTAGGAGGATGAAGATTACTAGTATGATGATCTACCTCTAACACTTTAGGGTCACTTAAATCAGCAAAGTTCGGCTCCCGAGTCCAAATCTAGCCACCATTCAGATATGAGGAGTATAGGTTGGGAACCAATCAGAGAGCGCCCCGTACCCTAACTTATTGTCAAAGCATCCCCAATCAGAGAGCGCCACGTACCCTATCTTGTTGTGGGGAAGGCAACGGAGGAAGCAGAACACATACTGGCCTAATCTTATGAAACTAATTGCAAGATAACCACCATTTAATAGCGATCATTTATCCGTAATTATGCGACGGGATATGGGTATTCGAAGGTCGGAAGACAGGCCAACGTTATGATACAACTTGATGCATAATAACTTATATGCGAGTGCAAAATCGGCCGTCCATATTAACACATCTAAACCGCACGTGTACTACGCCGCGTTCCCAGAGCTCCGAAGCGATCTTGACCCGCCGTATACGAACGGCATACAACATTTCTTCTGTCATCGGAAAAGGGCCCGAAAACCTGCGGCTTTTAAAACCGGGAACCGACAGTGGTTTATTTTATTTAGAGCATTATATTCTCCGCATTTTTTCTTTCGCTGGGAGAGAGACGGGACGCTTGAGGACTTTGAGAGGTTTGTAATGGGGCTTGGAAACCCTCGATCCAGGTGATTGTTCGAAACTTTTTTTTTCGGAGGCTTGATCCCCATCGTCATGGCGGCGCCCTTCCTCTCAACGCCGTTCCAGCCTTACGTCTACCAGGTGTCCTTCACTTCCCCCGTCAAATCTAGATTCCCAGGGTTTTTCTTATTAAGTTCCCGTTTAGGATCAGAGATCGATCCTAAGAGATCCGGGTGAAATTTTGGAAAATTTTGATTGATTTGTTATGATCGGGGAGAATTTTCGTGATGTGAATTCATATGTCCGTCGATCTTGGTTGCAATGCGTACACTTTTCTTTAATTTCCTTGACTGTCTTTTGTTGGGTCACATCCATTTATTGAATCCGTTCTCTATTATATATTCCAGTTATATTGTGCTGAATTTTTATTTTTATATTTTACTTTTTTTTTCTCAATTTAGTGTGTAAGTTAGTTTAGGTTGACTTTAGTGGTCAAGTATAAGTCCAATTTTTGAAGTTAGACAAGGGGCCCCTTTTTTCATGAAATAAAATGCTAATAGACTGATAAATCGTTTGGTAGAAGTAGAATGTGAGAGCAGAAAACATGGAAAAACCAAAGCAAGCTGTCAGTGGAATATGTTCATGTGTTTGTCGCTTTATGAGGTTATATCCTTTGGCAATGGGATAAGAGGATTCACTGTTTTACACCTGGGCTGAGATACGCTTTTGTTTTATGTTTTTTTTTGGATTTTGGCGCTCACGAATGCTTTATCTTTCATGGAAAGTTACTGCCTGTCTAATACCTTGGGTTTTCAGTGGAGGCTAATTTCACTACTAATAGGTACAACTGTTTAAGTTAAACAATGCAAACCTCCTTTTGCTTCAAAATGATATAATACTATTAGGCCAGGGAAAACCTAGGGATCATTTGCGAGATTATGATGGTAAAGAAGACAGAAAAGCAAAGGGTAAAGCATTGGTGGAGCAGGTTCATGTTGTTGATCCTCTAAGAGGTCACATCCCCTGGCTAGCAGATAAGAGGAATTTCAATATTTTTGTTGTGTGGTTTTCAACTTGGTTGGAATACTCTTATGATGCTGGCACTCAATAATGCAACACTGTATTGCATAAAATGTAGGCTTTATTATCTGACTGCATGTAGATTTGTAAATTGATATATCCTGAGGTATTGGCCAACATGATATATTAACCAGGACATTTGATTCTCTTCCTATTTTAAATAGGTTTTTTATTTATTAAAATATTAATGTATTGCTTAAGATGGTACTTGTTTTGGTTATTACTGTACAGGCTAATAATTCAATATCTTGTTTGTGAGATGCTAGCGGAGATATAAAAACTTTCTCCAGCTCCAGCCTTCATCCATCTTTGCTAAGATAAACTTGCCTTGGTCATTTAGAGAAAGAAAATATTATGCCCATGAATGGGGGCTGCTATGCATGGCCTTTCACATGTGGAAGTGGCCCTGTGTGAATCGGACCACATCCTGTATATATCAGGCTGGTGCCATCCACATGGTTAATCACATACATGTAGGTCTAGAGAAATTCATATGAGTAGCACTCCTCTTTTATAGAAATTTGTCCAATTCCTTATTCCTCTATCCACCTTTGGTATAGTATGTATGCTGGAACCTACTGACCCTAGCCCCTACATTATGCATTTACCATGTAATTTGCTTTCTAATGATGCCTCTTTGAAGAGGAAAAATCCAAAACAGGATAACTGATATGTTATCATTTAATCCATCATTAATTCTCTTCAACCTTCTTTTGTCATCGCTTAGTCTATGAGTGTATTTGCATAATCATCATAAAGCCCTTGATTTTCTTTACCTACACAACTTTGTAGCCTAATGAATGGTGCCATATCAGTAGAACCCATCAATCTGAGGTTG
Organism: Calamus simplicifolius; assembly: GCA_900491605.1. Classification (NCBI taxonomy): domain Eukaryota; kingdom Viridiplantae; phylum Streptophyta; class Magnoliopsida; order Arecales; family Arecaceae; genus Calamus; species Calamus simplicifolius. Next base: position 2,184,789 of record UESW01003831.1, read on the forward strand.
TTAAATCATCTAGGTGACCCTCATCATTGAAACTTGTTATGTCCCAAGATGGATCTTGAGTTAAAAAAAAAATTCCTAAAAAAATAATAGGATTGTATGTTCTTGTACACGGTGACATGTATATTTCTTTAGTTTAATTACTGTAGTTTTACTTTATAAGTTTTCCAGTAAGTGATTTGAAGTATTTAAACTTCTTAGCAACATTACATTTTTGAAGTGTCAGTTAGTATTTAAGGACGCATTTGGTTTGCAGGAATGACCTTTTAAAATTTAAATTGAAATCATTGATTCTGATTCTAAGTATTTGTTTGGTGGAATTAGAGTTTGATTTCGATTCCACCTGCAATTCAAGTTATGTATTAGGAAGATTTGAAATTGAGACCTCCCACTCAAGATTTTAAGTCCATTCTAGCCAACTGTAGCCCAACACACCTTCCTCCTGCCTTCTTCTCATGTGACACCCTTTCTCTTCCTCATCTAACCTGATGCCCCCACAAGCTCTTCGGCTATACCATGGGCAGACGTGAGCCAATCCTTGTATCTGAAAATCTAGCCTACCAAAAACTTCTGATTCCGATACTGGTTCCTTTGTGAACCAAATGTGTGAAGGGGAATGAGTGATTCCGATTTTGATTCTAGTAGAATTCGACTTTGATTCCAATTATGATGCTGAACCAAATGGTTCATAAGATAACATGGCATATTATACGTAGATTCAGCTCATGTCTATTGAAGTAAGTGCTTTTTCACTGAGGCGAGAATTAATTGAAAATTCATCTTCAATAAATCAACAAACAAGTTGCTTGCTTAAGACGATGATGGCACCTAGGTGGCCATTGCTTGCCAATGCACCAATCTAGGTGCTTGGGTGTTGCCTTGTCTGAACACCTAGAAAGTGCCGAGCACCTAAGTTGTTTGGTTCTCGAAGTTCCTAGGTGGCTGATTGCAACATCCTCTTTGCTTTCTTAGACAATCACTTTCTTACTAATCCCGTGCTCTCACTTGCCTTAGATTTTGGTTATATTCTTTTCAATCTTTAATTGAAGCTTTAAGTGTAAGTACTTGAATGTTGAATCCTTAGCACTTACCATGCTTTCCCAGGATGCCTTCTTGAGTGGCGTATTTCAAAAGTATAGAGAGTATTATGACATCACTACAACCCATCAATCCCTTTGTTTTTCTCAGATGGTCATTCTCTTGCTAGTGATTTGCCTTAAAATTTTGGCGAGTTATATTTTCTTCAATCTTCTCAAGTCGAAGCTATCTCTTTAAGTCGAAGCTATCTCTTTAAGTGGTTGAATTACCATCACTTGTTCACACGGTTCATAGATTAACTCTATTATTATTTCTGAAATTTATCAAATGCTTTTTCGTGCCTTGAACCGATGTTTTCCAGTTGAAAAAAATATTTCTGATCATTTCGTTTGACCATTATGACTTGAGTAATAGGTGCAAGCTTCCTCCTCAAATCAGATGCCCTGCAAAAACTAAGGAACAAATTTTGAAGTCATAGCAGGGTTATGATCAAAGCATATGCGGGGTTACGATCAAAGTGAAACACCAGATGGAAATGGTCTGGGAGGAGTGAAGAAATATTGTACGAGAAAACAACAGCTTTAGGCTCTTAGTTCCTTGATGCCAGAGGAAAGTTGGAAATAGCATATATAGATGTGCTAGTGATATGGTTTGCGACAACCTCTGAATTAGAATCTGATTCATAGTTTTTAGTTTTTGTCATGGCTGGCAATTATTCTAATGGATACTCTCCACTATTTCATTCAGACTTGGGTCTGGCATCGACTATCTGATGCCTTTTTCCTAAACAAATCCATTTTAATGGTCTGCTGGGTAATAGTGCCTTTGTTGACCCAATCTATTAATTAGCAAAATTTGACTCTTTAGATGCATTTAGTGACTAGGTCACATCTCAATATTGTCTCCAGTAGGAGACAATGTTGTCCCAAACAAAAGCTGCATAATTCTTTTTGCCTGAAACCATTTTTTGAGAATGCAATCTTTTCATTCAATGGTTTTAGATATTTAGTTTTAGAATATTGCATTCAATTTTGGTTACAAGCTTTGCCATGCTATTGCTTAACATAATCGAATACTGAATATATCCTTTTTATTTAGCTCTTCCTCAGCTAACTGAATTGCCACTCGTCTCATGTTATCTGTGTTTGGTAGGCATGTTTTCAACCTAAGGCACGAAAGTTTGCTTGGTGCTTCTTGTAAGGGGCTAGGTGACAATGTCTTGTGATGGACTTCTAGGTGATAATATCTTGTGATGGACTTGTTAACTTTAGCAGAAATGCCATGTTTGGTTTGAGGATTGGGGGCAGGAGTGGAATGGGAATTCCAGTTTTGGCTTCACCTAAATGTTTGGTTGCTCATGAAGCCTGAAATCTCATTTTCATTGCCTTGAGAATTGTAATTCCACTTTCATATAAGGATGTTCATTTCTATTCCTATTGAAATAAATGACACTTTTGGTAAAAAATTAATCATACACATTTATGGTATAAAATAAATTAATTTAGTTGTTTAATTTGGATGCTTGCTACGTACTGATTGTTGATATATTTGAAGTGATATATATTATATATATATATATATATATCTCTATAAAACGTTTCAATTATATTGATATTCCCAAATAATGGAATCCCTCAGGAACCATCATCTTTTATTTAATGAAGATGATAGTTGTTACTTATCCGGTTCAATGCAGACTCTTTTTTTTTCAGAAATAAAATATCATCTTTATAATGGTATTTTTATTAGCTTTTATAATGGGGAATGACAAACTAAGGGAAAGACAGGTGTTTTTTTTTTCCTTAAAATCACTATTTACCTTAAAATTATGTTTTACAGGTTGTCATTTAAATAATGATATTTTATTAAGACAATTAGTAAAAATGCAAAATAAGCTTATTCCATTGTACTAGGACCAATATTCTCAATATAGGATGGCCTTTAGTAGTGGATAGCAGCTAAATAATGCTTATTATTTAGAAGCCTATTATGAACATATATGATGCAAGGGAGGGCTTCCAAAACTGTATTATAACTGTCATAAAGTTATGACAGCTATTGCAGTATACTTCGGTTTTCTTCTTTAGTCAATGTTATACTTGAAAAAACAAAAAAATGGTTCTATTTCAGAATCTAACTGTTTAGAATAGAGATACCGAAGCAGCACATTCTTTCATGCTATGCTTGGTTCACAGTAATGTGATTCTATTTTTCATAGGATTGGAAAAATAGAAATCAAAATGGAAAGAGTATGGAAGATAAGGAGTTAAAATCACTATCCATTTCATTTTGTCTGGTTGTGAAATGATCATGGAGAAAAGAATGAGAATTCCATTCTAATATTCAGTTTAGCTAATTATATTTTAAAATAAAATTAATTATGTTAATCTTTCGAATATATTCTTGATAAAGAGTATATTTTAAAATAAAATTAATTATGTTAATCTTTGGAATATATTCTTGATAAAGAGTATAATTATGTGATAGAATAACAACATTTATAATTGTTTTGTTAGGCTTCATTATATATGCATAACAAACTTGTAAGTGACAACCATTATAATGTTAGTGTTTGTCACACTATCATTGTTCATCCCAGCAAAATAATTATTTTAAATGCAAATATTATTAAAGTTATTAATTCCCATTTGATACCATAAATGCTGCTTATTGTTCATAGGATATGCCATTTATTTTGAATATGATTAATTTTAACTTGATACAGAAATGCTGGTGGTTAATTCATGCATTTAAGAGCGGAATGGCATTCCTTGAACTAGAGAAAATGGTGGCAATGCTTAACCTGTTTAATCAATTTAACTTTAATACAATCCATTGTATGTGAGTTGAGTTGATAGCCCCCATGTAGTTGGGAAAAGGCTTAGATGAGTTGAGTTGACAATCCATTGTATGTCAGATTATATTACCTATTTAATCGAATGGTTAGATTCATCTTTGGATTTTTGAACTGTTTAGTACATAGGTTGGGATTGGGTTAATAGAGTTTTGACCTATCTTGCATTTGACATGACTTGTGATCTTACTCAACTTGATTGCTACCCCTACAAAAGAATTGTAATTGCATTACTTCTTACACATGCCAAATCAAGGTTTGCAATCTTGACACTAGATTGCATACCAGTGGGAGACTAATATGGTATGGTCCTGTACTGGTTCACAAAAATTCTATTTTTAATTTTTTTTTCAAAATTTTTAAAACTTTTGATTTAGTTTTGAGTGGAAATTAGGGCTTGAGTTTATTTTCAATGTTTAAATTAAGGTTTTAAATGTAGCAGACTGTGCTGCTGTCCCACTCCATCTCGACGATTGGGACGAGGGTTATTGTAGGATTTGCTGATTGGGTTGTTAAGATGATGACAAGATAGTTGTATCCTAATGCTTGAGATAGTAACCCATTCTAGTGCCCTATGAGATGTTCCGTCAAGATTTAAACCATGATTTAAATATAATATACTTTAATTTTTTATGTTAGATGACTGAAGAATAGTGTGTGACTGTATAACACATGCTGAATTAACTAAGTATAAAATTGTAAATGTAAAATACTTATGCAAAAGAAATTGAAATACAGCATATGTGCATTTGTTCGATTCTAAGTTGATTTTTTTGATGTCCATCATACTCAACTTCTGTCTTGGTACCATGCCTACCTAGGATCTTGGTAAGCTGTGTGTACCAGATAGAGATGCTGCTGGTATTGCTACTTTGTCAGGTACATTGGTGGAAATCCATAAAAAGACTAAGCAAAGTCTGATAACAGAGGCTAGGGAGTATAATGCCTCATTGAACATGAAGACTCAGAGGGCGTGCATCCTTATGGATCATAACCTAGCATAGGAGGATCTGATCCAGTATAGGATGATGATTCTAATTACTCGGGGGATATTGATACATCCAGGATTTTCATTTGATGCATCACCTCATCAGCCATATTAGTACTGCATCTATCACCTCTAGGTTCTCTCTTCTTATATGCTATTATGTTGTCCCTAGCTCTGTGCTTATGGTCTCTGTCTTGCATCCCATAACTTTAATAGGGACACTAATGAATGGAGTAAGCAAAGGGGGTTACATGCTACTCCACACTGTCCATTGTCGCATCCTAACCATTGAATCCATCATCACTTGAAGGGTCATTGTCGTAATGATGATCAGGGCTGGAGAGCTTAGTAGTCTTGGAGTGACTATGAACTGGCTCCTTATTGGCTCTCTTTAATGGTTTTGCCTTCTACTTTTTTTTTCTTTTGCTTTCCTTGAGTTGATTTTTAGGGCACTAACTTTTTACCCTTGCTCAATGTTGACTTCTGTTTGGCTTGAATATGTAGAGTACCTTGACTGGTTCTACCGTTCTTACTGGCTCTACTCTTGGTCATTCTTGTTGTCTTGGCTAGCCCTAATGTCAGGGTGACTTCTCAACATTTCTCTGTTGAATCTCCGACTGGAGCTGTTTGACTCCAAGCCAAATTGTGATCTTGATTGGTGTCTCCCTGATCGTTGCAGTGGTTGCTGGTTGTGGATGTGGCATGTCCCCCAGTACTTTGCATTCACCCTATATTGCCTGGCTATGAGATTGATTGGCCTAAGGGTTAATCCTAGCTCATCAAGCTCTATCCAGGCTTGCTGGCCTTCGAGCCAATTGCAGGTTGTAATGCACTTAGACCAATGTTTTTGGTCTCTTTTGAGTTGAACGATTTCTTTGCTTGCTATGAATCAATACAAAGATCGATTGGTTGCGCTTATACCACATGCTAGTTGATATTGTCTAACAGAGATTCCTGCATATTTCCTCAAGTGTGGTATTGTGTTACCATGGCCGGTCAGTTGTGAACATAAGTACAGACATGGCCCATCATTTACCAATTTGAGTTGACATATTAGGTGAACAAGATCACGTGTACAATAGGATCTAGACAAAGTTCTCCCTTAATAGCAACTGCACCTGTCTTTTAGAACATATAAATTGCCTTCTCTATATTCTTTGACCTGTGGTGTACATAACTTTGTATTATTGTGCAGGGTTCATGAATCAAAAACATATTACATTATCATTGTCCCCTCTACATGATGCCTCTCCATGCCACTATGTATTTGTGAATTATCCATGATTTTTCGTGGATTAATTTTTTAATTTAAAACTACATTTAAAAAAAATTAAAACATTCCTAAAAAATGCTAGTTTTTTTTAATTATATTTATATAATTCTTTATTTTTACAATTTTTCATCATGATACATGCTCCAAACAATGTCTAAAATATTTTTACATGCTACTAAAATTTTCATATTTTTGGAATTAAAAATAAGTTTTTCTTGTTAATTCTTATTAAAATATAATTATTTAAATAAAGTCCTAAAATTAAATTTTAATTATAGATAATATGGCATCTGATAGAAGGCACCTCATGTTTTTTCAGGCCATAAGCAGCAATAACCTTACTTTAAGGTCGGGCTTTTATTCAAAAAATAATTAATATATTGAGACTTAATCAAATTTCTGTCAAAGGAAAAGGACAACTGATAGCATTCTAGATATAAGCATAATGCTAATGTTTGGAATCTAACATCTCTTTTATTTTTATTAAATTTTTTATTAATAATTATTTTAATATAATATTAAATAAATATTAAAAATTTTATATCATTGCCTAGATTTGATTAAGACTTAGACATGCCTTGAAACCATGCTAAAATACAAAAATTTGGCATGATTTCTCCATATCTTTTCAAATTTTGTCTCCTTATGGAACGTTAAAAAAAGAAATTGAAGAGTGAATTTAAGAGAATATCTTAACTGAGGATCTGTCCTCCATATTCCCCCTTATACACTTTCTCTCTCATCTCCTCTCTCTCTTTGTCCACTATTACATTGCTCACATATAAAACAAAGGGAGAAGAGGGTGTGACGACCTTTTCTTCCTTAATTATTGATGGGGTGGGATTAATTGTGCCTGAACCAGGCTTGGTAAGGACTGGTTTGCACTGGTTTGGGCCCCATTTCATATTGAGACCACAAGATGGTTTGGTCCAGCAGTAGCAGTTCAGTATTGTATACCATGTGCCAAACATTGGAATGGTCAAAGCTGAAATTTTTGTTCCATCATAGCACCCATTCTGTAAATCAAATGCAGCATCTTTCATGCCTAGAATAAGTAGAATGGGAGTGAGAATTTTCAATGATTCAAGTCTTGATAGGATGGAGGTTGAGATAGCCAAGACATCTCATCTTAGAGAGATTTCGAAACCAATCTCAGCTGTTCCATCCTGGCCATGATACATTATAGCGTCAATTTTAAATAGATTTAATTTATCATACAGATATAACTTTTGAAGTTCAAATATGTTTAAAAATTGAATAAAAACTGGATCTTTACAAATAATTTTTTTAAGAAAAAAGCAACCCAAGCAAGTATGGGGATGTATGATTGGGATGAGGATTGAGACGGGATGGGTTGTGGGGGGGTCTTCTTCTATGAAAAAATTGGGACAACTCTGTTCCATGAGATTTAAAACTTTAGGGATTTTGATTCTGTAATTTTCATTCCCATTCTATTCCTCTTTATTCTTGTGAACTAAATTAGAATAAGGATAACCGAATCTTGTTACCTGTTTGTTTATGTTGTCACTGATAGGCCTGGACTGACATTTGTTATGGCCCACTTGGGGCCCCCAAGAGTTTATGCAATAGATGGCCTTAACTGGCTGCAGATAAAATCCTAAACTTTTTCCCATTCTCTAACATGCTGATGTGCCTACACGCACATGAATATAATTTCTTTTTATGTGAATTGAGGGTGTATGAGGCGGTTCTTTTACCGCTAAATCTAATCTTCTCTTTCATTGGAAATGTGGTTGTTGTCATTTCATTGAATGTTGAACTGAAATGTCATATGCTATGAAGATCGTCATCAGTAAACATTTTAGACTTATCAAATGGTCATGGAATGCAGAGTCCCCAAACAACAGTGTCTGCTTTTCAAATATTGGGTGGAGAATCACAAATTTTACAGGTAATTTGAAGAAACCACTAGTTTGAATATCCTTTTTTCCGAGCGTACCTCTAAGTTTTGCACTTGTAATTGGAATCCAATTTCCAGATAATGTTGAAATCACAAGAGAAGGTAACTGCAAAGCCAGGTAAGTCAGTCTTTGCTGCATTCTTGTAGTCTTTATTTGTGACCAGCTGACTCTATTTTTCTGAATTTATATATTAATTATATTTTTAATTTTGTTGCCACATGCTGCTTATAATCCTATCTAATCTGCACTTACACCTTGTGTGCTTAACCTTATAACATGTTTTGACAGGCACCACATGTTCCTGACGTAACTAATCCCTTTTGTTTTTGAGTATACAATGCTTATTGTGTAACCTGATAATTAAAGATGCCAAGAAAAAAATGTTTTACTACAATAATGTGATCTTTCTTGTCTATTTTTTCTTGTGTTCTAATTCATAAAACAAGATAAAATATTGTTTTTTAATACATGGAATCCATTAATGAGCTCTAAGTTTATCTTGGAAATTTTTATTAGGTTCTATGTGTTACATGTCCGGGTCCATTCAAACGGACAATAATTACGTCCCTGAAAATGAAAGGGGTTTCTGGCAGTGGCTTTTTGGAAAAAGTGTAACAAGCATGGTTCTTTTTAATTCTGGTCCAGAGGATGGATTTGTTGGAATTGCAGCACCCTCTCCCGCGAGGATACTCCCGGTTAGTATATAAACAATATTTTAGCTAAATTTCGTAAATGCTCATGGTATCTCTACTAGCCTTTATTTTTATGTTATAAGAGCTGCAATGATACATATCATTCTTAGAAGTTAAGATCCACAACAGTCCTGCAATAGCTTATGCTTCTTTTATATTCCTATTTTAATAACTAAATCCCTTCTTCTCTTTTTCTTTGAAAATCTAAAAGCTCTTTATCTTTTGCATTCTAAGACTTCCCTTATTGATTCTTTCTGCTTCCTCTTTTCTCGAAACTGCTATTCAGCAATAGCCATCATCAAAGTGTCATCTATTCATCAATCATATAAGTGAAGAACAGGTGAACCTTTTGATTTTAAAAAAAAGCCTTATTCATGAGTATAATAGTTGAAAACATTCTGAGTGATCATAACAAGCCGTTGGACTATGGATCTAAGTATCATATTTTTTTCTTTTTCTTTCCTTTCTAAATTTGCTGCACCAAGTCCTAGTTCTAAGATAAGGTGGCATTATTAATTGTCACTCTACAATGGTCATAAGAATAATAGTTTCCTGATATTAAGTCCAACAAGATGAATGATTGTCATTCTCATGTGAGTTGGTTAATTTGCCACCACAAGCTTAGTTTTCTTCTTTGCCGGATTTATCTTAGTGGTCTTCTACAATTCTACTGGTGATGCCCCCCTTAGCCTTTCCAAGGTCCACCCTGTCATCTAATGTCGACAATAAGAATATTGACCATAGAAACCTCTGCTGCCAACCACCATTTGTTGATAAGAACATCACCACCATGGTCGCTGCTTCAGTTGAAGAAGAGCATCCCTGGAAATCAACATATATTCCTTATTTTTGTTAAATGGATCCTAAATTGCTTGAGGACAATGTGGAGGAGGTTATAAAATTGTTTTTCTTGCTGACACAGGAGCAGTCCTCTACTTATATAATTGTAATGAGGCTAAGGTCCAAGCTCCTGTAACTCTGATTTGTGGGAGGAGGAATGCATTTCACTGCTGATACCACAAATGCAATTCATGTGCTTTTCCGTTTATTTGGAAGGCAGTTGAAAATATGTCCTCTTCATTGAGTTATTATTACTGCAATGTTTTAAATACAAAACTTTTAAGGAAAAAAGGATAGTAAGTAAATCCTTATTTATGCAAGGTCATTTATTGAATTCTAAATTATTGTTAGAAATGCTGATATCTTTGTTAAAAGATTATTATTAGAGTTTTTGTTTATTGTATTTTATTTTGTCTTCTAACTTAGTCATTTTTTATAGATTGACTTGGCAAACTTTGGTGGAGAAATTCTTTGCCAGGTAGAGCTGATTCCTTCATCTCAGTTGCTTTATATGGCCTAACCTGACTCTTATTTCATCATTTCCTACCATTGACTCATGTCAAACTAGAATCTTATTAGACTCTTAATGTGTGGCTTCTTAAAAATGGTCTTTAATATGCATCCATATCTTTCTTTATTAATTCTTTTTTCCTATATACTATGCATTTTTTTTCAATTTTAAATGATTTTTTGGGCAATACTCTCCTGGCCTGGTAAAGAAGGTTGCTGAATGATTTTGAGTCTTTGGGCATTGACAGCATCCTATGCTTTGATTGCAGTATTTTGCCATGGTTTTAGGCCCCAGCAAGATGTCACATGAGACAGTGACATGGGTTATTGTCCCAACTGTTAGGACAAGATTATCTTGCTGTCGTTCTAGCACGACATCCCAATTGGTGCATCTTGGGACATGTCTTGTTCTAAGCGTTGGGATGGAGCGGATAGTGATGCATCTTGTTTTATGAAAAAAATTAGGATGGCCTATCCCATAAGATTTAAAATCTTAATTTTAACAATTATCAGTAGCTTGCTGCGGCATATGCCAGAGAGTTTTTATCATTAGGAGGGTCCATAACAACAATAATAAAGCCTTAATTCCAAACTAGTTTTTATCAAGAAGGTCGATAGTCTAGTCAAATTGAGAAGATTCTGACTGAATTCAAGTTCAAGTTATAATTTGTTGCAGTTAGATTGGACCTTTCTGTTTTATTGAATCAAAATTTTGATCATGTTGGTCAATTTTGGCTAGTTGACTAGCTGAAAATGTATATTATCTAAATTATATATTTAATTATACATATAGTAACATTTTTGACATGACTTTTCTTTTCTTGTCTCTAAGCAATGTAGAATATTTCATAGTTTTCAAATTTGGTTATTGTAGCCAGATGCATTCCTTTGCTCTGTCAATGATGTAACTGTCTCAAGCATGGTTGATCAGAGAGCCCGCAATATTGAAGTTGGTGCAGAGGTAAACTCTAGTGCTTCATTTTTCCCCTACAGAGAGTATTCTATCTGGCATCTGGATTACATTGATTTAAATTCTATACTCAATTAACTGTCTATTGCTACTTTAGATGATCCTTAAACAGAAGCTGGCAGGTCAGGGGCTTGCTTTCCTTGTTGGTGGTGGATCTGGTATACTTTTTTCTCTGCAGTTCAAGTTCATCCTCCTTATTGTTTCTGTTATAAAGATGTGCTTTTTGGAGCCCTACGAATCTTTGATTGAGTACTGATTGTTATTAATATCATAACTGTCCAAAATGGCATAGGATGTTGAACAGTATTAAGTAGTAATGCTGCCATACATCTAGAGGAAGATATTACATAGATTAGCATAGTAATGAATACTATTAACATTAGAATAACTCATGTACATCTTTGTCTGGTTAATAACAAATAAACAACGATATAATGTGAAAGCACTGTCTTCTGACTTCAGGGTCTTCAGTACAATTTTGCAATCATGATTAATGAGATGTAATCGGACAAGCATCTTCAACATCATTTTCTTTCGTCTTAACATTAGGTTGGCCCAAAGTAGGTACTGGCCATTATAGTGTTGGGCTATATAACTTGATTACTTTAATGTTAAGATAACCATTGTTACCCATTATAATAGCAAATTAGCAGTTATCAGGTAATAATAGGGAAATGACATCTTCATTAGACAAAATCACCGTCAACATGATTTAAGATATATTTTTTTGTTACACTAAGTCTATATGTAATTACGCATCCTGCAATGTTTCATAATATCGATGGTAAAACTATGATAGTTATAATCTAGAATCATGCTCTTTAGTTCTTATGATAGGGTAACAATAGAGTGCTTGATTCTTGCAATTTTGCTCCACGATATAAAACATCCCTATATGTTTCCTTTTGCAACATCTCCCATGCTGTAGTAAAAGCAGCTGATAAGGAAACCTTCCAAGCCTGTGGCAATGTGCTCGTGTCTTGGAAGCTACTCTATTCATTTTTTATCAACCATTGTTTTTGAGCTTTTTCATTATTGTGATCCTCAATCTAGGTGCAAATTAAACCTTGTTAACTTGAATGAAGTCTGAACTCAACTCATAATTTAGGTCAGGTTACATCAATATTTGAAACCTGGGGAAAACATCAGGTCTTGGATTTAAATATCTTGTTGGAGCTTAGACTTGCAAAGATCAAAGTTAAATATATCTTTGAGACTTAAACAGCACATTGAAGCTGATTTGTTGTTTCATGCTCTTCCAGAACCATTCCACAAAGGAGAGATACTTTTCTTTCTCCTTTCCCTTTTAAACAATTGAGCAGTTGTGGGCTATTATCGATAACTTTGTTCAATATGATTGATGCAACAGGTATTCCCGAGTTTCAGAGAATGATTTTGAATCCATATTTTTAAGGACAGAATGGTTATGGTGTCAATTTGCAGAACGTGCTATTTTTGCTGATTGCACATATGTCGAGCAAAGATGGAAGTAGGGAAAACAAATGCACAAATGTTCAAGAGTTTTGGTAGACTAGGTCATCTCTGAACCCCTTTGGATTGCACCTAGATATTCTCCTTCTTATACTTCCCTTGTGCATTGAACTGAACAGGGCTTCATATGGAGATATGGAATGTACAGATCCCACATATATAAATTAAAAATGAAAAAAAGTGATGCGGTGGCCTAGATCAAATTTCACTGTTGTCAATTTTAAAGGAAAAGTATACAAAAGAAAGGTTAAGTAAGGGTTGCTTTAATATCATGTCAAGACTTTAGGATCATGCAGATCTTAGTGGTGGAATTAATATTACTGTCCTTTCAAAATTACTGAGGAATTTAGACAGTTTTGTGAAAAGGAAAAAAAAGGGCAAAAGATCTTTATGAAAAGACAGAAAAATAGAAAGGAGAGAGAACGGACAGGAGAAAGAAAGAGTAGTGGGTGTAAAGCTTGCATGCTCAGGCATTTACACCAACCTTGCATGCAAGCTTTACACCAACTAATCACATCAAAAGACGAAAATTTGCTCCAGGGGCTTAGGACTTGGGCAGTACTGTATCAAACCAGAGAGAGCCCAGGTCCCTTGATGCATCTAGGACCCCAAGATCTTCATACCTGGCATCTCGTGATGCCAAGTTTTCATTTACTTTTTGTGTTCTTTTCATTCTCATTTTTTAATGATTGTTCAGGAACAATCTGGAGCTGTTCCAATTCCATTTTGACCTGGCCCAAACTGAAACGGACCCTGGTACATGGATTTAAACCCTTTTTGTTCTCCTAGTGTTTGGCCTTATAACCTGCTTCAGCAAGCAAATGGGTCCAAAACCCTAAGGCCCAATTACACAAATAATCACATAGCAGCCTGGGCAGGACCGTACATCCTGGTTGGAAGCAAACCAGGTCTATGTTTTTCACTTTGTTTTACTTAAAATTAACCATGCATGATTTTTGGACATGAGTATGGATTTGAGAGTTAAGGACCCACAAAAGGAACTGTTTTGACATCTAAATGAACAGATGCTTGGACATAGCACTTGTACCTGAGTTCACGTAACATAGTTTTTTCCGGGGCAGATAATTCTTTGGATAAATCAACACCGTTGGACAGATTTGTTATTTCCCCATTTTTTGGATAAATCAACAGTTACATTTATCAAGCAGCTTGATGTTATCTTCTAAAATGCTATTGCACTGTGTGCTTTTCGTAGCATGATGGGACTATGATGTTATTAACAAAGTACTTATGTTTTTCACTTTCTGGTACATTCACCCTCACCAGTTGCCATGGGTTAAAGTGCTGTTCATGTGTTCTGCATACCATGCTGTTTGATGATATCTTTTCACATACTATTGCATGGTGATCCTCTTCCTTACATACATACAATACAAACTTGTTTTCAGTTTTAGTTTCAGTTTTGCTACTTGGTAGAGTTTAGGTTTCATAAGTTATTCTGAGCTTCAGTCAAAAAAATTATAAAAACACAAAACCAAGAAAAAAAGGAAAATTCAAGTTATTTGACATCATTTTATTGTGTTTTGAGTTATTTAAAATCATAATTTATTTAGTATGGTAGTTTTATGCTGAAGCTGAACTTATTGAAGCTTAATGCATTAAACATGTTGCAAGTGTACTAATTTAGTGACTATTAATATTTAATATTACTCAGTCAATTGTGAATTAAAAAGTTAATTAGATATTCCTATTTGATATGACTTTGAATAATCAAAAGAAAAAACTGAAGGACATCATGTTAATGTCAATAGACCACCATGTTCCCCAAATTTTTGAAAATTAATAAAAGATCCCTATCTCCTCAAACAGCCACTTTCAAATCAGACGTGTATGCATCTTTTCATGTTGCCTACAGTGCATCACATAATTTTGGTGATGTCCATTGACTAATTTTGGTTAGTTTGTATCAGTGTTGACCGCAACCAATCTGTTTTGGCCAAAACTTAAAAAACTTGACATGAAAGAGTATGCCATAAGTTCTCGCTTGCAGAACCTGATTTACATGGTTTTCCATCATCTGTCCTCATGCATACATGCATTCATGTCCCACTCAATTAATTTTGCAGTTACATGCAGTTTTAGCTCACAAAATTGATCAACTGGGTCTGTTAATATCATGAAACAAAATGGATGTTGAATTGGTTTCTCATCTCTGCCTTACACTGGTTGGTTGGATGGACACAAATTTCATCTTACCTTGTGACAGCATTCCCCTTGACATGTAAATGCAAACTTGCAAAGCACATGTAGTTGTGGATTTCTTTTCTGGTGGTTAAACAATGATATTTATGAAAGCAAATATGTGGAAATAATTTGAATTCCATTGACCTCTGCCAAGATATTCAGTGATGACATTCATCAACTAGCCGAAAGCATTTATTGGCAGTTATGATTCTCATCTTCATTCAAACTTCTTGCATTTTAAGAATCTCGGTTTAAGCACTTGCTGTTTCTTCCCACATTTAATGATTTTGCAACTCAACTCAGCTCAACTCATCTAATCGTTTTTCCAACTACATGAGTCATTCAATGATTTTGCAAAAGCATAAATTATATTTTCCAGAAAATAAGAAGCTTAAATAATTGCTAGAGTTGTGATAATAATGCAGTATAAGGTAATAAAAAATAAACTCTAGCGTCCTTCCATTCATCACGTGTGTCTCATCTGAGATATCAGTGAACATACCTGCTGTATTAGCATTGGGCACTTAACATTATGTAAAACAGTGGCCCTTATTCTCTCAGCTAATGTAAACTGATATATCCCAAGATATTGGCAAGTGCAAACCAATATCAGATTTTGCATCATCTTTCTTTCTGCTTTTCTATGGATTTGTTCAGTCACTAGATATTAAAATAAAGTGCATTGCTTCAGTATATTTATAATTAGTATTCGGTATAGTGATTTGATCCGTCTTCAGCCTTGACAGGACAAAATTGGTAACAGACTAGCAGCTTTAGCTCATAAGTCTATAGTGTTTAGTCGACTACTATAGTGTTTAGTCAACTAATTCATTGAACTTTTTGGTGTTCCTTTTTGCTAGTTGCACAGAAAATTCTTGCTCCAGGGGAAGTACTAGTTGTCGATGTGGCCTGCATTGTAGCAATGACAAATGCCATCAGTTTCCAGCTGAAGCACTCCAACCCGATGAGAAGGGTGTTATTTGGCGTGAGTTCATTGGCTTTCCTACTTTCTGATCTTAATAAATTTACAGCGCCCTATTTTGATTAAAGATTCCTGTTCATTACTGGAAATGGAATCAGCATTTAAGTCTATGAGGGTGGCTTTGGGCTTTTTATTAGAGTGGCGGTGTTTCCAGTTGAAGGAATGTCTAACAAGTTCTCTTCACCTTTGTAATTGACTAGATATTATCTTAATATTGTATGATCTGCTAATATCACGGTCCAGCTAGTTATTGGTTGCATTTCTGCTTCTCTTATGATTGCTGTGGCATAAGGACTGGTTTTGGGGACAAAATAGGTAACCTAGATGCTGTCAACCTGTTTCCATACTCTGCAATGCTGCCATATTGCTTTGCTGCCTTTGGTCTATAATTCTTTTATAGATACCACAGCATGTAATTGCAAATTATGAATTTTTGCTCCCTCCATTATTTATTTACTTTGGTTTAGCATTGAGTGCTCACTGTTCTTACATTGCAGGGTGACAGCCAATTATTGGCCACTCTGACGGGACCTGGTGTTGTCTTTATTCAGAGTTTACCCTTCCATCGACTTTCTCAGCGTATTGCAAGGTAATTTGACTGTTATGTAATTTTGCATGCTTCATTTTGCCATGATTACAGCCCATTAATTACATTTCCTTCCATTCTGATAGAACTTCCCCCTTTGCAGAGCCGTCACAGCCCCAAGCATGAGGGAAAACCCTAAGTTCTTCATTCAGATTGCAATCTTCTTCTTTCTTGCTTATGTTATGATTGTATCATCATTGATGTTGACTGATGTCTAGTTCCTTCTCTCCTCTCCAATACTCGTGTTTCTTTTATATGCAATTCTCATAGCAGTAGGTTGTAGCTTTTTGTCCTTGTAGACAGTTGAGGATATTGAGATTAAATTGCAAAGGGAAAAGGAAAGAGGAGTAGGATGTGATACTTAGTTTTTTTATGACTTGACAAGAAAAAAATAAATTGCAATTCAGCGTGATCAAATGGCCAGCTTTATTACTTCTCAAGGGAGCTTCTATATATATAGATTTTTTTTCTGGGTGGGGTAAAGGCTGCTGATTACTTCAGGATCGTCAACTGGGGAAATTAGCTTCTGATAACTGCTGGATTGCGGAACTATAGAAGATCTTGCATCCTAGAACATCCGTTGTAACTTGCAAATTGATTCCTTTAATTAATGCAACTGTTTTGACTTGATTTAATAATTCACAGATTCTTGGCAGAATCTTGGTAGGGGGAGCAAAATAGAGATTGAACTTTCGTGGAACACGATTGTATTACATAATCTTACTTCATTGTCTGAATTTATACTTGATCGGGAATTATTGAGTGTGAAAGGACTTTTTTGAAGCTGCATTTGGGGTTCAGGACTCATCGGGACTCATATTTCCGTAAACTTCAATCAATTGTTGTGTTAATTACCACCATGCCAAGTTTTGATTGAACTCCAACATATTCTTGTCTCACAAATCCGTAACAACTGGTTTGAATAGGCTTGCAAATTTGGTGATACATACTGGAGGAAGCAGAGAGGAGGAAATAGATTCATCTAGCCGACTCATGTAGTTAGAAAAAGGTTTAGATCAGTTGAGTTGAGTATACCCATGTAGTAGTTGAGTTGAGTTGAGTATGGTATGCCCATGTAGTTAGAAAAAGGCTTAAATAAGTTGAGTTGAGTTGAGCATAAGGAAAGTCTTTGTACACCGTCCCGGTGCAGCAAGGCCTATGTGGGCTGCACGTTCTTCTGATTGGTCCACGTGGAGCCTATGTGGATGACGGTGCCGGGCGGTATGGTCCTGCTACAATGTAACGTTCTGAACGTGACGGATATTTAAAGCAGTTCGCTTTTTTTTAAAATTAGCGTGCGGACGAAAATGTCCTTTCCCTCCATCCTAGCGTCATTTTATGTTGGATTTCATCTGTGCAAGAAGAACTCTCTTTCTTTCCTTTCTTCCCCTCGCTCTGGATTTCAGATGCATCACCGGAATCAATTGAGCACGAACCATCGCCCTCGCTCTGAGAGTCCGGTCGAAAGAAAATATTTCAGCTTCGAGGCTGGAAAACCTGGCTACTGGAGTCTTTGTACAAAAACTTCTGGAGGAAATATCGTCCGCAACATGAAGTAAAAAGTCTTTCTTCCCATATCTTTCTAAAGCTTCTTTATTACACCAACTATTTTTTCTGGTTAGAGTTAGTTAATGCGTGACCAAACTGTTTAATGCGCGGGTAACTTCCTTAGAATAAAATAGTTATGACATTCTGGGAGTCATAACTGTTTAGAGTTTACTGTTTTGTAAGCACGAATGTCATACTCTTTTAACTAGGATGTTATACCTCATGAACTGGGTGTCGTCAGAGTGGTTCGGCCTATATTCCCCGTTATTTTCTGTCCATATATAGCTCTAGTGTCATCGTTAAAGCTATGACACCCCTGATATACTGTTAAGACACCGTAGTTACAAGCCTAGGACACCCGTGCTCCAAACGAATGCTGGAGAAAAGCCTCGCGACACCGTAGTTACAACGCTACGACACCCATGCTTATAACCTTTGCGATCTTCGTATGTTGCTTTCCGGGGTGTCGTAGCTTGTTCTATGGGGCGTCTTTAAATGCTATAAAGGGTGTGTCGTGCTTATAAACGATGCTGGAGAGCAGGCCCGCGACACCCCGTATGGAGAACAATCCCCGCGATACCCCGCTTTAACAGTCACGTCATCGGTGTCGTCGCCTTAAAGCTAGGGTGTCGTCAGATGAGAACTGAGGTGTCGTTAACAGCCTGAGTCGGTGCTGTCGTCGTTCGCGACACCCCAGTTGAAACTTCACGACACCCTAGCTCTCATGTGACGACACCCGTGCTTATAACTGACCACGGCGAGAAGGCCCTCGACACTCAAGTTACTAAAATTTATTTTTATTCATCACAAAAATAAAGAGAAGACAGAAAGAAAAGAAAAAAGTACATGAGCCCTCACTGGGGCTTGTCATCTGCTTCGGTCGCTGCCGAGCTCCCCCCACGCTGCCGGGCTAACTCGGCGATCTGGCGCTGGAGGGACTCTACTTGCCACTCCAGCCGTCTGTTGGCCCGACGCATGACCTCGATCTGTCTCGTTGAAATGGCCATGTATTGCTCGGCCGCCCTGTGGAGTCGCTCGCTGCTTGCGATCGACTCTGCAAAGACCTCCAAATCGATGGTTACTGTTGTGCGGCGGCTCCCAGGGGGCCAGTCGATCGCCCCTCGCCTTTAGAAGCCATATTAGTATACAAAAATTTTGGAAGATCAGCTGAAAAGGTGATGAACTATGGCATTCCCCCATCCATATTTAAGGTACTTCTGGCGGGTGTTTCGATTGTCATGTGCCACCATTTCAGTGGGCGGTTCAAAGGAATCGAAGCGTTGCGTCCCCCCCCCCTCGATGAGTTTCGGGGGATGGGGAACATAAGAGAGTTTTGGGAAGCCAAATACCCGGTTACCGTAGTAAGTTTCACGACGTCCCAAGAGGAAATCTCACGACACCCAAGGATGATTTGGATTTCGGCCGAAACTCCTCCGCGACACCCCAGTTGAAATCTCACGACACCCTAGAACCAATGCCACGACACCCATGCTTAGAACTGACCATGCAGAGAATCCCCGCAACACCCTAAGAGAATTGGATTTCGACCGAAACTCCTTTGAGACACCCCTGTTGAAAGCTCACGACACCCTAGCTTTAAGGCGACGACACCCGTGCTTAGAACTGATCACGGAGAGAACCCCTGCGACACCCCTTGTCGAATTCGGCCGAAACTCCTCCGCGACACCCCAGTTGAAATCTCACGACACCCTAGAACCAATGCCACGACACCCGTGCTTAGAACTGACAGCGCAGAGAATCCTCACGACACCCCAGGAGAATTGATTTCGGCTGAAACTCCTTGGAGACATCCCTGTTGAAAGCTCACGACACCCTAGCTTTAAGGCGACGACACTCGTGCTTAGAACTGATCACGAAGAGAACCCCCGCGACACCCCTTGTCGAATTTGGCCGAAACTCCTCCGCGACACCCCAGTTGAAATCTCACGACACCCTAGAACCAATGCCACGACACCCGTGCATAGAACTAACCGCGCAGAGAATCCCCGCGACACCCCAGGAGAATTGGATTTTGGCCGAAACTCCTTTGAGACACCCATATTGAAAGCTCACGACACCTTAGCTTTAAGGCGACGACACCCGTGCTTAGAACTGATCATGAAGAGAACCCCCGCGACACCCCTTGTCGAATTCGGTCGAAACTCCTCCGCGACACCCCAGTTGAAATCTCACGACACTCTAGAACCAATGCCACGACACCCGTGCATAGAACTGACCGCGCAGAGAATCCCCGCGACACCCCAGGAGAATTGGATTTCGGCCGAAACTCCTTTGAGACACCCCTGTTGAAAGCTCATGATACCCTAGCTTTAAGGTGACGACACCCGTGCTTAGAACTGACGACGGAGAGAACCCCCGCGACTCCCCTTGTTGAATTCGACCGAAACTCCTCCGCGACACCCCAGTTGAAATCTCATGACACCCTAGAACCAATGCCATGACACCCGTGCGTAGAACTGACCGCGCAGAGAATCCCCGCGACACCTCAGGAGAATTGGATTTCGGCCAAAACTCCTTTGAGACACCCCTGTTGAAAGCTCACGACACCCTAACTTTAAGGCGACGACACCCGTGCTTAGAACTGATCACGGAGAGACCCCCGCGACTCCCCTTGTCGAATTCGACCGAAACTCCTCCGCGACACCCTAGTTGAAATCTCACGACACCCTAGAACCAATGCCACGACACCCGTGCGTAGAACTGACCGCGCAGAGAATCCCGCGACACCCCAGGAGAATTGGATTTCGGCCAAAACTCCTTTGAGACACCCCTGTTGAAAGCTCACGACCCCTAGCTTTAAGGCATGACACCCGTGCTTAGAACTGATCACGGAGAGAACCCCCGCGACACCCTTGTCGAATTCGGCCGAAACTCCTCTGCGACACCCCAGTTGAAATCTCACGACACCCTAGAACCAATGCCACGATACCCATGCATAGAACTGACCGCGCAGAGAATCCCCGTGACACCCCAGGAGAATTGGATTTCGGCCAAAACTCCTTTGAGACACCCCTGTTGAAAGCTCACGACACCCTAACTTTAAGGCGACGACACCCGTGCTTAGAACTGATCACGGAGAGAACCCCCGCGACTCCCCTTGTCGAATTCGACCGAAACTCCTCCGCGACACCCTAGTTGAAATCTCACGACACCCTAGAACCAATGCCACGACACCCGTGCGTAGAACTGACCGCGCAGAGAATCCCCGCGACACCCCAGGAGAATTGGATTTCGGCTGAAACTCCTTTAAGACACCCCTGTTGAAAGCTCGCGATACCCTAGCTTTAAGGCGACGACACCCATGCTTAGAACTGATCACGGAGAGAACCCCCGCGACACCCCTTGTCGAATTTGGCCGAAACTCCTTCGTGACACCCCAGTTGAAATCTCATGACACCCTAGCAGCAATGCTACGACACCCATGCTTAGAACTGACCACGCGGAGAATCCCCGCGATACCCCAGGAGAATTGGATTTCAGCCGAAACTCCTTCGAGACGCCCCTGTTGAAAGCTCACGACACCCTAGCTTTAAAGCGACGACACCCGTGCTTAGAACTGATCATGGTGAGAATCCCCGCGACACCCCAATAGGATTGGATTAAGGCCGAAAATCCTTCGCGAAACCCCAGTTGAAACCTCACGATACCCTAGCACCAATGCTACGACACACGTGCATTAACAGTGAACCCACGGGTGTCGTCGCCTTAAAGCTAGGGTGTCGTCAGATAATAACTAGGGTGTCGTATTGTTTTAACCTTCGTGTCCTAAATCCTAATCCTTTGTTAGCATATATTGACAACTAAATCTATGGATATCATTGTTCATGACTGCGTGCCTATATTTTCACAATTGATGCTGAAATTGTAGATCAGAAAGAAATCGATAATACTCCCAGCCGTGCACCTTCACCCATCGCTCCAAATGCAGTGGATGATATTGTAGTTCCTCAAACTGGAATGGAATTCAATTCAGCAGATGATGTATATACGTTCTACAATGGATACGCGAAATGAGTTGGTTTTGGAATCACAACAGTGTGTAGCAGGGCCAACAACAAAAAACAACTTTGCTTCAAGCACCTGGCGTGTTGGAGGCAAGGAAAATCTAGAAAATCAGAGAAGAGTATGAATCATAGGGATACTGGGAAAGTTGATTGTATGGCATCCATAAAAGCAAGACTGAATGCTACAAGTGGTAAGTGGATATTGGATGAGGTTTCTCTAGAACATAACCATGGGATGTCCATAACATCAACTGGTTATCTACGGTCGCATAGGAGGATCAGCACACCAGAGAAGGCAGAGATCAGTAATTTACATGCCGTGAATGTTCCGACGACTCAGATATACTCTGCCATAGCAAGGAGAAAAGGGGGCAGAAAATAATTGGATTTCACCAAGAAGGATGCTCATAACTTCATTTGTCGCGAACGTCAGTTAAGCTGAAAGAAGGAGATGCTCAGTCGATGGTAATTCATTTCGCCGAAATGCAACTCAGAAATCTCAATTTCTTCTATACCTTAGACCTCAATGATAATGGTCATCTGAGGTTTGTCTTCTGGATTCATCCAAGGTCAAGATTGGCATGCACATACTTCGGTGATGTTCTAAGCTTTGACTCAACGTACTTGACAAATAGATATCAAATGCCTTTTTGTCCATTTATCGGGGTCAACCATCATGGACAGTCCACCTTGCTTGGATGCGCATTGTTGTCTAATGAGAGTACTGAGACATATAAATGGGTTTTTCAGACATGGTTGGATGCAAATGGTGGTCAAGCACCTATTGCCATAATAACTGACCAAGATAAGGCAATCGAGGCTGCTGTCAAAGAAGTTTTTCCTAACACACGACATCGATTTTGTCTTTGGCATATATTGAAGAAGATACCTGAAAAGATTGGCCACATTTGCACGGCAAATCCCAAGTTTATGGTTGATTTCGATGAGACGATATATGATTCATTGACCATACAATCATTCGAGGAAAGGTGGGCACATGTTATGGAGAAATATAAAGAATGCAAGTCTATAGATTGGTTTAATGTCCTTTACGAATATCGGGATAAATGGGTCCCAGTTTACCTAAAGGATACATTCTTCGCAGGTTTGTATGTCATTGTCTTTGGTTCATGTTCGCGTTAAACGCTTTTTTTTGTTGACAAAATTTTGAACAGGGATGTCATCTTCACAAAGGAGCGAGGGCATTAATCACTTCTTCGATGGGTTTATAAATTTGAAGACAACACTAACGGAGTTCATAAGTAAGTACGAAGATGCCTTGGAAAAAAGATACGAGGCCAAAAATGAGGAAGATAATAGGATGTTGCAAATGATTGCTTTCCTAAAGACATCATCACCTTTTGAGAGATAAGCTGCAGGAAGGTATACAAGGCGCATATTTAAAAAACTTCAGAATGAGATCCTTGAAATGGCTGCATCAAATACAAAATTGATCAAGGAAGCTGGCAACAGTTATGTATATTCCGTAAAGTCGTATGAAAGGATTGAAGTCGATGGAATCGGCAAGGAGATGATCAAAGATTATATCGTGTCATACGATAGAAATATTGAGGATGTCCAATGCCAGTGCCGATCCTTTCAGTTCAAGGGGTACCTGTGTAGGCATGCCCTGTTGGTTCTTCATCAAAGTGACGTATTTCGTTTACCAGATAAATACTTCTTGAAGAGATGGTGCAAGGACATGAAATACCAATTCGACGAATTCGACTGCAATACTGAAGGTTATGATAAAAGCACACGAAAATCATGGTACGCAGTGACAATTTTTAATTGAAATGTCTTAATATTTATTTTTGTTAATATTATGTTAATGATTGTAGATATAGTTTACTGAGTCATCGGATGATGAAGCTCGCAGAGATAGCCTTCATGTCTGAAGATGCATTTAATGTAGTGATGGATGGTCTAACACCTATATTCAAAATTGCCGTGGATGCCAACTGTGCAGCTAAACCACATACAGAGCTTGTAATTCAAGATCCTGAACAAATTAGGATGAAAGGTCGCCCGAGAGAGAACAGATTAAAGAGTGGAGTCGAGAAGAAGTCAAAAAGATCAAGAAAAAATCAGGTCAAGGAAAGAGCTGCTTCAAGCATCAGGTAGACTTGTTTGCAGTTTATTAATACTAAAGAGGACTGGAGAGAATTGTACCACCTTCCGAAGCTTTGATGGACGAATTTGATGCTTATGTATTGAGTCAACTTACACAGGAGCATATATAACACGGGTGTCGTAACTTTTGAACTAGGGTGGCTTGGTCGCAAATGAAGTGCTTTCAAAATAGGGTAGCTATTTCAGTAAAATGAAGTGCTTTTAGCACGACGATACCCCAGCTCTTGGCTAACGACTCCCTAGCTCTTGCGCGGCGACATCCGAAAGGCGGAAACCTATGACATCCCAGTACTCGCGAACGGACACGAAGATTTTAGCGCGACGACACCCAGCTCTTGGCTAACGACTCCCTAGCTCTTGCGCGGCGACACCCGAAAGGCAGAAACCTACGACATCCCAGTACTCGCGAACGGACACCGAAGATTTTAGCGCGACGACACCCCAGCTCTTGGCTAACGACTCCCTAGCTCTTGCGCGGCGACACCCGAAAGGCGGAAACCTACGACATCCCAGTACTCGCGAACGGACACCGAAGATTTTAGCGCGACGACACCCCAGCTCTTGGCTAACGACTCCCTAGCTCTTGCACGACACCCGAAAGGCGGAAACCTACGACATCCCAGTACTCGCGAACGGACACCGAAGATTTTAGCGCGACGACACCCCAGCTCTTGGCTAACGACTCCCTAGCTCTTGCGCGACACCCGAAAGGCGGAAACCTACGACATCCCAGTACTCGCGAACGGACACCGAAGATTTTAGCGCGACGACACCCCAGCTCTTGGCTAACGACTCCCTAGCTCTTGCGCGGCGACACCCGAAAGGGAAAACCTACGACATCCCAGTACTCGCGAACGGACACCGAAGATTTTAGCGCGACACCCCAGCTCTTGGCTAACGACTCCCTAGCTCTTGCGCGGCGACACCCGAAAGGCGGAAACCTACGACATCCCAGTACTCGCGAACGGACACCGAAGATTTTAGCGCGACGACACCCCAGCTCTTGGCTAACGACTCCCTAGCTCTTGCGCGGCGACACCCGAAAGGCGGAAACCTACGACATCCCAGTACTCGCGAACGGACACCGAAGATTTTAGCGCGATGACACCCCAGCTCTTGGCTAACGACTCCCTAGCTCTTGCGCGGCGACACCCGAAAGGCGGAAACCTACGACATCCCAGTACTCGCGAACGGACACCGAAGATTTTAGCGCGACGACACCCCAGCTCTTGGCTAACGACTCCCTAGCTCTTGCGCGGCGACACCCGAAAGGCGGAAACCTACGACATCCCAGTACTCGCGAACGGACACCGAAGATTTTAGCGCGACGACACCCCAGCTCTTGGCTAACGACTCCCTAGCTCTTGCGGCGACACCCGAAAGGCGGAAACCTACGACATCCCAGTACTCGCGAACGGACACCGAAGATTTTAGCGCGACGACACCCCAGCTCTTGGCTAACGACTCCCTAGCTCTTGCGCGGCGACACCCGAAAGGCGGAAACCTACGACATCCCAGTACTCGCGAACGGACACCGAAGATTTTAGCGCGACGACACCCCAGCTCTTGGCTAACGACTCCCTAGCTCTTGCGCGCGACACCCGAAAGGCGAAAACCTACGAAGGCAAACATATGAATAATCGAGGACACCCCTGCTCGCAATATAAAATTTATGCATTTGCATTAAATATTAATCAGTGTTAATATGAATAAATTACATTCAATTTTCATTCAAAGAAGAATAAAAAAATTAAGAACATTTTTCGACAATGTCGCTAATCTTTTTGTTCAGGCCCTCTCTCAATATCGTCGCAGCTAAGTGTCGCCGGTAATCTCTGACTTCCTCATCCGTGAAATCCATCTTCATATCAGGATTGTCCCGTCGAGCAAGACATTCCATGTATCTCAGACAGTATAGGCCGCAATCCAGCGATCCGGTCGGTTGGCTTGGGCAATCCGAAATCTCTTCCATCGGCCAAGTCATCGCTTCCTTCTTATCGCAGTAGATATGGAATATGTGGCCAAGAATTGTATGCCATTTCCTTGCATTGGCCTTGTACTTGGGGTTGCGTTTCATTGAATTCAGGTGCATGAACACCTTTCTTTCCATGTCGACAGCAACCAAATGCCAGTGCGAGTTATCAGAGTTTATTATGGTGAAAAGAAACCGGAATTGGGCCTTATCTTCATCCGATACATTGTCAAATATCGAGGCCCCTGATGATTCCAGCGAGTTCATGAGCAGGTGATGAGGAAGTCAGACACAGAGCGGATACGAAAACTGATGCAAATATGCACTTATGGTATCGGTCGGATGCTCTGTCCAGTTGCGCATCAGAAACTCCTGGCCGGCATCAATTATCTGCCAATGCAATGTAAACCGATTAATATAATTCTAAAATCAACAACTAGAACAGGTTTCTTGATATACTTACATCATCTATTATCATTTCATTGTTAATGAGATCTTGAAGATTTTTCCTTGTTACAACGCCAGAAAACATATTGGTGTAGACGATCTCGTCGGTTAGTCGTTCGCTCAAAAAATTTTGAATAATTATTTGGTCATCTTCGACCGTTGTGTTGGGCTTTGACATGCCCACTGTCTTCGCCGACTTTTTAGGACGGGTTGTCTCATAACATTCTCCGACGACCGTGGATGCCTTACGCTTCCTCGGCTCTTTTTTAACCCTCCTAACAAGCGAAGGCACTCCAACGATTTCTATGTCCATATTATCACCCTTTGGCGCAGGGGTGCCAAGTTTATTATCGGATATGGACTCATCTTTATTTTCATTCCCATGCTCTGTTTTATCATCCAATGAATCCCCCTCCAATCTCTTCTCCTCTGCTTTTGCATTCCCCGTCTCAATTGGACACTCGGATGAATGGTCCTCCTCCATCTTCTTCTCCTCACTATTTCCATTACCAGGCTCGCGGAGGACCAACTCCAGGGAATGCACCTTCTCTGTTTTTCCGTCTCCCTTGTCCTCCTCATTTATTGCATTACTTTCCTTTCTGAGCAGTGAACTGAGGAGGCTCTCAGCAATGGACAGCCTGTGCCTGACATCGTCGAGTTGATCCTTAACGCACTCCAATTCAGTCCTCAACTCGGCACATCCTGCGCAGCTATCCGTTGGTTGAGGGGCATGTATCTGTTGGTTGAGGGGATGCTACATTCTGCTGAGTGAGAAGCCAGCGCTCTTCTGACAGTGGTACAGTAGCTCCCTCCATCTGCAACGCAAGATGATAACAAATTAATATTAAGTGAACATATTGACGCATTAAGTTGAAAAATATGGTCAGAGCAATGGAGCAATGTACTAGCTTACCAAGTCGTGAGGCTGCAAGTCGGCAACCCGAACCGACTGGATCTTCATTTGGTGGTCATACCACTTCAACAGCCGGGGCAGTTTATCAGGGTATGCTGGTTCTCGCATTGATGTATGCTCGAGGAACCACGCCTGAACATGATATTTTTTGGATATTAAATAATGTAATATTAAAAAAATTATACTAAGAACACTACTTATGCGTCTCAATAATCCTTACCACCAGTGCTGCCGAGCATCCGAACAGGGTAGGCTGCCTCCTAACTTTTTTTGCATTCTTTGAGTGGACCGGCTCCTCGGAACGCAAGCAAGCAGCTATTTCTGGGAGAGCCAGAACAATCAACTCCTTCAATGCCGAAGCCCAGTCGATGCTATCCAGTTGACTTAAGTCATCCAAGTGCTGGATGAGATACCGTGGACATCTCTGATTAGACTTTGGAGCCAAAAACATGGCCAACATGTATGCGATCCAAAGTCGGACGGTGTCCTCGACATCCTCCTGTACTTAGATGATCGGAGTTGAAATATTAACTTCTCCAAACCTTCTTGGCGAAGATCTAAACCCTGGCCAAACCGTCTGAACAACCTTCCGTTGAACAATTGGCTGGACGTGTCGATCTTCTTCCCATGAGCTGGAAGTCCCAGAATGAGTGCGACTTCGTCGGCACTGAATAGAACTGGCTTTCCGCAGAAAATGAACTCGTCGCCTCCATTGTGACATCTTATGATGTCTGCTAGCAGTCGCCGTCGACTGTGAACGTCTGCATGTCGACGAAGGCACCAAATGGGGTCCTTCGAATAAGTTTTGTATGCCGTCTAGTGAACCCCATCTTCCAAACCTTCTGAACGTATACGGCCGGCCTGCAGCTATTCTTAAACAGCTGGGAAGCCTTCACTGGGGGGACTGGAACAATTTTATTGTCAACTGAAACAGGGGGTAAGACAGAAGACATACTTGTCATGAAATTTTAAGAGAGGATGTCATAATATTTTAACATAGTGATAAACATACCTGAAGGAGCCGCATCCTCATTCGAACGAAGAACCATGTCCTTGCATTGTTCCGCCATTTTCTCCGTCTGCTTCTTCTTTGTTCGCGGTCTTCGTCCACAAACGAAAGCACTCATCTCCATGAATGAAGTATACGGAAGAATGAACTATGGAAGAAATTTAGGAGGGAAAAGGAGACCAGTGGCTTCTCGAGCAAAAGGATGGCTTCTCGAGCAACAGACGAATGAGTGCTTTTTCTAGGGTTTATGCCGACCTCAGAGAAATACGAAAGGACACCCGGATCGCCACGATCACATCACAGTGACCCGCAAACCCATAGGAACTGCCCACGTTTTGCAACTTTTCTCGAAAAGATGGCATGGCTGAGTTACTAGGGTGTCGTCGAATTAGTACTAGGGTGACGTCAAATTCCGCCTTGTTCAAGCATGGGTGTTGTTGGCCCAGATGACAACCCAAGAGGGGGGGGGTGAATTGGGTTCTTTAAAAATTAGCCTTTTAAAAATGTTTTGCTTAAGAAGAATGAAGGCAATAGCAATGCAAATACAAAGTGCAGTGAATAAAACAGAGATAGAGGAAGAGTCAATGAAAGCACGGCAAACACAAAGAGTTTATAGTGGTTCGGTGTATCCAACACCTACGTCCACTCCCAAGATTCACTTGGGTCCACACTATAATCACCCTAGATTACAGCAGAGTTATTTTACAAGCTCACAACTCAAACTTGTTGTTTTCCCGGGCGCACAACGAACCCAGCTGGTTTTCAAGGGCTCACCAGCACAAAAACCCTAACCCAAGCTTTACCAAGCTTGTACCGAGGTAAGACTACCTCAACTAGTTCAATCCCCCAGATTGAACTAGATACAAAGAATAATAGTATGGTTTTTCAGTTACAAAGCTCCTCAATGAGCAGATTAACAAATGTAAGAATAAAGTTTAGAAAAGCCTGATTTGCAGATGGTTGGCTTTGTGCTTTTCTTCTTTTCCTCTTTTCCTCAACTCCTTTGAAGTGTAGAATCGGGCCTCAGCTTGGATTCTTCACGAAATGTACTTTGGAGTTGATTTGAGCTTTTCCTCTTTTGAGTATTGAAAATCACTTGAAATGCTCTTGAATAGCTCTTGGATTTTCTTCTGAAGCTTCCTTGGATTGTTGAGCTTGAACACAGAAGGAGCTTCCTTGGATTTCACACTCTTTCCTTCACTCTATTTTGAATCACGGATTTTTTCAAATGAAGCTCTTTTTTCAATTTTTCTTTTCTTTTCTCTTGAAATGAATATCTCTCGGTTTGTATATCTTTGATTTGAAAATAGCTTCTCTATTTATAGATTCTGCAAAAATATAGCCGTTAGAAACAAAAAAATAGCCGTTAATCGAAAATCTTACCGTTGGCGCTGAGTTGGCATTCGAAAAATTTCGCCCAGATTTACTGGAGTCGACTCATGCTTTTCCCGAGTCGGCTCGAGGTCATGATACTAAAAATAGAAAAGTTTAGAAAGTCAAAGGGTCAACTCATCAAAAGTAAAGTGTCGACTCCTGAAAGTCGGGGGTCGACTCATGAAAAGTTGGGGTCGACTCGCGAAGTGCTCAAAAAACACCTCTGGTGTCTGAGCAGAGTCGACTCGCACAGTCATGGAGTCGGCTCAACAAAATCGGGGGTCGACTCGAGAAATTACGTGGGTCGACTCGAGACAGACAGTTATTTCTGTACTCTGAGGGGAGTCGACTCTGAAACTCAAGAGTCGGCTCCGGAACGTATCAAAAATCAGAAAGTTTTCTGATTGACTTTAAATTTGTTCCAGATTCATTTTAAATCATTGAATTGACTTGAATACAATAAAATTGACATTAAGAATCAATTCAAGAAGTGTTCCAAAAACTCATTGATTACAATATGAAGTATTAAATTTCTTTTTGAAAGTTTAAACATTGAGCTTGAAGTTACTTTCAAATTGAATAAAGCCATACTTTAACATTCTCATTCATTGTTCTAAATAAATTCATTGTTCTAAATAAATTCATTGCTTATGTAAATAAACTCATTACATCTTTTAATATACACATGGCTTTTGGTAATCATCAAAATCAATAAGATTGGGGCATATAATTTTTCAACAATCTCCCCAACAATCTCCCCCTTTTTGATGATGACAAAAACAATGAGTTTATGCATGATTGATTTGTGAATTTATTTTGATTTCATAATAGGCTTAGGCTCCCCCTGAATGAGGTAGCTCCCCCTATGAAACTTAAATAAATATCCCATCTCATTCATTCAATCATTTTAATATCATTTGATTAATCAATCAATTTCTCCCATATGCATATACAGTTATAAAACTATAAAACTCTCCCCTTTTTTGTTATCAACAAAAAGGTAGAGAAACAATAAACATTATCATTCATTCAAGATTTGATTTATCAAAATCATTCATTCATTGATAATAGGAAGAAATACATTGAGTATTCAAAAAAGATAATTCATTACTTCAAAGTGTCAAATACATCAAAGTGTCTAATACATTGATACCAAAATGTAAAACATAACAATAACTTCAATACATTGCAAGGACTGAATATCTAATACATTAAAATGAGTCCTAACAATCCTAGTCAAATGATCAATTATGTTTTTCATTCCATCAGTCTGTATTTTCACATATCCTTTAGCCTCTCATCCACAAAGGTGCAAGCAGTCAAAATTTTATCTTGTAGCTCTGCGTTGCATTTAGAGTAGGTTTCGCCATCAAATATCTTTAAGTTCTTCAAATATGTTCTTAAGATCTCCACTTAAAGACTCTGAAGAAGTGCTGAGAGTAGACTCGATTTTGGTGATCCGGTCATCCAAAGAGTATAGAGTTTCCTTGAGATTCATGAACTTATATTCAAACTCTGATTTTAATTTCTCTGACTGATCATCAAAAAGTCCTTTGAGTTGCCTTAGCTGAAGATCTGTGAAGCCAACTGATGAAGATGAAGCTTGATCAACCAATGGAGCAGGGGTAGGAGCAGGAGCAGAAATAGGAGGGCTCGGAGGTGCAGGTGAAGAGTGTCTAACCGATGGTCCTGGTGCCTCAGCATCCTCTGCTCTTTCTTCTACTACCCTTTCCTTTCCCATTTTCCATTCTTCTTAACAAATCCCATCCTATGTATAGTGGCCAGGCTGTAAAAATCTGTGTCTCAAGTTCCTCATGGGCTCACTATCAGAAATAACAATCCCCTGGCTCTGGAAAATTTAGTGAGGATCATACCATAGGGCAAGCTTGATTTTCTCTTTCCTCCACAGTCAGCAATATACCATAGAATCATACTGGGAAGGTTAATGGGTTTGCCCGTTACAATAGCATCCATCACAAAAATATCCCTTTCTGACACATAATCGAATCTCCTATCTTGGGAAAAAGGATCCTACTACATATGTTGTGGAGCAATCTCAGTTCTAAGGATAATTGATTGGCAAATACTTCCTCAAAACCGACAACTTCTCGGTTAAGTAATCTAGAAAGTGCTGGGCATCTGTCATCCGAAGAAAATGTAGCAGTTCCTGACATGGGTAGATCCAATAATCTTGAAAGCAGCTCAACAGTCACTGAAATTCGGTTTCCTCTAACAATGCTTATAAGACCATTATCTCCTCTAGACAGGTTCTTATAAAACTCCTTCACAAGAGCGGGATAAGTAGGACAATCTAGGGAACAGATCTTCTCCCAACCCATCTCTATCAATTGTCTTCCCAAAAGAAATCCCTCTGCCTCAAATAATTCAAAATCCACTTTTCTCCCCGTGGTAATGATTCTATCAGCTAGTCTATCTACCTGAGAAGGAGCAGTAGCTGGAGAAGCATTTGGAGTTGAAGAAGACGAAGTTGAATCCGAGCTAGGTGATGGCTCACGAACCGGACGCCTTACGGTCTTCCTCACGGCTCTCTTCCTCTTAACACCGGCCGCACAAAGGTTGGAACCTCGAGTTTTGGGGGCCATTGGTCGATTGGAAGGGTTAATCAGGGATTCTAGGAAATTTGGAAGGTCTGGAAGTGTTTTGGAGAGAGTATTTTGAGAGATTGAGACGTTAGAAAAGAACGGCGAGTCGACTCTGCCCTAGATAAATCAACCTGGGACCACTTCGAGTCGGCTCCCGCAAAGCGAGGGGTCGACTCCGGACAGTCACAGAAAACCATCCCGAAGTGGAGTCGACTCGCGCCGAGAAGGGGTCGACCCGAGAGTTTCAGTAGAAACCGGAGTCGACTCCGATACTCACCGAGTCGGCTCCGAGACCATTTCAGAGCAAAAACATGAAATTTCTGAAATGTGTTCGGAAATTGATCATAAAAATTGATAAAATAATCATTGGATTTGTATTGATCAATTAGATGTGAATTCTAGATAAGATTTCCTTAAAGATCAAGGATTTGAAAGAATTTTAGATAAAATTTCCTTAGGGGTTTCAAATTCATTCTAATGGATCACAAATCCCTAACTCTCCTCTAAGATAACAGAATCTTTCTTCACTTAAGGGTTTTGTAAATATATCTGCTAATTGTTCTTCAGTGTTAACATAGTCAAGACATATTTCATTATTTGCAACATGTTCTCTTATAAAATGATATCTAATTTCTATGTGTTTAGTTCTAGAATGTTGAATTGGATTTTTAGTTAGATTAATTGCACTTGTGTTATCACATCTTATAGGTGTTTTATCAAGTGTGATACCATAGTCTTCAAGTTGTCGCTTAATCCATAGGATTTGAGCACAGCAACTTCCAGCTGCTACATATTCAGCTTCAGTAGTTGATAATGCAACTGAATTTTGCTTTTTGCTAAACCATGAGATTAAGTTACTTCCTAAGAATTGGCATGCACCACTTGTGCTTTTTCTATCTAACTTACATCCAGCATAATCAGAATCAGTGTATGCAATCAGATTTAATGTTGAGTCTCTAGAATACCATAAACCTACATTTTTAGTTCCACTTAAGTATCTTAGTATTCTTTTAACAGCAATTAAATGTGATTCTTTAGGTTCAGACTGAAATCTAGCACATAAGCAAACAGCAAACATTATATCTGGTCTACTTGCAGTTAAGTAAAGTAGGGATCCGATTATACCTCGATAATATTTTTGATCAACCTTCTTACCTTCTTCATCTTTGTCCAGCTTGCATGAAGGACTCATTGGTGTTCCGAGGGGTTTAATTGATTCCATACCAAACTTCTTTAAAATTTCTCTTGTGTACTTTGTTTGGTTGATAAAGATTCCTTCTTTGCTTTGTTTGATTTGGAGTCCAAGGAAGAAGTTGAGTTCTCCCATCATGCTCATTTCAAATTCGCCCTGCATCAACTTAGCAAACTCTTGACATAGAATATTGTTAGTAGCACCAAAAATGATATCATCAACATATATTTGAACTACTAATAAATCCTTACCTTTTCTTTTCAAAAATAGTGTTTTATCAACATTTCCTCTTATAAAATCATTTTCAATTAAAAATTTACTTAATCTATCATACCAAGCTCTAGGTGCTTGTTTCAAACCATATAATGCTTTGTGCAATTTAAAAACGTGATTTGAAAATTCGTGATCTTCAAAACCTGGTGGTTGTTCTACATATACTTCTTCATTTATAAATCCATTTAGAAACACTTTTTACATCCATTTGAAATAAGTTAAAATTCATATGACATGCAAATGCAAGTAATAGTCTAATGGCTTCTAATCTAGCTACAGGTGCAAAGGTTTCATCAAAATCAATACCTTCTTCTTGATTATATCCTTTTGCAACTAATCTAGCTTTGTTTCTAATTACTATGCCATTTTCATCTAGTTTATTTCTAAATATCCATTTTGATCCTATAACAGAATGATTTTTAGGTCTTTCAACTAAAGTCCATACATTATTTCTAGTGAATTGATTTAATTCTTCTTGCATTGCTAACATCCAATTATTATCTTTTTCAGCTTCTTCAATAGTTTTAGGTTCAATTTGTGATACAAATGCAAGATGATTACTAATATTTCTCATAGATGATCTAGTTCTTATTCCTTGAGATGGATCACCTATAATCAATTCCTTAGGGTGACTATAAGCATATCTCCAATCCCTAGGTAGATCTACATCATTATGATTAGTGTTAGTATCATCAACCTTAGGTGAATCATTATCTTTAGTGTCTTGTTCTTGATCTAAAGATACATCAATATTTAATTTTTCAAGATCTTTTTCAATTAAGTTTGTATCTTCTTCATCATCAAATTTTTCAGAATGGGTTGCTAAAGATTCATCAAAAACTACATGAATGGATTCTTCAACAACTAAAGTTTTCTTGTTAAATACTCTATATGCTTTACTAGTTGTAGAGTATCCTAAGAATATTCCTTCATCAGATTTAGCATCAAATTTGCCTAAATTATTTTTACCATTATTGTGAACAAAACATTTACAACCAAATGCATGAAAATATTTTATATTGGGTTTTCTATCATGCCATAATTCATAAGGTGTTTTCTTTAAAATAGGTCTTATTAAAGCTCTATTTAGGATGTAACATGCTGTGTTAATAGCTTCCGCCCAAAAGTATTTTGGGAGTTTACTTTCACATAGCATGGTACGGGCCATGTCTTCTAGAGTCCTATTTTTCCTTTCAACTACACCATTTTGTTGTGGGGTCCTAGGTGCTGAAAAGTTATGATTAATACCATTTTCATTGCAAAAACTTTCAAATAAGTGATTTTCAAATTCAGTTCCATGATCACTTCTAGAGACACTATGGTAGTGTTTTTCTCATTTGTTACTTTCTTGAAGAATTTCATGAATATCGAGAAAGTCTCATCTTTGTGAGCTAAAAACATTACCCAAGTGAATCTAGAGTAATCATCTACTATCACAAGACCATATTTCTTTCCTCCTAGACTTGTGGTTCTAGTTGGTCCAAAAAGGTCCATGTGAAGTAGCTCTAATGGCCTAGAAGTTGAAACAATATTTTTAGATTTGAAAGAACTTCTCGTTTGTTTTCCAAACTGACATGCATCACATATTTTGTTATTTTCAAAATCTAATTTAGGTAAACCTTTTACTAAATCCATTCTAATTAGTTTTGAAATCAGGTGTGTGCTTGCGTGACCTAATCTTCGATGCCACAACCAACCAATCTCATTCATATTAGCATTATTTGCAACTAAGCAATGATTATTAGTAGACAATTTGTCTAAATCAATCATGTATACATTGCCATTTCTATTTCCAATAAAAACAATGCTATTATCAATGGGATTAGCTACAGTGCATAAAGAAGATTCAAATGAAACTTTAAAACCTTTGTCACATAATTGACTTATACTAATTAAGTTATGTTTTAAACCATCAACATAAAGTACATTCTCAATATATGTGGAGGGAGTTATTTGAATGTTACCAAACCCCAAGATTTGGCCTTTGCCATTGTCGCCAAATGTAACAACTCCTCCTTTCTTTTCTTCAAGGGTGATGAATTCTTCTTTGTCACCCGTCATATGTCTTGAGCAGCCACTATCAAGATACCACTTTCTCTTTGATCTCTTGGCCACAAGACATTCCTGCAATGATATCAAACTTTATGTTTAGGTACCCAAGCTTTCTTGGGTCCTTCATGGTTAGTACCAACAAATATTGTTCCTTTCGGAACCCATATTTTCTTTCCTTTAACATTTAAGTTTTTATTAGGTTTTAGAATTTTACATTCATAAGATTTATGTCCTGTTTGATTACATTTAAAGCATGTAAAATTACTTTGGCCAGCACGCACAAAAATATTTTTTAATGATTTTTGTTTTCTTAAAGTGTTATATCCTAATCCGGCTTTGTCAAAAACTGCTTTTTGACTATTTAATAACATGTCTAATTTAGTTGAACTTAATGTAAACTTATCAACTATGTTCTTATGTTTTTCAACCTCTTTCCTTAGTTTATCATTTTCATTAGAGATTGATTCTTTTTCTTTTATTAAAATTTCATTTTCAGATTTAAGTTTCTTAACTTCATTATTAAGATTTTCCTTTTCTTGAATGAAAGTTAAGTTTTCATTTTTCAAAATCTTGTATTTCTTTTTCAAAACCTTGAAATCCCCAACAAGTTCATTAAAGCATCAAAAGTTCATCAAAAGCAAATTCATCGCAAGGGTTGTCGGAACTTACCTCATCGTTGTCGTCCGCCATGAAACATACGTTTGCGACTTCCTTTTGTTCTTCTTCTTCGGAAGAAGATTCCTCGCTGTCACTCCATGTCGCCACATAAGCCTTCTTTTTCTTTTTGTAGGCTTTCTTCAATTTTGGACATTCATTCCTAAAGTGCCCCGGTTTATTACACTCATAACAAGTCAAGGGGTCTTTCTCTTTTTCTTTGTCCTTGTCCTTATTTTTATCCTTTTCTCCTTCCCACTTACCTCCAAATTTTTTCTTGTGGAAGGGTTTCTTTCTCCTCATAAATNAGTGGGGGTCTTTCTCTTTTTCTTTGTCCTTGTCCTTATTTTTATCCTTTTCTCCTTCCCACTTAGCTCCAAATTTTTTCTTATGGAAGGGTTTCTTTCTCCTTATAAATCTTTTAAATTTCTTTGCTAAGAGAGCAGTCTCTTCATCATTATCATCATCATCATCACTGATGCTCTCTTCTTCTTTTGCAGCCTTGAGGGAAATAACTTTCTTTTTCTTTATGTCCTCCTCTACATGCTGCCTCATAGTCAGCTCATGGGTCATAAGAGATCCTAGAAGCTCCTCTAAGGGTAAAGTGTTGAGGTCCTTAGCTTCTTGGATTGCAGTCATTTTTGCTTCCCATGATCTTGGTAATGACCTAAGAATTTTTTGAACAAGTTCAGAGTTAGTATATATCTTACCAAGACTTTTCAAACCATTTACAATATCTGTGAATCTAGTGTACATGCATGCAATGGTTTCAGATTGTTCCATGCTAAATAATTCATATTTATGAACAAGAATATTAATTTTAGATTCTTTTACTTGATTGGTACCCTCATGGGTAACCTCTAATCTATCCCAAATCTTCTTACGGAATTACATGTGGAGATTCTATTAAACTCATTAGCATCTAAGGAGCAATATAAGACATTCATGGCTTTGGCGTTAAGCTGTGCCATTTTCCTATCATTATCATTCCAGTCCCTTTCGGGCTTAGGAACAATAGTGCCATCTATAACATGTGTGGGTGCACTAGGTCCATTGATTATAACACCCCATAGCTTATAATCAGAAGCTTGAATGAATATCCTCATTCTAGCTTTCCAATAAGAATAATTGAGCCATTAAACAGTGGAGGTCTATTCGTAGAATGACCTTCAGCAAATGATCCAACTTGTGTTGCCATTTGGAACTTTAGCTCTTGATCGTGAGATCAAAATCTAATGAGCACTAGCTCTGATACCAATTGTTGGCCCAGATGACAACCCAAGAGGGGGGGGGGGGGTAAATTGGGTTCTTTTAAAAATTAGCCTTTTGAAAATGTTTTGCTTAAGAAGAATGAAGGCAATAGCAATGCAAATACAAAGTGCAGTGAATAAAACAGAGATAGAGAAGAGTCAATAAAAGCATGGCAAACACAAAGAATTTATAGTGGTTCGGTGTATCCAACACCTACGTCCACTCCCAAGATTCACTTGGGTCCACACTATAATCACCCTAGATTATAGCAGAGTTGTTTTACAAGCTCACAACTCAAACTTGTTGTTTTCCTGGACGCATAACGAACCCAGCTGGTTTTCAAGGGCTCACTAGCACAAAAACCCTAACCCAAGCTTTACCAAGCTTGTACCGAGGTAAGAATACCTCAACTAGTTCAATCCCCCAGATTGAACTAGACACAAAGAATAACAGTATGATTTTTCAGTTACAAAAGCTCCTCAATGAGCAGATTAACAAATGTAAGAATAAGTTTAGATAAGCCTGATTTGCAGATGGTTGGCTTTGAGCTTTTCTTCTTTTCCTCTTTTCCTCAATTCTTTTGAAGTGTAGAATCTGGCCTCAGCTTGGATTCTTCACGAAATGTACTTTGGAGTTGATTTGGGCTTTTCCTCTTTTGAGTGTTGAAAATCACTTGAATGCTCTTGAATAGCTCTTGGATTTTCTTCTGAAGCTTCCTTGGATTGTTGAGCTTGAACACAGAAGGAGCTTCCTTGGATTTCACACTCTTTCTTTTACTCTATTTTGAATCACGGATTTTTTCAAATGAAGCTCTGTTTTTTCCGATTTTTCTTTTCTTTTCTCTTGAAATGAATATCTCTCGATTTGTATATCTTTGATTGAAAACGGCTTCTCTATTTATAGATTCTGCAAAAATATAGCCGTTAGAAATAAAGAAAAATAACCGTTAATCGAAAATCTTACCGTTGACGCTGAGTTGGCATTCAGAAAAATTTCGCCCAAATTTGCTGGAGTCGACTCATGCTTTTCCCGAGTCGGCTCGAGGTCGTGATACTAAAAATAGAAATGTTCAGAAGGTCAAAGGATCGACTCATCAAAAGTAAAGTGTCGACTCCTGAAAGTCGGGGGTCGACTCATGAAAAGTTGGGGTCGACTCGTGAAATGCTCAGAAAAACACACCTTTGATGTCTGAGCGGAGTCGACTCGCACAGTCATGGAGTCGGCTCGACAGAATCGGGGGTCGACTCAAGAAATTACGTGGGTCGACTCGAGACAGACAGTCAATTCTGTACTCTGAAGGGAGTCGATTCTGAAACTCAAGAGTCGGCTCCGGAACGTAAAAAATCAGAAAGTTTTCTGATTGACTTTAAATTCGTTCCAGATTCATTTTAAATCATTATTTTGACTTGAATATAATAAAATTGACATTAAGAATCAATTCAAGAAGTGTTCCAAAAACTCATTGATTATAATATGAAGTATTAAATTTCTAATTGAAAGCTTAAACATTGAACATGAAGTTACTTTCAATTTGAATAAAGTCATACTTTAACATTCTCATTCATTGTTCTAAATAAATTCATTGCTCATGTAAATAAACTCATTACATCTTTTAATGTACTCATGGCTTTTGGTAATCATCAAAATCAATAAGATTGGGGCATATAATTTTTCAACAATCTCCCCAACACTCACTATCTGGCCCATGGTGATGGCTTATCTGGACCATCGAAGCGGGCTCGGCCTGTCGAGCCTCTGTCGCTGCGGATTACCTCCAAAGCCTCTAAGGCCAAAGGAAAAGGCCCAGTCAGGGGAATTGCTAAAGTGAATGGATCTTTACCTTCTCGGCATCGCCCGACTCTCCTAGGAATTCGAAGGGCTTGATTGGTTGAAGACTGCAGAAGGCCCGCTGCAGAGACAGTCTGGCACCGGGGTCAGCTCCGTTGGGTGGTCAGGACCACGAGGTGGCGGTTACCCTCCTCAAGGAAGCCATTCAGAATGATGGTTTAGCAGAGCCTATGGATTCATCCCGGGTGGATGAGTGTAGTGGTCAGGGATCTGAGGGTCCCCTATTGCTTAAGGATCACCTTGCTGAGCAGGTGATGGGGGTATTGATGGCCTCCCTCCCTCTTTGTTGGCCTAGATGGCAACCCAAGAGGGGGGGGGGGGGGGGGGGGGTGAA
Organism: Calamus simplicifolius; assembly: GCA_900491605.1. Taxonomy (NCBI): domain Eukaryota; kingdom Viridiplantae; phylum Streptophyta; class Magnoliopsida; order Arecales; family Arecaceae; genus Calamus; species Calamus simplicifolius. The sequence continues at coordinate 2,224,765 of UESW01003831.1, forward strand.
TTGGGTTCTTAAAAATTTAAGACTTTTTGAAATGTTTTAAACAGTTACTCAAGATGTGCAAGTGAGAGAAATTAACTAGAAGCAACACACAAGCATAATAAGAGAGATAGAGAGAGAAAATATAGCACGGCAAACACAAGATAATTTTATAGTGGTTCGGTGCAACCAACACCTACGTCCACTCCCAAGATTCACTTGGGTCCACACTATAATCTCTCTAGATTACAGCCGAGTTGTTTTCCAAGCTCACAACTCAAACTTGTTGTTTTCCGGGTCACAACGAACCCAGCTGGTTTTACACGGGCTTACCAGCACAAAACCCTACACGTTGTTTTTCACGGGCTCACAACTAACCCAACACAAGCACTCCGGCTTGCAACGAGGTATAACCTCCACTGATTCAATCCACTGATTGAATCAGCAACAATCAAAATAAGAGTTTAAATATTGAAAGCTCCCCTTGAGCAAATATACAAATGAAGTATAAAAAAAGGTTAGAAAAGCCTGATAAGATTGCAGATGGTTGTGGCTTTGGCTTTCTTCCTTCTCCTCTTTAACTCCTCTTGAAGTGTTGAATCAGGCCTCAGCAAGATTCTTGACCGTTTGAAAACTTTGGAGTTGAGATGAAGCTTTTTCTCCTTTTGTTGAAGTTGAAAATCCTTCGATTTGATCTTTGAAAGCTTTGGATTTTCTTTTGACTCTTGTGGATTGATGAGATGGAGCAGACGAAACTTTCTCTTTGATTTCACTCCTTTTGAATCACTCTATTTTGAACTAGAAGATTTTTCCAATGAAGCTCTGTTTTTCCCTCTTTTTGAAAGATATTCTTTTCTCTCTTTTTGATTTTCTCTTTTTTGATTTGAAAAGAGCTCCTCTATTTATAGATTCTGCAAAAATATATCCGTTAGAGACAAAGAAAAATAGCCGTTATTTGAAAATCTTACCGTTGGAGCTGATGTGTCATCGTGAAAAATCGCGTCCAGATTTGTGGAGTCGACTCGAGCTTTGGGAGTCGGCTCGAAATTAGAAATAAAGGTTAGGGGTCGACTCGCTGGAGTCGACTCGAGAAGTGCTCAAAAATCTTTCTGGTGTCTGAGCGGAGTCGGCTCGCACAGTCGGAGTCGGCTCGCGAATCAGGGGTCGACTCTTGAAAATCAAGGTCGACTCGAACATTGAAATCTGTACACTGAGCGGAGTCGACTCTGAAACTCAGGAGTCGGCTCCGGAACGTATCAAAAATCAGAAACTTTTCTGATTGACTTTAAAATCGTCCCAGAATAATTTTAAATATATTGACTTGAATACAATAAAATGACATTAAGCATGATTCAAGACATGTTTCAAGAAATCATGATTGAATATAACATGTAAAAATTCCTTTTTGAAATCTTTAATATAGAGCTTGAAACTTCTTTTCAAATTGATTCAAAACTCAGTGAATTTAAACATTGAGAGTCCATTGCTTTCATTTGAATAAGCTCAAGGTTTTGATAAATAAACTCATTATTTCCTTTAAAATACTCATGGCTTTTGGAAATCATCAAAATCAATAAAGTTGGGGCAATTATTTTCAATAATTTCTCAACAATCTCCCCCTTTTTGATGATGACAAAAACATTGAGTATATGCATTCATGATTGATTTAGTACCAAAATCAATTTTGTTGTTCATAGGCTCCCCCTAATGAGGTAGCTCCCCCTATGAACTCAATTTTATAATTCATTTAATTAAATAAATCTTTATCTTTATACTTTATTTTTCAATTCAAGCATATACGATTAAAATAAAATCTCTCCCCCTTTTTTGTAATCAACAAAAAGGTTGAGATGCATCAGAATCAAATTAAAATTCATTATCATTCAAAATTATATCAAATTAAACATAAGCATTCAAATATTCAAAAGGAAATGTCAAAAGGTCATTACATCAAAATGGTCATTGTAATAAATTCAAAAATCAAAGTAATTTCTTACAATCATCTGCTCAAAATCATTTGACAGCTTGATCTTTAACAATCACAGTTTGAAAAAGTCTCTACTTGTGATCAACTCCATAAACTTCTTCAAGATCACTTGGATCAACTTGAAGTCTTAAGCTCATCCACTACCAACAGAAAATGAAAATAAGTCTCGCTTTATTCTCAAAATCTTTCTTAATTTTTCATCTTTCCTTTGATTATCAAATTCTGCAAACATAGATCTAAGTTGACATAACTGCTCATCTGAAAATCTCAAGAAGAAGATGAAGCTGAGGTGGAGGAGAAAATGCATGCTAGGCTGCAGACGGTCCAGCAACAGAAGGCTCGACCTCAGTATGTCTTCAACTCTGTCCTCAGCTCTAACATCTTCTTCCTTTTCTTTCCCATTACCATTCTTTCTTGAACCCATCGATGAATAGTGGCCAATGAATAGTATCAGTATGTCTCAAATTTTTCGGCTCACTATCACAAATTCAATTCCTTGGCTTCTGAAATAACTTTGTAAGATCATGCCATAGGGAAGACAGATTTCTTCTTCCCTCCACAATCAGCTATGTACCATATATCATGATGGGAAGTTGATAGGCTTGCCTGTCACTACAGCATCCATAACAAAGATATCTCTCTCAGACACATAGTCAAATCTGCCAGTCTTAGGGAAAAGAATCCTACTGCAGATGTTGTGTAGTAATCTCAAGTCTAAAGGCAGCTGATTGGCAAAACTTCTTCAAATCCCTCAAAATTTCTTTCAATAATCTGTGAGGGCAGGTGACCTATCCTCTGGGAAAAGGTGGAAGGTCCAGATAGGGGTAATCCAATAACTAGAAAGAATGGCAGTGAATTCAAACCAATCCTCTCACAATGCTAACCAACCATTGTCTCCTCTAGTCAAATTTTGTAAAACTCTTTAACTAATGCAGGGATATGTGGGCATCTAGGAACATATTTTTCAAATCCCATTTCAATCAACTGTCTCCCTACAAGCAATCCCTCTCTCTCAAATAAATCAAATCACCTTCCTACCGTGTAATGACTCTACTCGCAAGGTGATCTACCTGAGGAGAGTGGCAGTAGGAGCAGGCGAATCAGAAGAGGAAGCAGACGAAGAGTCCGGAGTCGGCTCGCGGACGGGTCGACGCACGGTCTTCTTCCTTTTCATCCCCGCCGCTACTACTAGCACCACGGGTTTTGGGTGCCATTGATCTGGAATGATTGAGGATTTTGGAAGATTTTGGAAGGTTTGGAAGGGTTTTGGAGGTTTTGAAATGATTTGGAATGATTAGAATGATCGATGGGTCGACTCGTGCCCTAATAAATGGGACCACGTCGAGTCGACTCGCGCAAAGCGTAGAGTCGGCTCGGGTAGTCACAGAGCACAGACCGATCTCGAGTCGACTCGCTCAGAGAGGGGTCGACTCCGAGTTTCAGCAGAAACCGAGTCGACTCCGATACTGTCGAGTCGGCTCCGAGACCATTTCAGAGAAAAAAATAAATTTCTGAAATGAGTCCGGAATTTGATCTTTGAGTATGATTAAAAATCATGGATTTTGAGAGATCAAATTGATATGAGTTCTAGATAAAATTTCCTTAAGATTTTGAGAAATTGAAAGAACTCTAGATAATTTCCTTAGGGGTTTCAAAATCTATTCCAAAGGATCACAAATACCTAACTCTCCTCTAAGATAACAAAATCTTTCTTCGCTTAAAGGTTTGTAAATATGTCAGCTAATTGTTCTTCAGTGTTAACATAATCAAGACAAATTTCATTATTGCTACATGTTCTCTTATAAAATGATATCTAATTTCTATGTGTTTTGTTCTTGAATGTTGAATTGGATTTTTAGTTAAATTGATTGCACTTGTGTTATCACATCTTATGGGTGTTTATCAAGTGTGATACCATAGTCTTCAAGTTGTCGCTTAATCCATAGGATTTGCGCACAGCAACTTCCAGCTGCTACATATTCAGCTTCAGTAGTTGATAATGCAACTGAATTTTGCTTTTTGCTAAACCATGAGATTAAGTTACTTCCTAAGAATTGGCATGCACCACTTGTGCTTTTTCTATCTAAGTTTACATCCAGCATAATCAGAATCCGAATATGCAATTAGATTTAATGTGGAGTCTCTAGAATACCATAAACCTACATTTTTTGTTCCACTTACATATCTTAGTATTCTTTTAACAGCTATTAAATGTGATTCTTTAGGTTCTGATTGAAATCTAGCACATAAACATACAGAAAACATAATATCTGGTCTACTTGCGGTTAAATAAAGAAGGGATCCGATTATACCTCGATAATACTTTTGATCAACCTTTTACCTTCTTCATCTTTGTCCAGCTTGCATGAAGGACTCATTGGTGTTCCGAGGGGTTTCATTGATTCCATACCAAACTTCTTTAGAGTTCTCTTGTGTATTTTGTTTGGTTGATGAAGATTCCCTCTTTGCTTTGTTTGATTTGGAGTCCAAGGAAGAAGTTGAGTTCTCCCATCATGCTCATCTCGAATTCTCCCTGCATCAACTTTGCAAATTCTTGACATAGAGAATCGTTAGTAGCACCAAAAATAATGTCATCAACGTATATTTGTACTACAAGTAAATCTTTACTTTTTCTTTTCAAAAATAATGTTTTATCAACATTTCCTCTTGTAAAATCATTTTCAATTAAGAATTTACTTAACCTATCATACCAAGCTCTAGGTGCTTGTTTCAAACCATATAAAGCTTTGTGCAATTTAAAAACGTGATTTGAAAATTCGTGATCTTCAAAACCTGGTGGTTGTTCTACATAAACTTCTTCATTTATAAATCCATTTAAAAATGCGCTTTTAACATCCATTTGAAATAAGTTAAAATTCATATGACATGCAAATGCAAGTAAAGTCTAATGGCTTCTAATCTAGCTACTGGTGCAAAGGTTTCATCAAAATCAATACCTTCTCTTGATTATATCCTTTGCAACCAATCTAGCTTTGTTTCTAATTACTATGCCATTTTCATCTAGTTTATTTCTAAAAATCCATTTTGATCCTATTACTGAATGATTTTTAGGTCTTTCAACTAAAGTCCATACATTATTTCTTGTAAATTGATTTAATTCTTCTTGCATTGCTAACATCCAATTATTATCTTTTTCAGCTTCTTCAATAGTTTTAGGTTCAATTTGTGATACAAATGCAAGATGATTACTAATATTTCTCATATATGATCTAGTTCTTATTCCTTGAGATGGATCACCTATAATCAATTCCTTGGGATGACTATGAGCATATCTCCAGTCTCTTGGAAGATCTATATCATTATGATCAATATTGACATCATCGTCCTTATGTGAATCATCATCTTTAGCTTCTTGCTCATGATCTGAAGATACTTCAATATTAAGTTTTTCAAGATCTTTTTCAATTATGTTTGTATCTTCCTCATCATCAAGCTTTTCAGAACTAGATGCTAAAGACTCATCGAAAACTATATGAATGGATTCTTCAACTACTAAGGTTTTCTTGTTAAATACTCTATAAGCTTTACTAGTTGTTGAATATCCTAAAAAGATTCCTTCATCAGATTTAGCATCAAATTTTCCTAAATTGTTTTTACCATTATTATGAATAAAACATTTACATCCAAATGCATGAAAGTATTTTATATTGGGTTTTCTTTCATTCCATAATTCATAAGGTGTTTTCTTTAAGATTGGTCTTATTAGGGCTCGATTTAAGATGTAGCATGCTGTGTTAATAGCTTCCGCCCAAAAGTACTTTGGTAGGTTACTTTCGCATAGCATGGTACGGGCCATGTCTTCTAGAGTCCTATTTTTCCTTTCAACTACACCATTTTGCTGTGGAGTCCTAGGGGCTGAAAAATTATGATTAATTCCATTTTCAGAACAAAAACTTTCAAATAAGTGATTTTCAAATTCAGTTCCATGATCACTTCTTAGAGATACTATGGTAGTGTTTTTCTCATTTGTGACTTTCTTGAAGAATTTCAGGAATATCGAGAAAGTCTCATCTTTGTGAGCTAAAAACATTACCCAAGTATATCTAGAATAATCATCTACAATCACTAGACCATATTTCTTTCCTCCTAGACTTGTGGTTCTAGTTGGTCCAAAAAGGTCCATGTGAAGTAGCTCTAATGCCCTAGAAGTTGAAACAACATTTTTAGATTTGAAAGAACTTCTAGTTTGTTTTCCAAATTGACATGCATCACATATTTTGTTATTTTCAAAATCTAGTTTAGGTAAACCTTTAACTAAATCCATTTTAATTAATTTTGAAATAAGGTGTGTGCTTGCATGACCTAATCTACGATGCCACAACCAACTAATTTCATTTATGTTAGCATTGTCAGCAATTAAGCAATGATCACTCAAAGATAATTTTTCTAGATCAACCAAGTAAACATTGCCATGTCTATAACCAGTAAATACAATGCTATCATCAATAGAATTAGTTACAGTGCATATAGAAGATTTAAATGAAACATTAAAGTTTTTATCACATAATTGGCTTATACTAATTAGATTATGCTTCAAACCATCAACATAAAGTACATTATCAATAAATGTAGATGGAGTTATACGAACTTTACCAAGGCCCATAATTTGACCTTTACCGTTATCGCCAAACGTAACAACTCCACCTTTCTTTTCTTCCAGGGTGATGAATTCATCTTTGTCACCCGTCATATGTCTTGAGCAGCCACTATCAAGGTACCACTTTTTCTTTGATCTTTTGGCTACAAGACATTCCTGCAACATAATTTAAACTTTATGTTTAGGTACCCAAGCTTTCTTGGGTCCTTCATGGTTAGTAGCAACAAAAATTGTTCCTTTCGGAACCCATATTTTCTTTGCTTTAACATTTAACTTGTTGTTATTATTTAATGTTTTGCATTCAAAGATTTATGTCCTTTTTGATTACATTTAAAACAAGTAATATTACTTTGGTTGGCTTTTACAAAAATATTTTTAAAGATTTTTGTTTCTTAATGTGTTATACCCTAAACCTGCTTTGTCAAAAACTGCTTTTTGACTATCTAAAATCATATTTAGTTTAGTTGAGCTTAGAGTAAATTTCTCAACAATGTCTTTATACTTTTTAACATCTTTCTTAAGAAAATCATTTTCATTAGAGATTGATTCTTTTTCTTTAATTAGATTTTCATTTTCAGATTTTATCAAATCAATCTTATGAACACAATCATTCTTTTCATTGAAAGTTCCTTTTATCTTTTAATCTTTAACTACAAGATTTAATTCATTTTTCTCTTTAATTAAATTTAAGTTTTCAGTTTTCAAAGATTTGTGTTTCTTTTTCAAAGCTTTGAAATCAATCATCAATTCATTGAAAGCTTCAAACATTTCATCAAATGTAAATTCATCATCGGGGGTTTCGGTACTTACCTCTTCGTTGTCGTCCGCCATGAAGCAAACATTTGCAACTTCTTTTTGTTCTTCTTCTTCGGAAGAAGACTCTTCATCAGTCCAAGTTGCCATGTAGGCCTTTTTCTTTTTCTTGTAGGCCTTCTTAAGTAAAGGACAGTCATATCTAAAATGCCCTGGCTTTTTACATTCATAACATACTAAGGGCTCTTTCTCTTTGTCCTTTTCCTTTTTCTTATCCTTTTCTTTTTCTCCTTCCATTTTTGAAACAAATCTCTTTTTGTGGAAGGGCCTCCTTCTTTGCATAAACTTCTTGAATTTCCTTGCAAGGAGGGCTGTCTCATCATCATCATCCTCTTCATCATCGCTGCTGCTTACTTCCTTTTGCAGCTTTGAGGGCGATGGTCTTCTTCTTTCTTGACTCATCCTCATTGACATGTTGTTTAACTTGAAGCTCATGAGTCATCAGCGAACCAAGAAGCTCTTCCAATGGTAGGATGTTCAGATCTTTGGCTTCTTGTATGGCGGTCACCTTGGCTTCCAAGTCCTTGGAAGTGACCTAAGAATTTTGCGAACAAGCTCAGAGTTAGTATAAACTTTTCCAAGACTTTTAAACCATTCACAATATCAGTGAATCTAGTGAACATGCATGTGATGGTTTCATTTTGTTCCATAGTAAATAATTCATATTTATGAACCAAAATATTTATCTTTGATTCTTTTACTTGGTTTGTTCCTTCATGTGTTATTTCCAACCTATCCCAAATTTCTTTTGCGGAATTACATGTTGAGATTCGGTTGAATTCATTAGAGTCTAAGGAACAATACAAAATGTTAATGGCTTTAGCATTTAATTGTGCCATTCTCCTATCATTATCATTCCAATCCCTTTCGGGCTTAGGAACAATAGTGCCATCAACTAGTGTGTGGGTGTACTAGGTCCATTATTATTACTCCCCACAATTCATAGTCAGAAGCTTGAATGAATATTCTCATTCTAGCTTTCCAATATGAATAGTTGGTTCCATTAAATAAAGGAGGTCTATTCGTAGAATGACCTTCAGCAAAACATGAACCACTTTGTGTTGCCATAAGGATCTTTAGCCCTTGATCGTGAGATCAAATTCTAAATGAGCACTTGCTCTGATACCAATTGTTGGCCCAGATGGCAACCCAAGAGGGGGGGGTGAATTGGGTTCTTAAAAATTTAAGACTTTTTAATTTTTGATTAGTTAGATGTGCAAGTGAGAGGTAACTAAATAACACAAGCAATAATAAGAGAGATAGAGAGAGAAATATAGCACGGCAAACACAAGATAATTTTATAGTGGTTCGGTGCAACCAACACCTACGTCCACTCCCAAGATTCACTTGGGTCCACACTATAATCTCCTAGATTACAGCGAGTTGTTTTCCAAGCTCACAACTCAAACTTGTTGTTTTCCCGGGTGCACAACGAACCCAGCTGGTTTTACTCGGGCTTACCAGCACAAAACCCTACACGTTGTTTTTCACGGGCTCACAACTAACCCAAGCAAGCACTCCGGCTTGCAACGAGGTATAATAACCTCCACTGATTCAATCCACTGATTGAATCAGCAACAACAAAATAAGAGTTTAAATATTGAAAGCTCCCCTTGAGCAAATATACAAAATAAAATAAAGGTTAGAAAAGCCTGATAGATTGCAGATGGTTGTGGCTTTGGCTTTCTTCCTTCTCCTCTTTAACTCCTCTTGAAGTATTGAATCAGGCCTCAGCAAGATTCTTGACCGTTTGAAAACTTTGGAGTTGAGATGAAGCTTTTTCTCCTTTTGTTGAAAGTTGAAAATCCTTCGATTTGATCTTTGAAACGCTTTGGATTTTCTTTTGACTTTGTGGATTGATGAGATGGAGCAGACGGAACTTCTCTTTGATTTCACTCCTTTTGAATCACTCTATTTTGAACTCGAAGATTTTTCAATGAAAGCTCTGTTTTTCCCTCTTTTTGAAAGATATTCTTTTCCCTCTTTTTGATTTTCTCATTGTTTTGATTTGAAAAGAGCTCCTCTATTTATAGATTCTGCAAAAATATATCCGTTAGAGACAAAGAAAAATAGCCGTTATTTAAAATCTTACCGTTGGAGCTGATGTGTCATCGTGAAAAATCGCGTCCAGATTTTGTGGAATCGGCTCGAGCTTTATGGGATTCGGCTCGCACAGTCCATTCCAGAAATTCCTAACTTTCAGGGGTCGACTCGCGATATGCAGAGAGTCGACTCGAGAAGTGCTCAAAAATGAGCCTTTCTGCCGTCTGAGTCGAGTCGGCTCGCACAGTCTTGAGTCGGCTCGCGAAGGTTCAGGGGTCGACTCTTCAAAACTCAAGTGTCGACTCAGGACAACATTGAAAATTAGACATTTGGGGAGTCGACTCGGAAACCCTTGAGTCGGCTCGGGAGCGATACAAAAATTAGAAAATTTCTGATAGACTTTAAAACTCGTCCCAAATAAATTTAAATATAAGTGTGACTTGAATACAATAAATGTGACATTAAGCATGGATTCAAGACATGTTTCAAGAAATCATAGATTGATATATAACATGTAAAGAATTCCTTTTCGAAATCTTTAATTATAGAACTTGAAACTTCTCTTTCAAATTGATTCAAAAATCAGTGAATTTAACCATTGAGAGTCCATTGCTTTCATTTAGAATAAGCTCAAGGTATTTGATAAATAAACTCATTGTTTCCTTTAAAATACTCATGGCTTTTGGAAATCATCAAAATCAATAAAGTTGGGGCAATTATGTTTCAATAATTTCTCAACACTCTTTAAATTCTAAATGAAGAATCTAGCTTGGAATGTACGAGGGACCCTGAAACCCTCGTTTCGGTCCTCCTTTGGGAGGCTTCATCAGTTACATGCCTTTGACATATGTATCCGGATAGAAACTCGCCTTTCTGGGGATAGTCTGGCTCGGCTTCGGAGACAAATCTCTAGACAATGGGACTCTTATGCCGTGGAGTCAGTCGGTCTCTCAGGAGGTATTTTGGTGTTATGGAGACCAGATAAAGTCAGAGTGGATGCCTTCCAAGGTTGTGGCCAGCAGGTGGCTTTGGTCGTTTCGAAAGGGTCTGCTCCTTGGCTTCTCTCAGGGGTTTATGCTAGCACCGACTTTAGAGCTCGTCGTGTGCTTTGGGATGAGATCCTCTCCCTTCTTGGCTAGGGCTTTCCTTCCCTCCTTGTTGGTGACTTCAATTGTATTCTGGGGGCCTCTAAAAGAGAGGGGGCAGACAGGTTGTTAGTTCTCTGGATATCATTGAGTTCATGGATTTTATCTCCTCGGCGGGTCTTTTGGATTTGGGGTTTGCTGGACCCCAGTTTACCTGGTGCAATAACCGCTAGGGTTTGGCTAGAGTTTGGAAAAGACTGGATAGGGCTTTGACATCTGCCAACTGGTTGCAGCTCTTTTCTTCTACTACTGTCACTCATTTGTCCAGAATTGGCTCTGATCATTATTCCATCCTTATTTCTATAGATGTGACCCTTCAGCGGTCTAGACAGTTTAAATTTGAGAAATTTTGGACTTTTTATTCCTCTGCTAGGCATATCATTGCTCAGGTTTGGCGGTTGCCGGTTAGGGGGAGTGCCTCTTACAGACTTTCTAGACGGCTGCTTCTGGCAAGCTGTAGGCTCTCTAGCTGGTACAGGAGGGAGGTCGGAGACATTATGAAGCAAGTAGAACAGGCGGAGTCTATTATTTATTCTCTGCAAACCAAGGAGGATTAGGAGGGATTTCTTCTCGACTCAGATCTGTCCACCCTCAGATCTACTTTAGCCATTCACCATTCTCTTATGTTGCAGCAGGAGACCTATTGGAGGCAAAGGTCTCGTATTCAGTGGATTAAAGATGGGGACCGCAATATGAGGTTCTTTCATCATGCTACTTTACGCCGACGGTCAGCTAATCTTATTAGGCATTTAGTTGATGATGAGGGTCACTTGGAGGAAGACCCTCAGGGGATCAGGGATATGCTCTTTAGCTTCTTCCAGTCCAGGTGGACCGATTTGTCTGGCGATGGGGTCCCTATTCCTCCTGTTCTATCTTCCTGCAAGGTCTCTGATGTGGAGAATGATACTTTAATCAAGCCCTTCTCTATGGAGGATGTTCGCCTTGCTTTATGGGACCTGGGGCCTGATAAGGCTTCTGGCCCTGATGGGTTCCCTCCTCTATTTTTTCATCATTATTGCGATATTGTTGGTCCGGACGTCGTCTTGGCTATTCAGATTGTGTTTCAATCTAATCATATGCCTTCTGATTAGAAGCAGACTCTTGTTACCCTGGTACCCAAATGTCCTGACGCTTTCTCTCCTCAGCATTTCAGGCCTATCAGTTTATGCTCCACATTATATAAGATTTGTGCTCGACTTTTGGTTGGTCGGATGGCTTCGATAATCCCTCGTCTTATTTCTCAGGAGCAGGGTGCTTTTCTTAGGGGGTGTAGCTGTTGGGGAACGCAAAATACCCCCAAGATCACGGCTATAGCGTATATGAGTAATACAAAAAACTTTTACCATTCTAATATATGAGTACAAGATCATACCTTCAGATTTGAACTTTGGAACACTTTGATTCGATTGCTCGACCTCTACCTTTTAGCCTTCGACCGTATTCCTGAAAATACCTTCTTTCTCTCACAAGATGGTGGGATCTCTTGGCCATCCTAGGGTTTCTTGTTTTTCTTTTTCAAAAACATTCTCAAAACCTTAACCCTAGCAACCAACTGAGAGGGTATTTATAGGGCTACAATAGGGACCAATAGGCAAATATGAAAAGGACTTCCCACGTAATTAAATCTCCTGATCCTATCCCGGGTTAGGATTCAATTACGTAAATTACAATTCATTCCACTAAAGAATTATAATTGTACTCCTAATCATATTCGAATTTATATTTTTGAGCCTTTAATATTAAATACTTATTATCTCCCCACGTTAAGATTACAGATATCCACCAATTAAATTTAATTACTAACAATATAATTTAATTAGCTTTTATTATCCTTGAGACTTATCCACTTAACTTATTTGATGTATCGGATTGAAAATCCACTTGCAAGATTTGATACAATCAAAACTTATAAGCTTCCTCAAGGGGATATCATCAATCCAATTTATCAGACGTGATTTCCTTCAACTATTAATATTCACCATATATATAATGTTATTGCCCAGCCCACTGAGTTTATTGACTCATATAGAATCTCACTCTATGTGTAATCAAAGCAATAATCACTACATACACGTGTCTAGAAATAGAATTTGGATTAAGAGCATAAGTAATCATAATATTCATGAGTTTTAAATTATTTTATAAAGTCAGTATAAAATAATTAACTCAACTGGGTCCTGTTCAATACACATAAAGTGTACTAATAGTTAGAATAAACCATTTCCCGTAGTCAAGACAGACCTACTAAAAATTTGTGCTACAGTTCTACTGATGGTGTGTCCAATTCCATCTAAAACTGTGAACAATAAACTTGTATTCCAAAAGAACCGATGATATAGTCTTCTGTGTGTAAGCCGTACTCTACACACTAGATCAAATACTCTTTGTAAATACTAGACATATGCACATATATAGTAAATGGCACACATTGCTCAAAATGAATTCTCATTAAAATATAAAGACATAACATAAAGCATATCTTTTAGTCTATATCTCTATCAGTAGCATCACAGACAATGCCCTGTTGCAGGAGTTTATGCATAACCTCCAGAGAGCTACTAGAGGCCAGTGCCTCATGGATATTAAGCTCGATATGGAAAGAGCTTATGACAGACTGAGGTGGGATTTTCTATGCCACACGCTTCAGGAGTTTGGCTTCCATGAGGTTTTTGCTGCTTGGGTGATGGAGTGTATCCAGAGGCCATCCTTTTCTCTCCTTATTAATGGGGGTCGGACGGAGTTCTTTCACTCTGAGGTTGGTCTGAGACAGGGATGTCCTCTTTCACCATTTTTGTTCATTCTCGCTGCTGACGCCTTATCCCGAGATCTTTCCGTGGCTATGCGGACTTCGGCTATCCACCCATATTCAGCTGGCCCCCTTGGTCCCTTGCTGTCCCACTTACTTTTTGCTGCTGACTGTCTCCTGCTGGGGAAGGCTTCTATCGGTAATGCCACTACCTTTGCGGCCATTCTTCACTCCTATTACCGTGCTTCGGGTCAGAGAGTTAATCTTAGTAAATCTTTGATATGCTTTAGCCTGAGGATGTCCCCTACTCTGAAGAGGTCTATCTCTCGTTTGATGGGCATTCCTGCTTAGTTTGATTGGTTGTCTTATCTGGGGATTCTGATTACCAAGAGACGGTCACGGTGTTGGATTTCAGCTTTATTGTTAAGCGGATCCATGACCGGTTGGATGGCTGGCAGGTTTCTGGGCTTTCTATGATGGCAAGAATTACTCTTATTCGCTCCGTGTTATCTCCGATGCCTAGCTATCTTTTGGCTAATACTGCTATTCCCTTTGCATGTTTGCGGCAAATTGAGAGATACTTTTGGGATTTCTTTGGGCATCGATGCAGGAGGGCTGCGGTATTCATCTTATCGATTGGGACACTATCTACTCGCCTAGGGCCGAGGGTGGACTTGGGATCCAATCACTGTCTGTTGTTAGAAGACAGGCGTTGACTGCCAAGCATGCCTCTCGGTTCTTGCTTGATCCACAGTGTTTATGGAGTTCATTCATGCGTGTCAAGTATGGTAGCTGGATCCCATCTTTTCCTACTCAGTCTAACCGAAGGAATTCCTTTTTCTGGAAAGTGGTATGTCATTATGCTCTGACTATTTTGCACAGTACCTCATGGCTGATTGGTAATGGAACATCGGTGGACGTCACCCAGGACACATGGATTACTAACTTTTCCTTGTCTTGTTGGCCGACTTTTGTGTCTTCTGATATTCCTGAGGGTATGCAGGTCAGTGGTTTTATGTCCCCAAATCACTCTGGATGGTCGCCCTCTCGGTTGTCCAATTCTTTTGGGAATGAGCTCTGTCGGCGTATCCTTTCTATCCCTCTCCCTTCGGGTGCTATTACTGATTCCAAGGTTTGGAGAAGATCTTGTTTATCCCGTGCTCCCATGGGGGACCTCCTGTCTATTTTCAAACCGCACCCTCAGGTATCGATGGAGTTGGATTGGGTTTGGCATCTTATTGTTCACCCTAGAGTGAGACTTTTTATCTGGAAGGTGGCTCGGGATATTCTTCCTACCTGCTCTCTTCTATCTGGGAGAGGGATGAGGATTCTGCCAACGTGCCGTATTGAGGAGGAGACGACAGATCATGCTATATTCTACTGCCCTAGGGCTAGCCAGATTTGGCAGATCTCTGGTACCTGTCCTTGGCTGTCGGATTCTGGCTCTTACCGCAGCTCTTTTTTGAGGCTATTGAAGCAAGGTAAAGGAAGGGGCACCTATCAGCGGGGTCCTTTATGGGCTTATACTACTTATCAGATCTGGTTATCTCGGAATCAGATTCTGTTTTTGAACGAGAGACCTTCCCCTGGTAGGGTGTTTAGGGCGGCTGTCTCCCTTTTACTGAGTATATCTCCCATCACGGGTTTCTTGATTCTACGAACCCTAGCCACTGGGTCTCCCCTGCTGCTGCGGCAGCGAACCGGCGTACGATTTATATTTTCTGGGAGCCCCCCGCTAGGGTTTGTTAAAATAAACTTTGATGGGAGTGCCCGTAGCAGATGTGCCAGATCGGCTTTTCTTATTCGTGATGCGGATGGCATGATGCTGGCGACAGGAGGGTTTGGTTTGCTTGATGTCACGATGCCTCTGGCCAAACTGTATGCGGCATGGGCAGGCATTTCCTATGCTGTTCGGATCCTGGATGCCCGTAGTTTTATTATTGAAGGAAACTCTATCACTGTCATTCGCTGGATCTGGCAGGAGCTCAGCTCCCTCATGCCCATTATTTCCTTACTGTGCGACATCTGCTCTATGGTTTTGGAAGCTCATAATATCCAAATTCGTCATGTCTACCGTGAAGCTAATGCAGTGGCTGATTGGATTGCTGCTAGGGTGGCCTCTCATTCGAGCAGCTGAAGCTGAAAATAAGGCGACCCTTATCCCTCAATTTTTTTCAGTTATTGTACTTTGACATATTGGGTACGTCCCACCATAGAGTAGTATAATTATACATATGTTTCCAAAAAAAAAAAAAAAAAAAAAAAAAAAAGAAAAAAAAAAGAGAAGAGGAAGAAAATCCAGAAAGATCCAAAAAGCCAAGAGAGTTGCATGCCATAGAATGAGATGGCCAAATATGAACAGATGTACTATTGAGCACTTTGATGGCGAAAGCGACAAAAAAAAAAAAAAATCCATCCCTTCTTTTTGAAAAGTAACAAGCTATTGATCTTTATTACCTAAATTGAAGAATTTTCACTCATACTGCAATCTGCTATCCTTCTTCTATACGCATGAACTAGATGAGTCCGGATAACTTTTAATATTTCAATCTCTAGAAGAAGAAAAAAATTCATACTTATTTATATAAATGTTAAATTTGTCCATAAAAGTAAATAAAAATCTTACACCTCAAAATTCTTTCTCACTGATAGATCTTTCAATATCAACCAGCTTGTTTTGGTGTGCTTGCAAACTTGCTTGACTATGCCTCACTCGGTGAGAACCATGTCCTTTTGACAATCAACCTATGGTTACCCAATGATAGCTCAGGTTGGTTCGTCAAGTAGATGGTATATAACAAGAAGGAGAAATATATACTAATGGAGCGGTCAAGTGGTCCGGTGCTAAAGAAAGGATAACTATGGCCAGCTGGCGAGTCACTAAGAAATTGGCTTTGCTTAGAAATAAAAAGATAGGTTATTAAGTCATTTCAATTATGCTAACTACAAGCGAGAAATTGAAGTCAAATTTGTTTAAGGGTCTTACCGTGGAGAACGAATCAATGTTATGGGCGACTAAGAGATGGAGAAAACGCTTCCTCATATTATCCTAAATTGCATCTTTATTAATAGAATGCCATTGCCCTTCATCACTATGGATATTCTTTTATCAATTCTAACACCAATCTAGCATTGTGTATATATATACACTATAAAAAATAATTAAATTTAAACTTAACTATAATTGAATATACTAAAATCTTTCTCTCTCTCTCTCTTTATATATATATATATATATATAGAAGGCATAACATACTCCGTGCGAGCTAGAAAGGATAGAGATACGAGTTTACCATTCTTTATCAATATCATTCTTATATGTTCATAAGCCAACAATTTATTAAGAAGTGTTATATTTATTAGGAGGGTTTCACTATGGTACTTTTAGAGTCTAAAATATATATATATATATATATATATATATATATATATATATATATATATATATATATATATATATATCATTTGATTTTATTTAAAAAAATTGTAAATGTATCATTGATAACCAATTCAAATGGGTTATGTGCGTGGTTGATGCGAAAAAAAAAACTTTATAGTTTATCTTGTCGCCTGTTTCTCTATGATCATATTCATTGGATTTTATATTGATTAGATTTTATATTATTGTCATTGCTATTCGGCATTGACCTTGCATTAGAGAGGGAGCGCACCATGTCACTTGTTAGGGGAGATCTTAGGATTTTGTAAGACCCTTTCATGGGAAGAGAGAGAGAGAGAGATGGCCCATGGAATGAAGTCGATGAGGCGAGAAAGTGAGTGATTATAGGAACAAGAGTAATTAGTAAGGAGGCAACTCTTTCGTATGAAGGTGGGATTTAAGATTTAGAAGGTCATCACTTGTCATTTCGAATGGCATCTCAAAAAAGATGATAATGATATAAAGGGCATGATTTCAGTTCAACTGATAACCTTTATTATTTTAAAGAGCACTATAGTATAATCTTTATTAATAAATTTTAATGGTTGAAAGGTAGAGAGGATAATAATAGTCTTTTACTCCATCATTGGCATGGATAGAACTCCTTAAAATGGTACACTTGAGCACTTTCTAGCTATCTTATGATACCATGTCTCGTATACCTTAAACAACTATAATTCCATTGTCGGATGCATCATAAAATTTTGTCCAATCAAATTAATATAGCATTTCTAATTTCTATCGTATTTATTATTAAGACAAATATTTATCTCAATGAAATTTTACATAGAAAAAATTATATATTTTTAATATATAATATATATATATTCTATAATGTACGGTGGAGGCCAGAGATTATTTCAACCATAAAAATTTGCTTTCGGTACGGTCTACTAGAACAAATCAATGTTTTAAAATCGAATCGAATCGATTGGTTGAATCGATTCAATCAAAAATTGATCATTAGTTTGATTTAATTTTATTATTAAAATGAACTTTATATAATTAATAAAAATTAAAAAAATTTATTAACTCCACTAAATTTTAATGTGTCCAATTGATTTTTAATTTTTTAATTTTTATTTAAATTATATTTTTATTTTATTTTTTATATTTTTAAATTAAAATTTAATTAAAATATTATTTAATTCGATTAAATCGATTCATCCAATCAAAACGATTTAATTTATGATCAAAATATTAAGTCGATTTAATTTGTGACAGGTGATTGCATCCAACTTGGACGAAGTACTGCATGGTGTCAAAGTGAGGCCGCAAGCCGAGTCGGCTAACTTTAGCGGCTCGTTATCCGGCTCTTTGGACAATGTGAAACCAAAACCGGTGGGCACGCGCCCATTCTTACGTCAACGTATGGCCCACAAGGCCGCTTTCCCCAAAGGCCGACAATTTTCAGTGTTCTCTCCCAACAGCAACGAAAAATTCCTACCAATCAGACACAGGCACACCATCGAACAGCAAACAGCCCTTTCGTGCTCCAAGCCATAACCGGACGCGTCGTACGAAGCAGGGATACCAAAGTCCACGCCGCGCCGCACCGCACCGAACCCCAGGGGCAGCCCGGCGGAGTTTGAATTCAACTTGGCCTCGTCCTCCATCCGGACGCACGGCGCCAGCTCACTCGAGCGCACGCTACCCCTTTATTTAATCCGTCCCGCCACGGCCGGCGCCCCCACCCGACCGAAACGCCCGCACCGTATCGCCGAATCCGAAAAAATCCCGCTTTAAAATGCATACACTGCGTTCCGGAAGGGGCGCGTTTCTTCTGTGTCAAGAGCCGTACGGTTCAGAAAAGGGGGCTGTACTGGGTCTTATAACGTGATAAGAAAGAATGCTAAACGTGGTCAGAGAGGATGCAATCGTTTAATTAAACAACGGCTTTAAATTTGTCATTCTTGGAGCCGGACCGGGGTCCAAAAAAAAAAAGAATAGGATCAATTTGATGCTATGGAATTCTTCCTGGGAGAGAACGAGGCGAGACGGGTTTGGACGCGAACGGAGGACAAGGCGTTCGAGAGGGCGCTCGTGGCGATCCCCGAGGGAACGCCGGATCGGTGGTTGCTGATCGCGGCGCAGGTGCCCGGCAGGAGTGCGAGGGAGATATGGGAGCGGTACGAGGTTTTGGTACATGATCTCGCGGTGATCGAGCGCGGGGAGGTGGAGACACCCAGCGTATGGGACCACGACGACAAGCCGGAGGAGGGCGACGTGACTTCCGACGCCACCGGAAGCACCGACGCCCGCGGACCGGGAGGTCATGACCAGCACTTCGGAGGCCGGTTCCGCACTCATGAGGAGCGCCGGCGGGGAATCCCGTGGACGGAAGAGGAGCACCGGTGAGGATTTTTTTTTTTAATTTTAATCTCTTTTCGTTTTTTAATACGATGCAAATCAAATGGACGTCACGTGTTCGTGAGAGGACGTCAGCATTGTTTTTCCCTTAAAATTTTAAAAAACCAAAACTTCGGGCGGAGGGCGGCGGGACTGGAGGCACGCCTACGTGTATTCCCGCTGGTCCCGTGGAAAAATCCCGCTGCCCAATAATGAGATCGTACGTCGTTGCCTTGGTTAAGTGTGGTGGAAGTTGGACCTGGACCCAAGCCAGGCCATATACGGATTATTATCAAAATAAATAAATTTAGCAATTCAAAATCCATATAATTATTAAGCAGATCAGAAATTATAATTTTTTTAGTATGTACTAATCCGGACTTGATTCTTTTAATTCTTTTAATTTTGGGTTAAGGAGTTAAAGACGTCTTAAATGAATTAAATGGATTAAGCCACATGGCCTTATATAATTAGCAAATAAATTAAACAGAAATAAATGATTAAAAGTCTGAACCGGTTATAATACAAATCTACTTCTATTAAATCTGAACCTACTTTAATGGATCAGTTAAATGACCGCGGTTGTATATAAGGTTACTTCTATTTGGAAAATGTGGGGTGGCAAGCATTATTATAAATTATTTTTAATCGATTGATTGGTTTTATTTATTTTTTAAGGTTGTTTCTGGAAGGGCTAGCTAAATATGGTCGGGGTGATTGGAGAAACATTTCAAGGTGGGCGGTCAAAACAAGGACGCCAACTCAGGTAGCCAGCCATGCTCAAAAATACTTCATTCGCCAGAGCCAGAATCCTCGCAGCAGAGATTCTAAGAGAAAGAGTATCCATGATGTCACCAACCCTTGAGAGGTTGATGCATGGTGCTAGAGTTGTACATCTATGTTGTGAAATAAAATAGTACCAGCTGCTGCAAGTGACTCTTTCATTGTCTTCAATGTACTGGGGCTTTGCTAGCTAGCTGCTTAGCTTGCAAAGGTTTCATTCTAATATTTGTTTATTGTGGTATGAGTTTGCTGTTCACCACCATATATATATACTGCATGTTTGTTCTATAATGAAATAATGCTCATGTTTGCCTTTCTCCATCTGAGGCACAGGACTCTTCTAGTTAGATGCATGTAGCCTTGTCTGGATATACTTTGTTGTTTGTTTAATGTAGAAGGTTGTATGCGTGCCCCAAAAAAAGTATAAACGTGGCATTTGATCAAATGCTCAGGTACTTGTTCCTTTGCTTGGATCATGTCTCAAACACCTGGTAATTAAGTGCATGTAGCCTTTATATTTATAATTTAGAATATTTTTATAGATATAGGTAAATAGTGTGTGAAGGATGATATACAATTTCAGCTGTATGGTACGAACGCCCACCACAATTTATTGTTATAGTTATTGTACTATATAACTCAAAGGTATTTATGTAAATAAAATTGTATATGTATGTACATAGCTAGCATGCATGCATTAATAAGAAGAAGAATCTAAATGTGCCCGGGAATAGAGATTTATTTTTAGACTAAAGGTAGGCTTGCATGGTGGATCAACATTACATAAAAGTAGCATTGTAGATATACAGAGCACTCTATTGTTTATTCTACAAAACTCTCACCCCTACTAAAACTAGAAAGCACTCAAAAGTAGAGTAGTAGCAATACCTAGTAGTTTTGTTCCTTCTTGAGGGCCTTTTATAGAGAAGGAAGAGATCCAAACTTAACCTATTATGCAGTCTGTTTTGAATGGGCTAAAGTATTCTTGAAAAATATTTACCTTAGGAGTTAAGAACATAGGTGTAAGTACTTATGCAGGATCAAGAAGCCCAAATAATATCTTTTGATTGCCCTTTTTGGATAAGGTCTTGAATTGTTATAAATGGTATCAGTGTGAACTCAGTTGGTTGCAACCCATATGAAATAAGATATATATATATATATATATAAGCTTTATATGTTTGTGATTGAATTCAATTGGATTTAGATTTGATTGAATATGAATTCCTAGCTTGGTGAAAATGTCAGGGCTTAAATAGAGGAAGTATGTGAGACTTCATGTTGGTGATTATGTTTTTACATTGGTTATGTGCTAAAAAGATCTTACATATTGATATAAGATTAAAGAATCCAAATAATATCTTATGACTAACCTTTTTTTTGGTGAGGTTTTAAGTTATTACACTTCGTCCTATCACTTTATGTACCAAAATCTTGACTATAAATGCCACTTTGTTATTCTATTATCAAATATTTCTTTAAAGGTTATTCGATCATTCTTAATTTGTCTTAGAATCTTCTTGTTCAAGTGGAGTAATAATTTATTTAACTTGATGACAAGGATTGTCCAATTAATATGTACTACACAGAGGAATACTGATTCTGTTTATGCATTGAAATCTTGACTATAGAGGTTACTTTGTCATTCCATCTTCAAGTCTTTCTCTAGAGATTATTCTATCATTTTTCAAGATCTTTTAGCTTTAGCATCGTTGTCACTTTGTTGTTTCGGTCCTATCATGACCAGGATTATTTGATTAATATCTATTACCTAGAGGATATACAAACTCGACTTGGTGACCAAACTTCGAATGGAGATGTTGCTTGTTAATAATAGATGTAGCTATATAACATTCTAAGCAATAGATAAGATTCTTGAATCATTTTAAGCATGGTTTGAATGGACTAAAGCATTTTTGAAAAAAAATTAACTTAAGAGTCTCTTTGTCCTATGCTATATGTGTCAAAATCTTTACTAGAGAGGTCACTTTGTCATTCCATCGTCAATCTTTTTATAAAGTTATTCCATCATTCTTTGATGTTATCATGATCATATATTGTCTCTTTAAAGAATCTTTTAGTCTCTTAGTTTTAGATCATATACTAAGTAGAGCAAAAATTTATTTAAATTGATGATAAAGACAGTTCAACTAATATATGTTATTAGAGGATTTATTGGCTTGTAAAGTAATATTTATTATTAGAGGATATACTGGCTCTAATTGATGATGAAGCTTTGATTGGAGATGTTGCTTGTTAATAGTACATGTTGAAAAGATTCTTGAACCATCTTAAGTCTGGTTTTGAGTGGGTTAAAGAATTGTTCAAAAATTTTTGTCTTAGGAGCCTCTTCAGCGTGTCAATCTATGTATCAAAATCTTTACTATAGCAGTTACTCTGTCATTCCAACTTTGGACCTTTTTATAAAGGTTATTCTATCATTCTTTATCTCAAAATATTGTCATAAAGTTTATTCATTCTTTTGGCTTAAGCATCCTTTGTCACTCTATTATTTTGGAAATTATGTATTCAAGACATGAATCAAATTCATAAAAACGTAGAAGAAGATAAAATACAAAATTCCTAGATATCCAGGATCCTTAGAAACATATTCATTTAATCAGAAATAAAATTCAAAAACATTAGATCTATTTATACCTCAGTCTTTTATCGATGTAGAAAAGGATGAAGTCGGTGAATCCTCTACCACTAGCCGTCCATGCGTTCGGCCTCTAACGGTGATCCATGTGGAGAAGAGTGGCTGAAGATCTTCAAGGTATGAAGATGACACTTAGGAAGAGAGGGTGCTAATGCTTCTTGAATCCCCTTCTAGAATTTTTAAACCAGAAGATCTTCAGTAGGTCTAAAAGATCTAATCTTTTTCTAGAGAAAAGAAACGTATTAATAGAGAGAGGGAGAGCAAAAGATGTCGATCCATCTCATCTTATGGAAACATTAATCCAAGGGAAATAAAGAGACTTCCCTTCTCATAGCAACCTTAATCCAAGGGAGAGGAAGAGACTCCTTTCTCATGGCAACATTAATCTAAGGGAGAGGAAGAGACTTCATTCCATCTTCAAATCTTTTATAAAAGTATTATTCTATCATTCTTTGTCTCAAAATCTTCCTGTATAAGTTTTTAATTCTTCTAGCCTTAACATCTTTTGTCACTTTGTTGTTTTGATCTTATCATGATCATATATTGTCTCTTTGGAGAATCTTTTAGTCTCTTAGTTTTAGATCATATACTAAGTAGCCTTCTATATTTGAGATGTTTGCAATTTCTTTGTCCCCATCTTATTTAAGTAGAGCAAAAATTTATTTAAATTGATGATAAAGACAGTTCAACTAATATATGTTATTAGAGGATATATTGCATTGTAAAGTAATTTTATTATTAGAGGATATACTGGCTCTAATTGATGATGAAGCTTTGGTTGGAGATGTTGCTTGTTAATAGTACATAGAGGCGTACATCATCCTAAATGGTATCTATGTATCAAAATCTTTACTATAGTAGTTCTTTACTATAGCAGTTTGTAACGACCTGGGCCCACGGGCCCGTTTCGTTACAAGAAAGCAAGACGGATAAGGTTCACACCAACTTGGGCCACCACAACCCAAAAAGGAATCCAATTGGTGCCTTATCTTTCTTGCTTAACCGGTTATAAACCACTCAATCAATTCTCAATTATCCGATGTGGAACTATTGGGAGGGGCATCACAATCTACCCCCTTTAACAGAGGTGACGTCCTCATCGTCAGGCACCAATTGGATCCCTTTTTGGGCTGTGGTGGCCCAAGTTGGTGTGGACCTTGTCCGTCTTGCTTTCTTGTAACGAAACGGGCTCGTGGGCCCGGATCGTTACAAATGGTATCAGAGCCATGCACCAGTCGGAAGTGCAGAAGCTAAGTGCCACACAGGGCAAAGTGCTACATCCATGGAGGATGGAAGCCACCTCTTGAACCTATGGGGGCCACCTCTAGAATCATGTCTGTCTGGTGGTTGTGATCAATTGCTCCTAGCGACGAGGACGTCGCCTCTATTAAGGGGGGTAGATTGTGATGCCCCTCCCAATAGTCCCACATCGGATAATTGGGAATTGATTGGGTGGTTTATAACCGGTTAAGCAAGAAAGATAAGGCACCAATTGGATTCCTTTTTGGGCTGTGGTGGCCCAAATTGGTGTGGACCTTGTCCGTCTTGCTTTCTTGTAACGAAACGGGCCTATGGGCCCGGGTCGTTACACAGTAACTCTGTCATTACAACTTTGGATCTTTTTATAAAGGTTATTCTATCATTCTTTATCTCAAAATATTGTCATTAAGTTTATTCATTCTTTTGGCTTAAGCATCCTTTGTCACTCTATTATCTTATCTCTTCAGAGAACCTTTGTAGTCTTTTGCTGAAAATTATGTATTCAAGACATGAATCAAATTTATGAAAGATAAGATATAAAATTTCTAGATACACAGGTTCCTTAGGAACAGATTCATTTAATCAAAATAAAATTCAAAAACATTAGATCTATTTATACCCGAGTCTTTTATCGATGTAGAAAAGGATGAAGCCGGTGAATCCTCTGCCACTAGCCATCCACGCGTCCGGCCTCTAACGGTGATCCATGCGGAGAAGAGTGGATAAAGACCTTCATGCATTCGGCCTCTAACAGTGATCCACATGGAGAAGAGTGGATGAAGACCTTCAAGGTATGAAGATGACACTTAAGGAGAGAGGGGTGCCAACGCCTCTTGAATCTCCTTCTAGAATTTTAAACCTAAGTCTAAAAGATCTAATCTTTTTCTAGAGAAAAAAAACATATTAATAGAGAGAGGGAGAGCAAGAGATGCCCATCTCATGGAAACGTTAATCCGAAGGAGAGAAAGAGACTCCCCTTCTCATAGCAACATTAATCCAAGGGAGAGAAAGAGGCTCCCTTTCTCATGGCAAGTTAATCCAAGGAAAAGAAAGAGACTCCATTTCTCATGGCAACATTAATCCAAGGAAGAGGAAGAGACTCCCCTTCTCATGTCCCCGGCCATGCAGGCTCCATTGCATGGTCGCCCACCTGGACTTCAGACGCCAGCGTGGCCCGTAGTGGTCAGCGACCCGAGCCGAGAGATGGATCGACTAATGCCATTCTCCATCTGGCTGAGGTGCACCGTTGGCCCCCATGCATCAGCCAAGTGTCAAAATCTCAGCCCTTGAAATTAGGAGTTAGTTATCTCATAACTACATGCCCTAATCTGGACGTGTTCACCATCCTATCGTAGAAATTCATCATGCCCCATCCCATGGGCATGAATCCTTCTTCACATGGCTGAGATTTGCCATCCATATCCGAATAATCAGAGCCGTCCATCACATGAAACAAGTCAAATTTGAGTATCCAATTATTTGTTCATCATATGCGCAAATTATCTCTCCCTAAAATTTCTTTCTCTATGATGGATCATATCCATTATTATTTTATCTCCTTTAAATTGGGTCTTACCCAATTATTTAATTGATCATATTATCTAAATTAAATCTAATTTAATTTTTATTTAATTCATTCAAAATTCTCCTTCATGTGTGTGACCCATTAGGCCCTTTAGCATGTTGGTAATAATCATATCTTAATCACTGACCCTAGGATTGATTGGGTAACACTTTGTCCAAGTCAATAAGATGATTATAAATCATAAGAGGCCTCTAGCAAAGCATCATGACCATCCAAGTGCTAAAGGTTTTGTTAACGTGACCATCAATAACACCTGTCCATGAACGATTACCGTACGATTCAATCTTGTTTACTTGATCTTAGGAAAGACTAATTCATATGAATCTATCTTGATTAATCACTACCTACACATGTTTCATGTCATACCCAATCATCACCATATTTGCAACTCATGGCTAGAGTGACGTTTGTATGATATCAAAATATGACATTCTACACATGAGATGCAGTGAATACCTTAAGTCAAAGGATCACTCGCACAACCGTCATCATAGATCAACCATTGACATAATATAGAATATTCATATGGGATCTCTGTGTGGGTCAACCAATGCATCATTACAATAACGAGCATATACACACTTATCCAAGTATCTCCATGCTTCAGCTTGCGAGATCAGCTGCCCATCACAAGGGTGAGGATATGCAATGCGTGCCAGTCTCATGGTGTTTAATGATGTCCAGTCCCATCTACACATCGATTAGAAAAATTTAAAGAATCAAACCATAATATGCAATTTGGATCTTACAATTTGTAATCTCTATTATAAATTTCATATGCACGGTTCACATTTTTTTGGACTTTATCTCACAGATAAATATATCAAATATATAATAAAAAATATCTGGATAGATAAAGAAACCATTTTATTTGATTTATATTTTTTAGAATGCATATAGCATTCAATCCGATTGGATCTAGGGCATACACTAATAATCTTCTACTTGCACTAGACCTAATCATCCATGTATATATTTGGAAGGAGATTTTAATAAACATGTGGTAAACAGAGGGATGGATATAAAATGGTACATGAAAAATATAGATTTGAAGATAGAAATGAAGCCGGTGTGAGCTTATTAGATTTTACAGTGGCGTATGATCTAATAATAGCAAACACTTATTTTAAAAGAGAGCTAAATATTTAATAACATTTAAAAGTGAATATAATAAAAGTCAAATAGACTTTTTCTTAACTAGAAACATAGATAAAATAACATGTAAAAATTATAAAGTTATTCCAGAAAAAAGTTTAACTTCACAACATAGGATAATGGTAGCAGACATATGAAGAAAAATAAAATCTAGAATAAAACATAAAACTATTAATCAAAAAATTAAATGATAAAATTTGAAAGAAAGAAAAACTAGAATTATTTAAAAAAAAATTAGTAAGAGAAATAACAATGAATATAAATAGTGATCCCAATTTAATGTGAGAAAAAAAAACTAAATATATAAAAATATAGCAAAAAAAGTTTTAGAAGAATCAAAAGGAGTAGGACTAATAAAAAGAAAACATAATGATGGAACAAGGAAGTTCAAGCTGCCATCAAGCTTAAAGGACAAACTATAAAATTTGGCAAGAGGTTAGGGATGAAGAAAGTCTTATTCATGCCTATGTAAATGAATGAATATATCATTGATTTATAGTTTGTTCATATGTTGCTCCTGAGTTTTGCACTCATGGGCTAGTTGATGAGGAAACTGACGTATATGCTTTTGGGGTCTTGTTGCTTGAGCTTATCACTGGACACAGAGCAATAAATTCATCACAGCAGTAGCCTTAACTGTTTGCTTGTTTGCTTTGCGATTCATGCTCGGCCCTTGTCTGTGCTGATCTCCGGCGATCATCTCGTCTCTGGCTGCGGCTCTTACGGAGGATTTTCTCTCGGCTGTCTCCTTGCCATCTATGGCGACTGATGGAGATATGGGGGTCCGTGCTGCTGGGCAGAAGTCCAGCTCGACAGGGTTCTTTTGGGTCTCATCGTCTCCGACGCCGGCTGAAGTCTCGCGACTGGAATCAGTGTTTCCGGAGGTGATCAGCGTTCCGGTGGATGAATTGAAGTCTGAGATGGTGGAGTGGCAGTCGCGTGCTCTCATTGTTCGTTCGTTTATGAAATGGGTTCCAGCGGAGGCGTATGTTAGGGAGTTTCGCCGTGCCGGAATTCAGGGAGATATCAAACCTATTAGCCTGGCATTTCGATGCCACATATTTCGTTTCGAAGACCCGAAGGCTGCTGATCTGGTGATGAACCGTCCATGGATCATCAATGGACAAATTATCGCAATGGAAAGGTGGAAGCCGGAGTTCGTTCCAACTGCGGATGCCACCCCCTTTGCCCTGATTTGGCTGCGATTACCGAACCTTCCTTTGGAATTTTGGAAGGAGGATTTCCTCAGGGTGATCACTGAGACGGCTGGCCATTTCCATTGTGTTGATTCGTCGACTCTGGCCAAGAGTAGAGGAGGTTTTGCCAGAGTTTGTTTGCGGGTGGATCTCCGGCGTTCACTTCGGCCGGGTACTCGTGTTCAGGGCATCAATCTTCCCTTCTGGCAGCAGTTTGTTTATGAATCTCTTGAAGGTTTTTGTTCCAGCTGCGGATCGCTTCATTGGAGGGTCCGTGTTCTGTGCCGGCTGGGTCAAGTAAGGACGGTGATTCATCGTCCCCTGTTTTCGGATCCTGGCTGACTGCTGTTCGTCAACGCCGAGAGGTCCCTGGATCGATGAGGGAGATGAGGAAGAAGCCTACTTCGAAGCCTAGTCCTGTTGCTTCCGGCTGTGATTCAGTGCCTCAGATGGTAAGGACAAGCAGCGGGCTGCAGCTTCTGTTGTAGACGATGAAGGACGCCGGTTAAGGTCGCCCGTCGGAAAGTGCCACCGTCGACGAAGCTGGTGATAGTCTCGGACGCAGTCCCCGCTGACTCTGGTGGTGAGATGCAGAAGATTGGGACGGAGGCTTCTCCTGCTTTCGTCACAGTGCCGATTTTTTCCTCCCGTGCCGGTACTATAGCTTCTGAGAAGCTTAATCTGAAGGAAGGAAAAAGTTCAGAGATGCTGAAGTTGGATCCAAATCAATTCAGCCAATTGCTAATCCTTTCTCTTCTCCTAGATGAGTGTGGTTTGTGGCAGTGATCAAGGCAGCGGGGACGCTTTTCCTGGCCCCTTGAAAAGGGCTAGACCTGTTGAGAGTCCTGCTCCGAGAACTAATCCCAAAACTGTTAAAAGGAAGGGCAAAGGTAAAGTTGCTTTGCCAAGGAGTACTGAGGCTGCTCATTATTTTCTTGTCAACCCGTCATTATCACATTGCTCTTCTGGAGTTGATCAGGAGGTGAGTCAGCCCAGCGCTGAGATGAATGTTGGCTTGACTGTGGTGGACTCAGGTGAAGAATCTATGAGTCGGCACTCGGTCTCACTATCCTCGGTGCAGTCTTTCCGGCCCGTTAATCTAGATGTTGGTGCAGATGGACCGAAGACTGATTCTCGAATGATGACTGATGGGGGTACCCTTGCCAGTCAGTGCCTTCCTGATATGGTTATGATGGAGGACCAGGGAGGGGTCCCAGTTTCCTCCAGTAATTAATGAAGATTCTTATATGGAATACTCGAGGAGCTCGAAAGCCTTCCTTTCGATCCTCTTTTAATAGATTGATGCAATTATATAATTTTGATATATGTGTGTTGTTGGAAACCAGATTGTCAGGGATACTCTGGCCGGCTTCGGAGACAGATTTCCCGATCTTGGTCTTCGTATGCGGTGGAGGCTGAAGGGATGTCGGGGGGTATATTGGCTTATATGACATGATTCTGCTGTTTCGGTTGAGGCTTTTCATCAGTGCAACCAGCAGATTGGTCTTCTTATCTCTATGGGTCCTCTGACCCCTGGCTGCTTTCGGCGGTTTATGCCAGTACGGATTATAGAGAGAGACGAATCCTTTGGGCTGAGCTGCTTTCCCTCCTTGATCAAGGTCTCCCAGTCATTGTTGCGGGAGATTTTAACTGTATCACTGAGGCTAAGGAAAAACGTGGGGGCAGACGGGTTTCGGCCTCAGCTGATATTAATGAATTCAATTCCTTTATTCGGTCTTCTAATCTAATGAATTTGGGGTATTCTGGTACCCAGTTTACTTGGTGTAATAACCGTCAGGGCTCAGCTCGTGTTTGGGAGCGACTCGACAGAGCTTTGGCTACGACCCAATGGCTTCATATGCATCCTGCGGTTTCTGTATCTCACTTGCCCAGGATTGCTTCGGATCACTGCCCTATTTTGATCTCTACTGAGGCTGATGTGCACCAGCCTAGACAGTTTAGATTGAGCATTTCTGGATAGTCCATTCGGGGGCTCGGTCCATTATTACTCAAATTTGGGATCTTCCAATCAGGGGCAATGCTATATACCGTCTCTCTCGTTGTCTTATGCTGGCCAGACGACGTCTTTCCAAATGGAATAGGTTTGAAGTGGGGAACTTGGATAGACAGATTGATCTGGTGGAAGCTGATATTACTATTCTTCAGGGTAAGGAGGATCTGGATGGATCTCTTTTGGATTTGGACCTTTTCTCTCTGCGGGAATTTCTTGCTCGTCACCACTCTCTGCTTCGCCAGCAGGAGATGTACTGGAAACAGAGGTCTAGGGCGCAGTGGATCTGTGAGGGGGATCGTAATATCAGATTCTTCCATCAGGCTACCTTAAAGCGCTGGGCCGTGAACGGATTCGGAGACTAGTTGACACGGAGGGTATGGTCAGGAGGATTACCATTCTATTCGGGATATGCTTCTCCAGTTCTTTCAATCCAGATGGGCTGATTCCTCTGCTGTTGGGGATCCGGTGGTCAGGGTTCCTGATTCCAGAAGGGTTTCTTCACAGGACAATGAAAAGCTTTGCAGACCTGTCACTACTGAGGAGATTCGGGTGGCCCTTTGGGAGCTCGGTCCGGACAAGGCTCCTGGGCCTGATGGTTTTCCTCCTCTATTTTATCGCCACTATTGGGACATAATTGGACAAGAGGTTATTCAGGCCATTCAAATTGTCTTTCAATTGAAGCAAATTCCCTTGGAATGGAACTGGACTCTTGTTACGTTGGTACCCAAGCAGTCCGACGCCTCTCTTCCGCAGCACTTCAGACCTATTAGCCTTTGCACTACTCTGTATAAAGTTTGTGCTCGCCTCTTGGTTGGCCGTCTTCGGCTTGTGATCCTCCGTCTTATTTCTATAGAGCAGGGAGCTTTTATTAAAGGGCGTTCCATATCGGATAATATTCCGTATCTGGGCTGACTCATTCTAGATTATATGATCGTCTGTTTGTAACTAAAAAAAAAAAAAAAAACTGATGTAAGATTACTTAGGAGGGGAGTTTCCGCTTAAAAAATCTGGATTATTGTCCAACTTTTTGTGACTGTTGTCTTAGGCCCATTATTCGGTCAGGAAGGCTATCTTCTACTCACAGCGCTTCTCCCGAGTCCAAACGGTTAATATAAAAGACTTGCTGCACAGAAAGCGTGGCTATGTACAGATGGCTGATTCATGTGGTATTAATAATTATAATCCTGTAACACCTAATCATTATAAATTTATTGATTTCGTTACTAACAATAATTAAAGGCCCCCAGCCGTGCCGTTTTGGGTAATGTGGGGAACTCCGGGTTTGTTTTTGGCGTTTGGATCAACGGTTTTGCGGAGCTCTCATCGGACATGGGCCGGAGGGGCCGGCACGAGGTCACCACGGGTGAGGCGTTTATAATTTTGTGGCTAAAATTATATCTTCTATTATCTTTACTTAAAAAATTGTAAAGAAAGAAATAAAGAAATAAAGAAATAAATGAAAGAAACAAAAAGAAATATATAAAGTAAGAAAGGATTAGAAGAATGAGGAGGAGATGAACAATAATAGTGTCCATTAAGATGACCATTGGCAAAAGAAGGAGAGTTTAGAGGAATTCGCCAGGGAGCCAAATAGCGATTTTATAATTTTTCTGAAGTTCATTAACAATTATGCATATTCATTAAATTACTTCTAATATCCTTAATTGGCCTCCAATTTGAGTGATTCAAAATGTGTTAGAAAGCTAACTCAATACTCAACATCATGAACATAGATTCAATCAAAAATTTTAATTATATTATTTTTTAACTCAATCCAATTAAATTTTATCCTAATTTAAGGTGAACTAGCCAAAAGGGTTGGATCTCACAATATGATATTTGTATTCTTGCACTAAAGCTTTGTGGCCTAGGTACGTAGAAGTGGTGTAATGGCAGTTGCTATGAATAAATATACATTCGGTGCTCTTATAATCATTCTTTTCTTAGTTTTATTATAGTTTACTTTAAGAGCATCTCCTTTCCTAAATATGTCTATGTCCATTTGAAACTAAATTATAATCTGATCATTACAGGTCATGTTGTTAAAGAAATAAATATTACCCTCCAAAATAATAAATCAATTAAGTTATTCTTATGTTCTCCAAAATTGTAGCTAGTAAAATAATTTAGGCCTAGACTTATGCCATCATGCATGTTAAATGACTTTGCATCGTAGCTATCCAGCATGTTTGTGGATTCTCATAGCATATAATAATTTTTAAGCAAAATCTCTTGATAATTTATTATCAACTTGATATGGTTGAATGGTTAGGTGGTTGAAACAAAATTTTCTTTTATGGAACCAAACAATCTTCTTTTCATAAAAAAAAAAAAAGAAGAGAGATACCAAACACCCAACATCTTCATTATCCTCCAATGAAACAAGAGGGGCTATAGTTTCAATGAACTCTACAATAGGCACATCATTAGTAAAATCTTCTAGCATCTTATAGATAGGGAATTCAGTTTTACAATAATTAAGACTATAAACTAGGGCATTGACCAGCGCAATGTCTTCTTTTATGGCATTTGAAGCAACAAATGCCATACATTTTGTATGGCATTTGTATGTACATATATTTTTGTATCTCCTCCACCACGTCCCCCGTCTGCAGCAGCGCCGCCCCACTCCTCCAACTTGCAGCTCCTCACCACACTCGATCGCCAGCAATAGATCCCGGTTGATCTAGACCGTTTGATTTCAGATCAAATGATTCAAATCAATTGTTGTATAAAAAATTATAAGGGTAATTTGGAGAAAACACCACCCATGGCGAGGATTCTATCATACGTTGTAGAGTAGAATTGTTTAAATTATTTATATTTATTGTTATTTATATTTGTGCATAAGACACTGCAAGAAGCTTGGTTTGTTTTTTTTAAAGCCGTTCAACCAAGAAGAGAGGTTGGGAAGTGGGAGCGGTACTTTGAGATTTGGTGGACGCCTTAGAAAAAAAAAAAAAAAAACCCTCCACATTTTATAATTCTGCTCAAGTTAGCCTCATGGTAAGGTTTGTATTGCTGATTTTACTATTCTTGTTCTATCTTGACTTCCAAATCATTGTCATGATGTCTCCTGAAAATGTGGATATCAACTGACATGATTTAAAAATTAATTAGCCTATGTTGTCAAGTGGAACCAATTCGCATCACGTACGTATAGCATCTTTGGGCTCGTGATGAGCAGCCTTTCGAGACTCCCACCGCGTATAAATTTTATAATAGAAATAGGAAATAATTAGCCTTTTTACTCGAAAAATTAATGAGCTTTAGCTTTTAAAAGCGACAACGTTGTGGAAAGGTGTTGTTGGTATTTGAAATGAACATGATGGAAGAACTTAACTTCTTTATTGAACTTTAAATCAAATAAGAAAGAGAAGAAATTTTTATCAACCAAACAAAGTACACTAAAGAAATTCTCAAAAAGTTTAGTATGAAATCAGTCCACAACGTTAGACGCAACGCAGATCGCATTCATCTAGCTACGTTAGGGGGTAAGAAAAGGGCAGCTCCTGGCAGGTGGTCCAAGATAGCTTCGTATTTCCGAGGCCGCACTGATAATGACATTAAGAACCATTGGAACACCCGAATCAAGAAGAGACTGCACCTCATGGGTTTGGATCCTTTGACCCACAAGCCCATGGAAGATAAGGCGAAGCACGCTCGAGATGGATCAAGGTTGCATCCTTTTTCTCCCGTATTATTTTATTTATTTTAATGGCATACATGATATGAATGATGTATATCCGGATGGCTCTTTTATTTCATATTTAAATCTCAATCGTGCCAAGGTACGGAAAAAGCTCGACCGTGTTAAGGTAGGACTCTGGTCGGCCTTGTCGAGGCTCGAAGGATCTTTTATTTGGCCCTACCAAGGTACAAAGAAAAGATTTTACTTGGTCCTGCCAAGGTTCGGAGAAAGCTTGACCGTGCCGAGGTATGGAGAAAGTTATACTTAGCCCAGCTAAGGTACGAAGTAAAAGATTTAAGTGAAATATAAATAAAAAAATGAAGATTGCAAGCCAAGAGATATCAAGAAGTAAAAGATTTAGGTATTTAGGATCAATTATCCAGCAAAAAGGTGGAATAGGTAAAGATGTGAACCATAGAGTTAAAATAGGATGGATTAAGTGAGTACTTCGAAAGTATTATATGATCGATGCATCCTATTAAAATTTTAAAAAAAATTCTATAAAACCGCTATTATGTTATCTATGCTATATGGAACATAGTGTTGGTAAATATTGAAATAACATGTGAATAAATTAAGTGTAACAGAAATGCGTATGTTAAGATGGATATATGGTAAAACTTTAAAAGATAGAATTAAAAATATACTTTAAGAGAAATGATAGGAGTAGCCCTAATTGAAGATAAAATAAGAGAAAATTGATTGTGATGGTTTGGACATATACAACGTAGACCTTTAGATGCTCCAGTTAGAAAGAGTGATCTCTTAACAATCCATGGTAAGGTAGAGGTAGAGGTAGAATTTAACTAACTTGAACAGAAATAATTAAAAAAGATATAACTATTTAAAATTTGAATGTCAGACTTGGTCCTGAATAGAGTAGAGTGGAGGAAGCAGATTCATGTAACCAACTCCATGTAGTTGAAAAAGGCTTGGATGAGTTAAGTTGAGTTGTATTACCATTGATCACAGCAAATCCTTCCAATAACACATGTATGCCTGGCGACATGCATATCTATGATTAAGCTGTCAAATGATTGTATAATATTCAAATGATAAACTACTGATCAGTTCGTTGACATAGATTGACACAATCAGTGTTTTGGCCAAGAAGGAGAGCTTTATATTGATAATCAATTTTGAACTTTCATTCAGTCCACCAATTATGGTCACATGTGATTCTTTCTCCAATATTTGTATAAATATAAACGTTGATAAACACTGGATTTATAAATCATGCAGCAACGTGTGGATTGGAATGACATCATTGACACATTATTATGCTATAATTACTAATTATTTTATTTATAAATACTTATATTTATAATCTATTTTTTTTTTCTGTAGACGGTGCAGAAGGGCATAGACCCAGGTGAGTTTCATCTGTTTAGGGTCACACATACGAAGAAAGGATGGTTCCTGGGTTAATGCACGATAAGGATTTGCTTCTAAATATTTATGGTGTATTTTAATTTCATATTTCTAATGTTGGTTAAATTCATTCCTTTATAATTCGCAGTATGAATGAGCTTCTGTCATAGGCATCATAGGCTGATCTACTGATGGAGAGACCTCCATCTAGCTCTCCTCACAAGAGAGTCGACGTGTATTCTTGAAAGCTATTCATGCCCAGCCACACGACAATAGGGTGTATGGTCTGGACACAAAGCTATTCCTGGCTTCTGTTTGCATTTCGTTGGATCTGGTGATATTTTTACTGAGCACCTCGATAAGATGAGGCGATCCATTATAGATCAGGTTCGGTAGGAGTTCGACGAGCAAACTTCTGAGCTTCGACAGCAGCTTGCAGATTTCAGAGCCCAACAGGCCGCGAATCAACAGTAGATATGTGAGATGCAGGAGTTGGTTCACCTGATATCGTAGAACATACGATCTTTACTCTCTGATACATCCTGGCCATCACCATGTGATCCAGCACAGGATTCTTGATGTTATTTTTTTTTTTTGTTATGTATACATCATTTTTATGTATGTTTGATATACGTAATGTGTTGAAACCTATCTTCTTTAGTTTAATAGAAAAAGTTTAGATTTTTTTAACAAATTGAATATTTATTTATATTATTAGCGCTAGCAGCTATTTTAAATTGTCATGTCTCTATATAGAGCATGTATTATTAAATGTATAAGCAGGTTTAAATTTTACTTTCAGATATTACTAAATAGCAATGCAGAAATTCTATCGCTAGTTATACGCCGCTAAATAGTGATGCAATTGTATCACTATTTTGCAATGCAAATTACGTTGAAAAACTTGCGATGCATAATTTAGCGTCGCTAAATAACGATGCCTTTGCAACGATTAATGTTTTACCAACCGAGCATTTAGTGATGGCAATTGGCCGGGCGTCACAAAGCTTATTTAGCGATGTATTTTCATGTTTAGCGATGCTTTTCGGGCGTCGCTAAAGATGTAGTTTTTTGTGGTGTTTTTTACTAGGATCTTTGGTTAATGCAGTCATATGAATTAGGCTATAACTAATGGTCATGGCCCTCCAAATGGAGGAGGCTTCTTGCTGAAATCTTGAGTGGTCCTCAATTATTTGATATTGGTGATGAATATCAAGTGAGTTTCCTCATGTTTACCCTAAAACCATAGCAATAAGGTTGTTGTTTGAAAATTAGGACAACCAGAGTGGTTACACCAGGTTGTAATGAAGATATGCTAAAAAAATATTCGTAGGCTCATTTTAATGAAAGACTATCTATTTTCTATATGTAGTATATATTTAAATTCAATTTTATGAACAACTAAAGAAATCAAAATTAAATTCAATATTATTGTTTGATAGAGAAATTATAACATCAGATTGTTGTCTTGTGATGGATGTTTTTATAACTTACAACAATCATGTTGTATAAGTGAATTCCTTTTTGACATACCATGGTAGATGATCAACTTAGCAATATCCTCGGAAACTATCTGGCCGCAATTTTAATGACAGGCATTCCAGCCTTCACCGGAAGCCATACGAAGTATTTTAGGGAAAGCATACCATAAAATAATAATTTCTAATGTACTAAAAGAAGGTGGGTGTTGCCGCCAAATCACCTTTAATGAGCGTCAATGGGCAGAAATTCTTGCGGGCCTTTGAGGGAACGTCGAGACCTCTTCCTTCGCTTGGGAACCTGCAAGCAAAGTCCCGGACCGGTGACTCCGGCGGGGACCCTCCGACGCCCAAGTTAGTGATTTGGGGAACAGGAATGGATATCATTGTAATGATTGGATAGAGCTTGAGCCCCCTACCTTAAGGGCTGGAGGCCTTTTATACCTGTTCGAGAATCCCTCTTACCCTCCGTCCATCGTGGTCAAGTCTCCTTCAGATGGTTGTTAATTTCTGGTCTTTAACGTGCCACAAAGTACGGGTCATTGGACTGATCGTGGGGCCACGCCCGTTGTTAGCGGTGCCAAGAGGAAGCACGTCCACCGTGCACGTAGCCGGGCGCGCTCGTGGTGACGTGGTCCGCCATTCTCGAGGGAAGTGGACCACGTAGCTTGAACGTGGATGATTGCTGCCGGAGGCTGACGCCGAGACCGATGCCGAGGCTGGCACCGAAGCTGACGCCGAGGCCGGCACCGAAGCCGACGCCGACACCGTAACCAAGGCCTAGACTGGCTGCGGCCAACACGAAAGTCGAGGTGGGCCATAGCCGATACGGAGGTCGAGATAGGCCAGGGTTGATGCCAACACCATGACCAAGGCCTAGACTGGCTGCGGCCGACACGGAAGTCGAGGTGGGTCATAGCCGATGCAGAGGTCGAGATGGGCCGTGGCCGACATGGAGGTCGAGATGGGCCGTAGCCGATGCGACACCGTGACCAAGGCCTAGACTAGCTGCGGCTGACACGGAGGTCGAGGTGGGCCGTGTTGAGCCCAATCGCCAAGGAATTGGCTCGCGTGTTCTTTGACCCGATCGGCCATATCAGATGCCCCCCCGTCCCTGAGCTGGTGTCACCATCCAAGCGAAAGGGGCGTCATCATCTGCGCATCCTAACCATCAGATTCGCCTCGAGGTCAGGGAGCAGTTTGGGATCCCAAGATATCGGTGATCATCATTAAGCCGTCAAATCACTGGCATTGATACATTCTGATTGGTCGGAGGTCCCATCTATCGCATGCCGGAGCGTCGTCGCAGAGTCCTCCTCAATGGATAACATCCGCATGGCAGGCGCATCGGGCGGGACGATTTTGAAGATGCCGATAAAAATTTTATAAGCGAGGACGTGCCCTAGCTTCGATTTCACCTACCGTGCAGAGCCTCTTCCCCTTCCAGCTTGAGAGCTCCTCCAACTCCTTCTTCTTCCTCTGTCCAGGTTAGTTCCCCATGCCTTCACAGTCGTCTTCTTCTTATTCGTCCTCTCGGTCCTCCACAAACCATACCTCTCCGACCCCTAGGGCCATGGCCAAGGAACCGGCTGTTAGGAGTCCGTCAGCAGCTATAACCCCACCTCCTAGGGCAGCTCCGTCTTCCAGGGCGAGCAGCGGTTCCCCTGAGGGGACCGCCTTCACTGTCACTTCCGTTGACCTTGCGACCTTTAGGGCAGCCTATAAAATACCCAAAGAGGTGCGACTGATCGCACCGGGCCCCAACGACAGGGTAACCTCTCCCCCTCGGGGGATAGCCCTTTATGAGGAATTTTTTAAGGCCGGTCTTCCTCTTCCTCTTCACCCTTTCATCATCAATCTTCTCGATAGATACGAGTTGGTCCCAGCTCAACTAGTCCCCAATTCCATCAGGGCCATTTGTGCCTTCTTGGTGTTGACTCGCCTCCAAGGTCTCCCGAGTAATGTTTCCCTCTTTCGCAGCCTGTATACCATTCGGGCTCAATCCGGCTGGTGGCTATTTGCCCCCGGCCGGGTAGGGCCCTTAGGTTAGGTCTCCCTTTGTCCATAAAGGGGTGGAAATCCCGGTTCTTCTTCGCCGAAGTGGAGGGGATAAGGAGGGAATGGGGTACACCCAATACTGAGGCTAACAAGAACATCTCGGTAGTACCGAGAGATCAAGAAGCCTTCAATCTTCTCCTGGCAACTGAACTCCCATCATACCGAGAGATATTGTCGGAGGACAACCTCCGACATGCCGGCATCGCCCCTGATGACGGTGAGGGCCTCTTTAAAGATGACATTTTCCTTTTGATCCCTTCTCTCTCTTTTTTTTTTATAGCACATTCATTTTCGTGCAGCTATGAAAATCAACATCCCGGCCGGGGCCTTTCACAAAGCCACCATTAAGAAGAGAAAAGGGCAAAATGATGGAGCCGAGGGGTCGAGAAAAAGGCCTCGATCCCAATCGCCACCTGCCCCCCGGGACGTCCCCAAGCTTCCTACTCTATCGCCCCCTCCTTGTCAATCTCCTGTGCAATCATCGCCATGGCCTCCACGACGGTCACCTACTCTCCTGTCGCCGCGGCGATCTCCCGCACCGCTGCCCCTATCGGAGTCTGCTGACCAGACTGCGGGTACGCTGCCCGAGGAGTCAAGGGCTCATGTCAGCTAGTCGACCGAGCGCCCGGATCCATCGACTACCGGCCCGGCCCCGAGGGATGATCCTCAAGCCAGTAGAGAGGCATCGGTTGATAAGAGGCAGAAGGCCTTAAAGATTTAGAACCCGAAGAAGGAGACCTCGAGGGTGAAGATGTCCACCAGGGTTTCGCTCTGGCCGATGATACCACCCCCCTAACCAACCTGCTCCAGCGAAGGACTAAAGCCCCGCCTGTGGTTTTGGATCTTTTTTTTTTTTACAATGTATCCAAGTCCGACTATGGTCGGCATTTTGTAAAAGTTTAGCTAATCCATGAAAAGAGAACACCCTTTGACTTTTGTGTTAGAATTGTCGACCCCCCTACTCTTCTTTTTACGCTATCGATGCCTAGCTTGCCAAGCCACTAGCTCATCGTGGTCTATTTGCGTTCGTAGGATTTGCACGGAATCACACCAGCCCGGCCAAAACGAGGCCTTTTATAGTCTAAGTAGGGACGCTCTGGGATCAGTATGCGTTGATTCTTGACCATCGATGTCAGGCTGCTGACGAGCTAAACGGCCTTGTGATTCCAATCTTTTGGCATTGTTTTGTTGAGAGACCCTATGATGTGGCCTTGCCAGCATGTTTCATGCGCTGTTCCGTCGATAGGCATTTGGAGCGATACCGTGGGAGTGATCCGATTCCGTGCCAGGGACCCTCTTGACCCCAAAGAGCGGTGATCTGGCAGTGTCACAACCGGGCCCAGGGTGTCCAGGGGTGATCTGAAGGTGTCGTGGTCGGGTTCAGGGTATAATACCGGAATTTGGGTTCTGTGCAGGCATAGGAGTTGGGCTTTGGTGTCGATGCGGGAGTCGAGCTTTTGTGCCGATGTGGTAGTCGGGCTTTAGTGCCGACGCGGGAGTCGAGCTTTTATGCCAACGCGGTAGTCGGGCTTTTGTGTCGACGCGGGAGTCGGGTTTTGGTGCCGACGCGGGAGTTGGGCTTTGGTGCCGACACGGTAGTCGGGCTTTTGTGCCGACGTGGGAGTCGAGCTTTGGTGCCGACGCGGAAGTCGGGCTTTGGTGCCGACGCGGGAGTCGGGCTTTTGTGCCGACGCGATAGTCGGGCTTTTGTGCCGACGCGAGAGTTGGGCTTTTATGCCGATGCCAGAGTCGGGCTTTGGTGCCGACGTGGGAGTTGGGCTTTTGTGCTGACGTGGGAGTCGGGCTTTGGCGCCGACGTGAGAGTCGGGCTTGGAAATAAGGCCTGAGACGTTGAGCCGACACTATTAGTGCAAAAATAATTTTTTTCGATTTTGGTGTACCTGGTCTCCGCGTCATGGAGCACTTTGCTGGTGTAATATACTGGCTTCTGTGATCCTTCAGTGTCTATCCGAACGAGGATCAAACTGATAGCCTCCAGAGAAGCGGCCAGGTACAAAAAGAGGTTTTCTCCCTCCATCGGTTTCGACAGTAGCGGCGGAGTCGATAGGAAATTCTTCAGCTCCTCAAAGGCCTTTTGGCAATCATCCGTCCATTCGAAGGTATTGACTTTTCGCAAGGCTTTGAAGAAGGGAGGCTCCGCTCAACCGATCTAAATAGGAAGCGGCTCAGAGCTACTAGTCTTCTGGTCAGGCGCTGGATTTCCTTTTTATTCACTGGAGGCCTCATATCTAGGATAGCTTGGATCTTGTCCGGGTTCGCCTCTATTCCTCGTTGTGTCACCATGAATCCTA
This sequence comes from Calamus simplicifolius, assembly GCA_900491605.1. NCBI lineage: Eukaryota > Viridiplantae > Streptophyta > Magnoliopsida > Arecales > Arecaceae > Calamus > Calamus simplicifolius. The sequence continues at coordinate 2,265,443 of UESW01003831.1, forward strand.
GGAATTTGCCTGCTGCGATTCCGAAGACACATTTCCAGGGATTCAGCCTCATCTAAAACCGACGAAGGTTGCTGAAGGTCTCCATTAGATCAGATAGGTGGTCACCATCTCGGATGCTTTTGGTCAGCATGTCGTCTACATATACTTCCATGTTGTGCCCGATTTGACCCTCGAAGACCTTATTCATCAATCTTTGGTACGTAGCCCCGGCATTTTTCAACCCGAAGGGCATGACTTTATAGCAGTAGATTCTCTTTTCGGTCACGAAGGAGGTGGCTTCTTCATCTGAAGGCTCCATTCTGATCTAGTTGTATCCCGAGAATGCATCCATGAAGCTGAGAGTCTCGTGACCGGAAGTGGTGTCCACTAACTGATCGATCCTGGGGAGCGGGAAACTGTCCTTGGGGCAGGCTTTGTTGAGATCAGTGAAATCGACACACATCCTCCAGCTTCCGTTGGCTTTTCATACCATCACTACATTGGCCAACCAATCGGGATAATAGACCTCCCGAATGTGGCCGGCGGCGATCAGTTTACGGACCTCCTCGTCAATAGCTTTCTGGCGCTCGGAGGCGAAGCTTGTCTTCTTTTGCTGGACCGCCCTACAATTAGATTTGATGTTAAGTTTATGAGTAATTACCTCGGATGGTATACCTGGCATGTCGGTCGGTGCCCATGCAAAAATATCGGCGTTGGCTCAGAGGAAATCGAGGAGCCGACTCCTTTCCTCCTCAGGGAGAGAGGCCCCGATCTGGATGGTTCTCATTGGGTCCTCTCCTAAGGGAAAAGTCAACATATGTCCCGCCGGTTCCCCCCTTCTCGGCCTCTCTTGGATCCATCAATTCAGAAGTCGGCGAGGGAATCGTGAACTGAAGGCTAGGGGTCGTGTGGTAGCAGAGGGACACTGGGCTTCTTTCGCCCCGCATTTTCCCGATCCCGTGACGAGTGGGGAACCTGACCAGCAACCTCTTTGTCGAGATAATGGCATCCAGCAGATTTAAACATGGCCGGCCGAGAATAGCATTATATGCAAGAGAAACTCTCACCACCAGGAACTTTATGAAGATCGTGCTCTGGTGGGGTGAAGTTCCAGCCGTGACGGGGAGAGCAATTTTTCCCTCAACTTTCACCGCATCTCCGGTGAAGCCAACGAGGGGTGTCGTCACTGGCTGAAGAGAATCCAAAAGCAAGTTCATACAAACAAATGCGTCATACGTCAGAATATCGGCCGAGCTTCCACTATCAACTAATATTCTCTTTACAGGATGTTTAGCAATTGTCATGGATACAACGATGCTTACATCATTCGGGTTATCTACCCCCTCTAAATCTCTTTTAGAGAAAGGAATTACAATGTTATCTCGCTCACCCCCCCGATGTCTTTTTGCGGTGCCCCCCGCTCCCCAGGAGATCATTGCCACAGTCTTCCCAGTCGGGGTGTTGTCAACATTGGCTTGCTGAGTGGATGGTGCCGAAGGGCCTGGTGCCGCTGGATTTCCTCTCCGGACAAACTGACCGAGGTGCCCTTGCTGGATGAGCTCCTCTATGGCCTTCTTCAGCTGTCGGCAGTCTTCTGTGTTGTGGACGTGATCTCGATGGAAATGACAATACAGGTTCTTGTTGCGAGGAACTCCAGGCTTCAGGGGCATGGAGCACTTGAGATAGGGCTCACCCTCGATTTCCATAAGAATATGGGAAATCGGGGCTAACAAATTAAGGGGTGTAACGCTCACCTACGGGGGCGAAAGTCCGTGGCCGACTGTCCGCCCGGCAAGGTGGCTCGAGCTTCTTGGTGTAAGGCCCTCCAGACTCTGATCGAACTTGCTTTTTCCTGGGGCCTTCTTCAGTTTCCCACCGAGAGGAGTCGGCCTCATCAGCGCGAATATATTTCTGAGCTCGACTCAGCAACTCAGCGTACGAGCTCGGGGGCTTCTTGTCTAATGAATACGCGAAGCGGGAAGGGCGGAGCCCACGCTTCAAGGCCAAGGTGGCCACCGAGTCGTCAAGATGGTAAACCTCCATCGCCGCCTCCTTGAAGCGGGCGACGAATTCCCGAAGAGTCTCCCCACTCTTCTGTAGGATGGAAAAGAGGTTGTCTGCCACCTGAGGGATCCGTCGGCTTGCGTCGAGGTGAGCGAGAAAAGCTTTCTCTAGCTGTCTGAATGAACTGATACTATGAGGAGGTAGACGGGAATACCAAGCCCTCGCAGCTTTCGTAGGGTGGCTGGGAAAGCAATGCATAGAAGAGCGTCCGATGCTCCCTGGACCTACATGTGCACCTTATAGCTTTCTAAGTGATCTAGGGGATCGGTAGTGTCGTCATAAGGATCTAGCTGAGGAAGAAAAAATCGGGAAGGGACGGGTTCTTCCATGATCCGCCTTGTCAGTGGGGGGCGATTGTCATATTTTGCCTTCGACTGATCGGTCAGTCGTTGGCCGAGCTCCTCTAAATATCGGTAGCGCTCCTTTCGTCGCCTTTCTGCGCGGAGGTGGATCCTCTCGCCTGTGGACTCCTCTCCTGATGAGGTAGATAGGGAACGGGAGGATGGGCGGTGTCGACGGGCTATACCCTTCCCCGGGGCCTTGTCCCGGGATCGCCGGGGAGAGGGACTGTCAGGAGATCTCCTTTTGCTGGGAACGTCCCGACGGCGGTGAGCCTTCCGTCGGGATTGTCCTCCAAGGGTGGATTGTTGGCTGGGATACACCGCAACTTCTTCCAAGGAGTGGGGTGGCGGCAGAGGTTGAGCGGTCGCCGACTGTTGTTGGAGTTCCCGAATCACCGCAGCAAGGGACCGCACCTCCTGAGCGAGGGCGGTGATCCTATCACCTTGGCATGGTGGTGAGGGATGAATTGGCGAGAGGGCCTCCGGCTGCTCGGCCCTCGCTGGCTGCCACCCAGCTAGGCTGGTGGAAGCTTCTTGAGCACGAGTCACCACCATCTCTTCTTTGGGTAAGGAGGGAGTGAGAGCTTGGTCACTTTCTCCCCTACACGCCTTGCTACTCATGCTCTCCCCCCTACCTGGCGCGCCAATCTGTTGCCGCTAAATCACCTTTAATGAGCGTCAAGTGGGCAGAAATTCTTGCGGGCCTTTGAGGGAATGGCGAGACCTCTTCCTTCGCTCGGGAACCTGCAAGGAAAGTCCCGGACCGGTGACTCCGGTGGGGACCCTCCGACGCCCAAGTTAGTGATTTGGGGAACTGGAATGGATATCGTTGTAATGATTGGATAGGGCTTGAGCCCCCTACGTTAAGGGCTGGAGGCCTTTTATACCTGTTCGAGAATCCCTCTTACCCTCCGTCCATCGTGGTCAAGTCTCCTTCGGACGGTTGTTAATTTCTGGTATTCAACGTGCCACAAAGTATGGGTCATGGGACTGATCATGGGGCCATGCCCGTTGTTAGTGGCGCCAGGAGGAAGCATGTCCACCGCACGCGTAGCCGGGCGCGCTCATGGTGACGTGGTCCACCATTCTCGAGGAAAGTGGACCACGTAGCTTGAACGTGGATGATTGCCGCCGGAGGCCGACGTCGAGACCGATGCCGAGGCCGGCATCGAAGCCGATGCCGAGGCTGACACCGAAGCCGACGCCGACACCGTAACCAAGGCCTAGACTGACTGCGGCTGACACGGAAGTCGAGGTGGGCTGTAGCCGATGCGGAGGTCGAGATAGGTTGGGGTTGATGCCAACACCGTGACCAAGGCCTAGACTGGCTGCGGCCGACATGGAAGTCAAGGTGGGCCGTAGCTGATGCGAAGGTCGAGATGGGCCGTGGCCGACACGGAGGTCGAGATGGGCCGTGGCCGATGCCGACACCGTAACCAAGGCCTAGACTGGCTGCGGCCGACACGGAGGTCAAGGTGGGCCGTGTTGAGCCCAATCGCCAAGGAATTGGCTCGTGTGTTCTTTGACCCGATCGGCCATATCAGTGGGAATTAGCAGCGCTTTTTTGCCAGTTAATTTTGAAAACCATTACCACAAGTATTTTTAGGTAGTGTTTTCTAAATAACTACTAACATATTTAATTAAAGATTACCGATTTTTCTTTTTTTGTAGTTTTAATTCTTTTTGGTTGCGTTTGGATGTTAAAAAGTTATTCCAGGAATAGGAATACGAATTTCATAGGAATAACTTATTCCCTCTGTTATTCCAAATTTCTGTTTGGATGAAAATATGGTATTCCATGTTATTTTTCAGTACAATTAATGCAGTGTTATTCCAAATGATGTTTGGATGACATGGGAATAAGCATGTATTCCAGTAGGAATAGATGAAGAATTTTTTGAAATTTCAAAGATACCCCTTCCAATAAAAATGGTTTATCAATTTTTATTTTTTAAAATAACTTGAATAAATTATTATTTATTAATAAATAACGTAATAAATTAATTATTATTAATAGAATAATATAAGAACATACCTAATAAATTATTTTATATTAATAAAGAAAAAAATAACATACTTAATTTATTATTTTCTATTAATAAATTTATTTAATTTTAAATTATATTATAAATAAATTTATTTAATTTATTTAAATGACATTATAAATAAATTTATTTAATTTATTTAATTTAATTTCATTGGTGCCCTTGGAATTGCTGCAGTAAGAATAAGAGCTATTCCATGGAGTACCATGAAATAAGAAATTGGAATAAGGAGGGTTGATTGGAATAGCTATTATAGTGGAGCCCACACTCCTTTTTCATTCTGTTTGAGGAAATAAGGCGGAATAAGGGCCTATTTCATGTCTTATTTCTCCATCCAAACACAGCCTTCAAGATCTTCGAGCATCCTTGAATGCCATTTGCCCCTCTCCAATTGTTGACCCTCAGCCCGGCTCCCGCCAAACTACAAACCCTCATTTCTCCTCAACACAAAGCCGAGAAGCTCGCCCCCGATCCAATGCACCTCTCCCAATCAATCACCCTCAACCTAGCTCCCGCCAAAACCCAAACCCTCAATCCCCTGTCACCATCGGCCTCAGTGTCCTCAATCCTCTTACTGTCAGCCACAATCTCTTCTCATCGTACCGCCGGATTCCCCGCCAAAATCACAGCAACCTCCAACTGCGACAGCTCCGTCATCCCCAGCATTCTAAAGAGGGAGATCCTTCGACGCTCATTCCTCTCTTATCCTTCTCTCATACCCCCTTTCCCTCTTTCTCCTCTTCTCCATCTCCCTCTCTTCTCTCTTCATTTTCTCTTGGATTCGATTTGGTAGTGATAGCATTGGTTTCTTAAATCCTGAGGCAGATCTAAGCTGCAAGAACTTCTTGAAAGTCATCGAAGACATTCTGATGCCTTTTAATAATTGAATCATATTATGTTTTAACAATCTATAATCATTATTACCTATTCCACGACTTGCTTTCTGTAACTCAAGTAAATTTTTAGGGTTTTTTCGATCAAGATTATATCTTATGAAAAATGAGAAGGATGTAAAGACGTTTGTTTAGGTGTTACAAAACTGTGTTAAGAAGGTCGGGGCTACTTATTATTTCAAACAAGCAACTATTTTAGTTTCTCGGTGATTACTTCCAGCCATCAGAAAACAAACATCGATATTAATAATGAGTGTAAATTGATGAGAAATATAGTTATAAAAGTCTGGACTCAATGACTATCTATAAGTCAATCTCAAGACAAGGTCATGGATTACTTCGTGGTATCTTTAACTCTGATGCTTGGCATTGTAGATCTCTAGGTTGATAGATTGAAATTAATATATTAATCCCTATCATATATGCGAAAATATGGGACCAATATATTTATCCTAAATAATAAAGGAAAGATCAATAAATATCTCCAGCCATTGCTGTTGATTTTCTTCCAGATGAGGGTAAGGATCTTCCACACCTTACGGTCTCTCTCAGCGATGGTGTAAGCTTTCTCGATGAGACCAGGCGCAGGGACCTACCCGTTTTATAAACCTTTATGCCTTATCTATCCATCACAGAGGGCGCCGCTTTAAACGGATATGGTTGAGGGATTCTTATCTCAATCGTGAATTCAAAATTTGAATTCACGTAATCCCTCAAGATCAGAATATAGGACCACCTTAGTCGTATCTGACCGATACACATAATGAAGAAAAACCAACATTCTTCCGCTTGGTCCGTATATTCTATTATATAGTAAGAAATAGAATACATGAATCATGGCAATATGTCCTCTTAAAATCAAGTATTATTTACCATGTATCACTATGTATTATATTTGCCAAACATAAACCCATATAACTTAATGAATAAACCCCATGTTTATTCTATGTCCAACTTAATAATGCTCATCATAAATAAATGTGTACACTAAATAATGTGAAAAACATCACAACTATAAAAGAGTTTTATTAATTATAAAATTCATCATTACAATGAATTAAATAAAATAACCAAGACCCATACGATCTACATGATCCCTAAACTTCTGTAGTGGCATGCCTTTAGTCAAGGGATCAGCTATCATCAACTCAGTGCTCACATGCTCTATAACCACTGTCTTTTCTTTAACACGTTCTCGTATGGCTAAATATTTGATATCGATGTGCTTGCTTCGACTACCACTCTTGTTTTTTTAGCCATAAATACTGCAGCTAAATTGTCACAATAAATCTTCAATGGCTTAGATATAGAATCCACAATTCTAAGCCCAGAAATGAAACTCTTCAACCATATACCATGCGAAGTAGCCTCAAAACATGATATGAACTCGGCTTCCATGGTGGAAGTAGCAGTCAAAGTCTGCTTGGCGCTCTTCCAAGATACAACTCCACCAGCAAACATAAATATATATCCAGATATTGACTTTCGAAAATCAACACAGCCAACAAAGTCAGCATCAGAGTAGCCAATTACTTCCAATTTTTAGTCCGTCTGAACATAAGCATGTAGTCCTTGGTACCCTGAAGATACCTCATCACCTTCTTAGCAGCTCTCCAGTGGTCTAAACCTGGATTACTCTGATATCTCCCCAACATCCCAACTGCAAATGCTATGTCAGGCCTTGTACAGACCTGAGCATACATCAAGCTACCAACAGCTGAGGCATATGGAGTGTTTTTCATTTCCTCCCTCTCAAAGTCATTCCTTGGGCACTGACTCAAATTGAATCTGTCACCCTTGACTATGGGAGCTATACTCGGTGAACAATTTTTCATCCAAAATCTCTCTAAAATTTTATTGATATAGGTTTCTTGAGATGACCTAAAACACCTCGAAGTCTGTCTCTTTGAATTTTAATGCCAATGACATAAGAGGCATCACCCATATCTTTCATGTCAAAATTCTCAGAGAGAAATTGTTTCACCTCATGTAACATACCTTTATCATTGGTTGCAAGTAAAATATCGTCTACATATAGGATTAGAAAACAAATTTTGCTCCCACTGACCTTCTGGTATATACATTGATCCATGATGTTCTCTACAAATCCAAATGAAGAAATCACATCATGAAATTTTAAGTACCATTGCCGAGAGGCTTGTTTCAATCCATATATAGATCTCTTAAGCTTGCATACTAATTGCTCATTATTACTAGAGGAAAAACCTTCAGGTTGTTTCATATAAACCTCTTCCTCTAGATCTCCATTGAGAAATGCAGTTTTCACATCCATTTGTTGCAACTCTAAATCAAAATGCGCAACAAGTGCCATGATAATGCGGAAGGAATCTTTCTTAGATACAGGAGAAAATGTCTCCTTGTAATCAATTCCCTCCTTTGAGTGAATCCCTTAGCAACGAGTCTTGCCTTATATCGCTCAATGTTGCCTAACGAGTCTTTCTTGGTCTTAAAGACCCATTTACAGCCAATGGCTTTTGCTCCATCAGGCAACTCAATAAGATCCCAGACTCCATTAACTGCCATAGAATTCATCTCATCTTTCATAGCATCATACCATAAATTAGATTCCTTACAATTCATGGCTTGTGAAAACGTTTCAGGATCATTTTCAGCTCCAATGTTATAGTCCGACTCTTGAAGATACACAATATAGTCACTAGAAATTGCTGATTTCTTTCTCTTGTAGATCTTCTTAATGTTGTAACAACCTCCTCTGGAGGAGTTGATTGTTCAACTATCTCTGGTAACTCATGAGAGACTGGATCTACTAGTTCATTATCAGCAAATTATGAATTTCAATGACTGGTTGTATAATGCCCGTTTGATCTTGAGGGCACTATGAACGATAATCAGTCTGTCACTTGAAGTGGAAGGTTGAGCATCAGAATGTTCCTTTCAGGAATCATGCTCTGCAATTGATCACTCCCACTGATCAAGTCATTCTCAAGAAATTTGGCATTTCTTGATTCCACAATCCTAGTTGTATGTGAGATGGACAGTAAAATCTATATCCCTTGGACCTCTCGGCATATCCAACAAAATACCCACTAATGGTCCTAGGGTCCAGCTTTTTCTCTTGTGGATTGTATACTCTCACTTCACATGGGCATCCCCATACGCGTACATGTCGCAAACTTGGTTTCCAACCTTTAAATAACTCAAATGGCGTTTTAGAAACAGCCTTGGTTGGAACTCGATTTAATATGTACACAGCTGTCTTGAGAGCTTCTGTCCACAAGGACTTAGGTAGTTTGGAGCTGCTAATCATGCTCCTCACCATGTCCATCAATGTTCGGTTCCTTCTTTCTGCTACACCATTCTGATCAGGTGAGCCAGGTAAACTGTATTGGGCAACAATCCCATGTTCTTGAAGGAACTTCGCAAATGGACCAGGCATTTGTCCATCTTCTGTGTATCTCCCATAATACTCACCTCCTCTATCAGATCTCACAATTTTGATTTGCTTTCCACATTGTGTCTCTACTTCTGCCTTGAATACCTTAAAGGCATCTAATGCTTCGTTCTTATTATGAAGCAAGTAGAGATACATAAATCGTGAGTAATCATCAATAAAGCAGATAAAGTATTTTGGACCATGAAAATCCATATCCGGACAACAAATGTCCGTGTGTATGATCTCTAATAGGTCTGAACTCCTCTTGGCACCTTTCTTTGACTTATTGGTCTGCTTGCCCTTAATGCAGTCCACACAAGTATCAAAGTCAGTGAAGTCCAAAGTATTGAGTACTCCTTCATTCACTAACCTCTTGATTCTATCTATGGAGATATGTCCCAATCTCCGATGCCACAACATAGAAGAGTTATCATTTACAACACATCTTTTCATGCCAGCCCTAACATGCATTACATCATGAGTGGTATTATTTTGCAAATTAATATAGAAAAGACCATCAGACAAAGTACCATTCCCAACAAGTTCAGATTTATAATATAAACTGGAAGAAGTATCTGAAAAGTTGAAGAATAACCCAAAGGTACAAGTCTTGAAACTGAAATTAAATTCCTAGAAAAACTAGGTACATAAAAGGTCCTTTCCAAATTTAAAACAAAACCACTACTAAGAACTAAAGTGCATGTCCCTATAGCTTCCACATGTGAGCGCATCTTATTTCCTGAAGAGATATACTGCTCACTTCCCACTGGCTTCCTTAAGTTTTGCATACCTGCAAAGTATTACAAATGTGGATTGTAGAACCAGAATCAATCCACCATGTGTTATAAATAACATCAGTCATATTAGATTCATAACTGACAAGAGCTTTGACTGAAGTACTGAATTGCTCATCAATGGCCTTTAGTAGCCTCCTGACATTCTCATGCTTATCGACTGAACCACGTATACCAACAGAGATTTTGTCTTTATGAACATTGTACTCAAGCGATTGGATCGCTCCCAACGTTCATAAATCGCAATCTCATTAGGAGTGCTGGTCTGAGTTACTGAAGGTGGTTCATCCTTCCTTATAGCATAATCAATGTCCATCCAGCCCAGATGAAGGAGAATTCTCTCCTTCCAAACCTTATAGTTATCACCCCTTAATTCAGGTATGTCACATTTTATTTCAGAGAAATTTACAGGTTGCATAACTGCAAAATTTAAACATACATGCTTATTATCAAAAATTGAGGCTAATAAAATGCTTTACCAATGTAAATTATGCATTTAGAAACCAGTGAATCTACTGACATAAAACTTGCCTGTGGGCTAAAGCTCTAATTCAATTAGATTCACTTAAGTCTGTATGATAAAACTATCAAATTATGTTCCTTCTTTCTAATTCCTATGGTAGATTAGAAAAATATAATTTGATATTTTATCTTAATTAATTATATAAATAGTGAATCTACTGACATAAAACTTGCCTGTGGGCTAAAGCTTTAATTCAATTAGATTCACTTAAGTCTGTATGATAAAACTATCAAATTATGTTCTTCTTTCTAATTCCTATGGGTAGATTAGAAAAATATAATTTGATATTTTATCTTAATTAATTATATAAATAGTGAATCTACTGACATAAAACTTGCCTGTGGGCTAAAGCTTTAATTCAATTAGATTCACTTAAGTCTGTATGATAAAACTATCAAATTATGTTCCTTCTTTCTAATTCCTGTGGGTAGATTAGAAAAATATAATTTGATATTTTATCCTAATTAATTATATAAATATAACAAAATTCCTGTGGAATAAATTTTATTATATTTATATAATTAATTACAATTAATGTCTATTATTTATGTGATTTACTAACTTTATTATACAATTTTATAATTAAGGATGCTGTGGCTACTCCTCAATTATTCAATTGTATTTATCACTTAGACATTATTTAAATTTTATGTTCAATTATGTCACTTAAGATGCATGCATAATTCACAAAATTTATACACACAAATTCTAAATATAATTGAACATAAATAGGCCAGACTAATGGTCCAACCACTTAATGAACGAGCCAACAGCCCGTCATCCTCACCCAATTCTAATAGTTTAATTTAACCAAAAAATCTCTCAATCACCTCAAAAAATTTTTGGATCAGATATGATGTGCCCAAATTGCTGCAATCCAGTGCTACAGTTCAGATGGGCGCATGGCCCAACCTGGCAGTTGGCTCAGGCTGAGCGTGGCCCAGCCTCTGCTAGCCTAGCGCTGGGCCCAGCGCCAGCGCTTGCTGCCCAAGCGCTGGGGTAGCGCTCCAGCGCTTGGCCCACCCAGCGCTAGGCGCTGCCTTTTTTTTTAATTCTAAATGCGCTGCCCAGGCGGCTTTTTTTTTTTTTTAAATGGAGCTCCCTTCATGGGCGTCGCTCCATTTTTTTCCAATTTTTTTTATTCTGTTTTTTTAATCCTCATCCCATAAAGAAGCCCACGCTTCCTCTCATGGTGATTTAATCGTGAGATATTTGGATTTATCTTTTATTTAAACTATATCCAAAAGGGTGAGCGAATAGATAAGGTACATGCTTCATGGCATAAATCTTACTGATCAATCTCTTAAATAAAACTGAATTAAATAAACTGAATATTAAGAGTTTATCAGATCTAATGCCCTTTCAGATGATTCTTGATGACCTATTAACTCTCCGGTACGCAGTAGTTGGGTCAAACGCACCAAGGTACTACAACAGCCTCCCTTATTGGTACGTCCCTAATATCCCTACCGTACGCCCGTTGGGTAAAATAATCCAGGGTACTACCAGTAGCCTCCCCTTTGGACTATCCCTAAACGAGAGAAATAGAGATCAAGAACGCCTTGTCCCTCTTTATCAAATAAATCATATAAAGATTGTTTCACAGGATTTTATCAGATCCGTATATTAATGGAAACAATCCTAATAATCAAGGCAGAGGTATTTTTATATGCTCTGATACCAAATGATAGACTGAAATTAAATATATTGATCCCTATCATATATGCGGAAATATGGGACCAATATATTTATCCTAATTAATAAAGGAAAGATCGATAAATACCTCCAGCCATTGCTGTTGATTTTCTTCCAGATGAGGGTAAGGATCTTCCACGCCTTGCGGTCTCTCTCAGCGATGGTGTAAACTTTCTCGATGAAGACCAGGCGCAGGGACCTACCCGTTTTATAAACCTTTATGCCTTATCTGTCCATCACAGAGGGCGCCGCTTTAAACGGATATGGTTGAGGGATTCTTATCTCAATCGTGAATTCAAAATTTGAATTCACGCAATCCCTCAAGATCAGAATATAGGACCACCTTAGTCATATCTGACCGATACACTTAATGGAGAAAAACCAACATTGGTCTGTAAATAGCCTCATAGTTTAAATTAATCTAGTTTTTTTGTGGAAAACAAAGACAATTTCGATATGATGAAACGACATATCAAAATCACCTGTAAACACATATCTACTAGTGTTAACCATCCAAAATTTTTCTCCTAAGACCTCTAGATACCTGGGGATCTTTCCTGTGAAGTACCGTGGAAGTATATTGATTATAGGGTCCTGGAATTGATGACATCCTTCTCCATTTCTCCATTCACTCTCTTCTTTCACACATACCTCTTCTCTCTACGATTTTTATATTATATCTCTTATCGTGAAGCTTATAAACCAATCTCATGTCCATTGCAATGCCTCCTGATTCCTGTCATCCGATGTGCATCTCGTAGAGCCATTATGAATCCTGACGAACCTAGAGAAGGCTCTTAGATCTAGGGTTTGTTAGGGAGTGGTAAGGCCTTCTTCCTGTATTGCATTGATAATTGCCTTTCCCGCTGACAGAAGCAAAGCCTTGGAGTTTAGCAGCGTTTCCAAGAATTAGGATGTCGAGCACCTTCAGAAGCGCATTGCCAATAGGTTGGCGCCAACCTGAACTTTTCTCCGGACGGTGACAGAAAGGCGTTTAGAATCCTCTTCAAGCACTTGGCCTCGACGAACTTTTTTCTTCTGTTAGATGACCAGTGTGAACCACATCCCAAGCCCACCTGCTAACCTAACTCGAACTATGTTAACGAGCCAAAATCACATGATTTAAAAACTTAAGTGAAAGTTAATAGGTTAGCTCTGATACTATTTGTAATGCTTTAAGTCTACCTATTGGCCCAATTAATCTGTGTGGACCGAAACTATACGGCCTAAAAACTTGAGTGAAAGTTAATGGGTAGCAAGTGAACTTAAATTAAAAGCACATAACATTTTCTATCTTATCCAATGTGGGACTACTTTTGGGATGCTACAATCTTCCTTCCTTATAATGTGGCATCTTCATCGAATGTCACAAGCTAGCTAGAATCTATCCCTAAGTTGGGTCATTGGTCCTATAAGAATGGCTCCATGCATGGCGTGACTCTACTACCGTCTCATTTTTGAGGTGTTATAAATGGTATTTGAGCTGATTTAAGTGTGCAAAATTTAGTAGATATAAGAAAAGGGCTACCAACGAGATGGTGGTAGAGTCCTGCCGTAGCATGAAATTACCCTTGCAGCATCAATGACCTGGCTTAGGGGTAGATTCTAGCTAGCTTGTAGCATATGACTAAGACGTCGCATTATAAGGAGGGAAGATTATAACATCGCAAAAATAGTCATACACTAGATGAGAAAGAAAGAGTTACATGCTTATAACTCAAGCTTATTTGCTAGCCATTAACTTTCATAGCTACGTGGTTGTGGTCCATTAACGAAGTTAATTAGGCTAGTAGTAGGCTTGGGGCATTAAACCAGTGCTTCAATTGCCCAACACCATCCTCAAGTAAGTGTTCTCCTCTTCTCCATCTCGGGTGTAGCCCTTAGTCACTAGAGTTTAAAGTTTAATGCTGGATTTTTTTTGGTTTTTCTCTATTTTGGCATCATTAAAGGGTGATTTTTCGGTGGCAATTTCTTTCTTTCCAGCGACTTATTCTAGTAGGTATGTCCACCATTCTCTTCCTTTTTGCTTGATCTATCTTGAGGTCGCATGGTTCGGTCATTGTCGATGGCAATCGCTAGAAAATGGTAAGAGAAAGAATGCTCTATTTTCTTGGGATTTGTTTCATAAAGAATTCTACTCAACTCAACTTAACTCATCTAAGCCTTTTTTCAACTACATGGGGTCGACTACATAAATCTGCTTCTTCACTCTTCTTTATTCAGGAATAAGCCGGTATTCAAATTATAAATAGTTATATCTTTTTTAATTATTTCTGTTCATGTTAGTTTAGGTCTATCTCTAACTTTATCCTTACCATAGATTATTAAAGATCACTCTTTCTAACTGGAGCATCTAAAGGTCTTCGTTGTATATGTCCAAACCATCCTAATCGATTTTCTCTCATTTTATCTTTAATTAGGGCTACTCCTATCATTTCTCTTATATATTATTTCTAATTCTATCTTTTAAAGTTTTACCACATATCCATTTTAACATATGCATTTCTGTTACACTTAATTTATTCACATGTTGTTTCAGTATTGCCCAACACTCTGTTCCAAATAGCATAACTAACCTAATAGCGGTTTTATAGAATTTTTTTTAATTTTAATAGGGATGCCGATCATACAATACTCCTGAAGTACTCCTTCACTTAATCCATCCTACTTTAACTCTATGATTCATATCTTCACCTAATTTACCTTTTGCTGATAATTGATCCCAATACTTAATTTTTTACTTCTTGGTATCTCTTGGCTTGCAATCTTTACTATTTCTTTATTTATATTGCTACTCCCACTAAAATTATATTTTATGTATTAAGTTTTAATTTTACTAATCTTAAAGCCTTTAGATTCTAAAGTCTCTCTCCAAATCTCTAGCCCAACATTTACTTCAGATTTAGTTTCATCAATCAATACTATATCATCTACAAATAACATGCACCATAAGATATCATTTTGATTATGTTTGGTTAATTTATCTATAACTAATACAAAAGATATGAACTTAAGGCAGATCATTGATGTAAACCTACAGTAATTAAAAACTCACTAGTTTCTTCTATTTTTGTTTTAACAATAGTTATTGCTTCATCATACATATCTTTTATCAATTTTATACCTTTTGGTAAGTCCTTTTCTATCTAAAATCTATTAAATATTTCTCTAGGTACTTTGTCATATGCTTTTTCTAAATCAATAAAGACCGTGTGAAGATCTTTTTCTTTTCTATACCTTTCCATCAATCTTTTTAATAAATAAATAGCTTACATGGTCGATCTTTCAGGCATAAATCCAAATTGATTATTTGATACTAAAGTTTCAGCTCATATTCGTTTTTCTATCACTCTCTTCCATAATTTCATTGTATGACTCATTAGTTTAATCCCTCCATAATTTGCACAGTTTTGAATATTTTCTTTATTTTTGTATATGGATATTGATGTGGCTGATCCAATGCCATTAGAGAACCATGAAGGAAGGAACGACGGAGCCCCCTTTGGCCTCCAAAGGGCCCTTCCACTACAAGAAAAAATGAAATAGCGACACAATTTTAGCGACACAATTATGCATCGCTAAAATTGCGACTACATTGCGACGCCTCCGCGTCAAAAAAATATTGCGACGCAAATAGCGAAGCATTAGCGACTTAATAAACCATAAAATTAAAAAAAATAATTTTTAAATTTAGCGATGCAAAAATGCATCGCAATATTTTTAAAATTATTTTTTTAAAATATTAAAGGAAAAAATATTGCGACGCAGATAAGTGCGTTCGCAATGTTTTTAAAAAAATTAATTATGTTAAATAGCGACGTAATAACCAGAAAATTAAGAAAAAATATATTTAATTAGCGACGCAAAAATTGCATCGCAAATATTAAAAAAAATTAATTTTTATAAAATATAATTATGAAAAAAAATATTGCGACGCAACTCAGTGCTCGCAATATATTTAAAAAATATAATAATTTTATATAGCGACGCATTAGCGACGCAATAGATCAGAAAATTTAAAATTTTTTTAATTTAGCGACGCACTAATTGCGTCGCAATTATTTTAAATGAAATTAATTTGTAAAATATAATATGAAAAAAAAATATTGCGACAGTGCGCAATTTTTTAAAAAACTTAATTTTTTTAAATAGCGACGCATTAGCGATAAACCAGAAAAATAGAAAATTATTTTTAATTTAGCGATGCAATAATTGCATCACAATTAATTTTTAATAATTTTTTTTAAAAAATAGTATTATGAAATAAAAATATTGCGATGCAATCCAGTGCATCGCAACTGTTTTGTTAAAAATAATATGTTAATTAGCGACGTAACAGCGATGCAATAAAACAATAAAGTAATAAAAAAAATTTTATTTAACGATGCAAATAATGTGTCGCAATATTTTAAAAAAAATTTATAATGCCAAATTAGCGAGGCATTAGCGATGCAATAAATAGAAAATATAATTAATAATCGATCGCGATGTTCGAGATCGGTCATCGTTGACCGTGATCGATCATTGCTTCGATCGATCGCAATCGTCGGATCATCGCCGATCGGATCGATGCGACGGTCCGAGATCGTCGTCGCCGACCGGGATCGATCATGGCTTGGGTCGATCCGCAACTGTCAGATCATCGCCGATGGGACCGATCATGGCTTGGATCGATCGCAACCGTCGGATCATCGCCGACTGGGATCGATCATGGCTTCGATCGATCATAAACCATCGGATCGTCGCCGATCGGATCGATTGCGACGGTCCGAGATCGGTCGTCGCCGATCGGGATCGATCATGGCTTGGGTCGATCGAACCGTCGGATCATCGCCGACCAGGATCGATCATGGCTTCGATCGATCGCAACCGTTGGATCGTCGCCGATCGGATCGATCGCAACGGTCCGAGATCGGTCATCGCCGATTGGGATCGATCATGGCTTGGATCGATCGCAACCGTCGGATCATCGCCGACCGGGATCGATCATGGCTTGGGTTGATCGCAACCGTTCGGATCATCACCGATAGGGATCGATCATGGCTTGGATCGATCGCAACCGTCCGATCATCGCCGACCGGGATCGATCATGGCTTCAATCGATCGCAAGTACCGTCGGATCGTCGCCGATCTGATCGATCGCGACGGTCCGAGATAGGTCAACGCCGATCGGGATCGATCATGGCTTGGGTCGATCGCAACCGTCGGATCATCGCCGACCAGGATCGATCATGGCTTCGATCGATCGCAACCATCGGATCGTCACCGATCCGATCGATCACCACGGTCCGAGAGAGGTCGTCGCCGACCGGGATCGATCATGGCTTGGATTGATCGCAACCGTCGGATCGTCGCCGACCGAGATCGATCATGGCTTGGATCGATCGCAACCATCGAATCATCGCCGACCGGGATCGATCATGGCTTCGATCGATCGCAAGTACCATCGGATCATTGCTGATCCGATCGATCGCGACGGTACAAGATAGGTCGATGCCGACCGAAATCGATCATGGCTTGGATTGATCGCAACCATCGGAATCGCCGATTGGGATCGATCATGGCTTCGATCGATCGCAAGTACCGTCGGATCGTCGCCGATCTGATCGATCGCGACGGTCTGAGATAGGTCGACGCCGACCGGGATCGATCATGGCTTGGGTCTTGCAACCGTCGGATCATCGCCGACCAGATCGATCATGGCTTCGATCGATCGCAACCATCGGATCGTCGCCGATCCGATCGATCGCCACGGTCC
>UESW01003832.1:0-85769 GCA_900491605.1 Calamus simplicifolius
AACCTTGTTCTGAAACTTAGGATCTCTCTTGAGAGAACCGTATTCAGAAACCTTAGGATCTCTCTTGAGAGAATAGTGTTCTGAACCCTTAGAGAACCCTTCAATGGGTTCCTATTTTATACCCTTTTCCTTCAACGCTTGCCCCATCAAGCGAGCGCTTAGGAATTTAGGAATTTTTAGCGCTTAAGGAGAGGGGGCTGTTATCACTTTAATGGGGGATACGTTGATTTAATAAATTAGGACCATTAATTAGATAGGTTACTACATTCTCCCACTTGGTCCGTATATTTTATCAACACTGAACAAGAAACTAAATACATGAATCATAGCGATAGGTCCTCTATAATTGAGTATTATCTTCTATGTATTACAATGCATTCAATTTCTTTACCACCATTCCAAATGTGACAACATAACATAATGAATAAACCATATGTTTATTCAGAGTCCAAAAGAAAAGTTTGTCATTTCTCAAAAGTCATATAACGTGTACACCTGAATGAGAAATAAACAAACGATTGAAATAAGAGTTTCTTTGTACAAATTGTTATCAATACAATTATATCATGGAACCAACTCCCATTCTTATCACATGATCCTTAAACTTCTTAATTGGCATGCCTTTAGTCAAAGGATCAGCTATCATCAATTCAGTGCTAACGTGTTCTATGACCACTTTATTCTCTTTAACACGTTCTCTTATGGCTAAATACTTAATGTCGATATGTTTACTTCGACTACCACTCTTATGGTTTTTAGCCAAAAATACAGCAGCTGAATTGTCACAGTACAGTTTAATTGGCCTAGTAATGGAGTCAACAATTCTAAGCCCTGAGATGAAACTCTTCAACCATACACCTTGCGATGTAGCCTCAAAACAAGCAACGAACTCCGCTTCCATAGTAGAGGTAGCAGTCAAGGTCTGCTTTGCACTCCTCCATGATATGGCTCCACCAGCTAACATAAATATAAATCCTGATGTTGATTTCCGAGAATCAACGCAGCCAGCAAAGTCCGAATCTGAGTAGCCCTCTATCTCCAAATGATCAGTTTGTCTATACATGAGCATGTAGTCCTTGGTCCCTTGAAGATACCTCATGACCTTTTTAGCAGCTCTCCAGTGGTCTAAACCTGGATTACTCTGATATCTTCCCAACATTCCTACTGCAAATGCAATGTCAGGTCTTGTGCAAACCTGAGCATACATTAGGCTTCCAACAGCTGAAGCATATGGAATGTTGTGCATCTGTTCCCGTTCAAGTTCATTTTTAGGGCACTGGTTCAAAGCGAACTTGTCACCCTTCACTATAGGTGCAACACTTGGTGAACAATTTTTCATCCGAAATCTCTCCAAGACTTTATTGATATAAGTTTCTTGAGACAATCCCAAAATGCCTCGAGATCTTTCTCTATGGATCTTAATGCCAATGACATAAGATGCCTCACTCATATCTTTCATATCAAAATTTTTAGAGAGAAATTGTTTCACCTCATGTAGCAACCCTTTATCATTGGTTGCAAGTAGAATGTCATCCACATATAGGACCAAGAAACAAATTTTGCTCCCACTAACCTTCTGGTATATACATTGATCCATGATGTTCTCTTCAAAACCAAAGGAAGAGATCACATCATGAAATTTTAAATACCACTGACGTGAGGCTTGTTTCAATCCATATATGGATTTCTTAAGTTTGCAAACCAAATGCTCACCATCACTAGAGGAAAATCCTTCAGGCTGTTTCATGTAAACCTCTTCCTCTAGATCTCCATTAAGGAATGCGGTCTTCACATCCATTTGATGTAACTCAAAATCAAAATGAGCTACCAATGCCATAATTATTCGGAGAGAGTCTTTCTTGGATACAGGAGAAAATGTCTCCGTGTAGTCGATTCCTTCCCTCTGAGTGAATCCTTTGGCAACGAGTCTTGCTTTATATCTCTCAATGTTGCCTTGTGAGTCTTTCTTTATTTTGAAGATCCATCTACATCCAATGGCTTTTACACCATCAGGCAACTCAACAAGATCCCAGACTCGATTAGATGCCATAGATTCCATCTCTTCTTTCATGGCATTGAACCACAAGTTTGATTCCTTAGAACTCATGGCTTGTGAAAACGTTTCAGGATCATTTTCGGCTCCAATGTTATAGTCAGATTCATGTAGATACACAACATAATCACTAGGAATTGCTGATTTCTTTATTCTAGTTGATCTTCTTAATGTTGTGTCAATGACCTCTTGAGGAGTATCTTGCACAACTGATTGTTGATGAACAACACGATCTTCTAGATTACCATCAGCTTGTGAAATCTCAATGACTGGTTGTTGGGCACTTAATTGAGTTTGAGGAGTGCTATAAATAACAACCAATCCCTCACTTGAAGTGGAAGCTGGAATAACTGAATGATCTTTCTCAGAAGAAGCCAAATACTGAGATTGATCACTCCCACTGATCAAGTCATTCTCAAGAAATTTTGCATTTCTTGATTCCACAATCCTAGTGCTGTGAGATGGACAATAAAATCTATAACCCTTGGACTTCTCAGCATATCCAATAAAGTATCCACTGATAGTCCTTGGGTCTAGTTTCTTTTCTTGTGGATTATAGACTCTTACTTCAGATGGGCATCCCCAAACACGTATATGTTGCAGACTCGGTTTCCAACCTTTAAATAACTCAAATGGCGTTTTGGAAACAGCCTTGGTTGGAACCCGATTCAATATATACGCAGCAGTTTTAAGAGCTTCAGTCCACAAGGATTTAGGTAACTTAGAGCTGACAATCATGCTCCTTACCATGTCCAATAATGTCCGGTTTCTCCTTTCAGCTACACCGTTTTGGTCAGGAGACCCTGGCATGGTGTATTGTGCAACAATTCCATTTTCTTCAAGAAACCGAGCAAACGGACCAGGTGCTTGTCCATTCTCAGTGTATCTACCATAATATTCTCCACCTCTATCTGACCTCACGATTTTAATTTGCTTGCCGCATTGTTTCTCTACTTCTGCCTTAAATACCTTAAAGGCATCTAATGCTTCGTTCTTATTATGAAGTAGGTAGAGATACATATATCGTGAATAGTCATCAATAAATGAGATGAAGTATCTCTGACCATACGAATCCATATCTGGGCTACAGATATCCGTATGTATGATCTCCAGTATTTCCGAACTTCTCTTGGCATTTTTCTTGGACTTGTTGGTTTGCTTTCCCTTTATGCAGTCCACACAAGTGTCAAAATCAGTAAAATCAAGAGTATCAAGTACTCCATCTTTTACTAATCTTTTAATTCTCTCAATGGAGATATGACCTAATCTCCGATGCCACAAAATAGAGGAATTCTCATTTATAACACATCTTTTCATACCAGTTTGGGCGTGCATCACATTATAGGTGGTATTATTTTTCAGATTGATTTGGAAAAGATTGTCTGACAATGTACCATTCCCAATAAGCTTAGATTTATAAAATAAATCAACAGAGCTTTTATTAAAATTAAAGGAATATCCTGCTGGTACAAGCCTTGACACTGAAATCAAATTTCTAGAGAAACTTGGAATATAAAATGTCTTTTCCAAATCCAAAACAAAACCAGAATGTAAAATAAGTCTGCACGTTCCAATTGCTTCCACATGTGAACCCATCTTGTTTCCTGAATAGATGCTTTGTTCACTTCCCAATGGTTTCCTTTGATTTAGAAAACCCTGCAAGGTATTTGAAACATGGATTGTAGAACCAGAATCAATCCACCATGTGTTATGACATATAACCAAATTGGATTCATGACATACGAATGAGGTTAGAGTACCTTTCTTGTCAAGCCAAGCTTTGAATTTGAGACAATCTTTCTTTATATGTCCTTTCTTCTTGCAAAAGAAGCACTTGGACTCCTTCTTGTCTTCTGTATGGATGGATACTTTACCCTTTCCTTTGCGTTTGGCTTTGGGAGCTTTAGTCTTTCTCTGAGTGACTAAATGTGCACTTTCTCCCATTTCTAAAATCAGCCTCCCTTCCTCTTGAACACACATGGTCAGAAGTTCATTAATTGACCATTTGTCCTTATGTGTATTGTAAGATATTTTGAAGGGACTATATTGCTGTGGGAGTGAGCTCAAAATAAAGTGCACCAAGAAAGATTCTGACATCTCAACCTCTAGGGATTTCAACTGAGCCGCAATGTCCCTCATCTTCATGATGTGCTCACGCACACCTCCAACCGTAGTGAGCTTCATTGATGATAACTTTGTCATTAGGGTGCTAGCCATTGCCTTATCTGAAGACTCAAATTGTGCATCAATAGCCTTCAGAAGTTCCTTGACATTTTTGCACTCAGGAATTGAACCACGTATACTAGCAGAAATTTTAGTACGTATGAACATCATACTGAGGCGATTGGACCGTTCCCATCGTTCATACGCAGCAATCTCAGCCTGAGTGCTAGTAGATGTAACTAAATGTGGTTCATCCTTCCTGATAGCATAGTCAATATCCATGCACCCTAATTGAAGAAGAATTCTCTCCTTCCATAATTTATAATTATCACCACTTAAATCGGGAATGTCACATTTCATATCAGAAATATTAACAGGCAAATAGCTGCATAAAAAATAAATCATGTTCATGTAATTGAATTTGAGGCATATAACTGATGTCATGTTTTACCAATGTAAACATGCAATAACATGAATCAATAACATACAATAACTACCTGTGGGCTAAGTTATTATACTCAAATAGACTCATTAGCTTAATGATGTGACTAACAAATTATATTCCTTTCTTAATTCCTGTGGGTAATTAAGAAAATAATTTGTTATCGCATCCTAATTAATTATATTAGTGCAACAAAAATTCCTGTGGGATAAGATTCATTACATTAATATAATTAGTCACAATTAATGTCATCTAACCTTATGTGATCTTTGCAACTCAATATATAATTTTGATTAATCAAAGATGCTGTGGCTACTCCTCAATTAATCAACATCATATTGATCACATGACATTAAATGCATATAGATTAACCAATTTAGCATGATTATTAGGTAGTGATCTTAATCAATGTAACATTTCCAAATCAAGATCCGAGTTAGTCAAATTGGCCAGGCCAGTGAAAGAGAAGTGGGGGTCCCCCCGTTGCTTTCCTTAGGTCAGTCAACGGAACCAATTAAGTAACCACAATCTCTTTACCTTTCTAGACACCAAATGACCAATCAGACCTTGAAAGGATTTGCACTGTGATTTTTACACTACCACCAAATTCATGCATAGAATAAATCTAGTATGCAGAACAGAACATTTCAATATCTATTTAATGAATTTTAAAATTATCATCTTAAGAAAAATTTTTGTTAATTAAAACACGTCCGGCCGTAGCTCATTATTCCCTTGGGCCAGTCTATGCAAACCACCGTAGGCATAGAGACTCAGGAGGCGTATTTTAATACAAAAATTTAAACTCAAGAAACAAATGATAAAAATAAATCATGTTACATGATTTAATAAAACATTAAACAGATAATAAATGCATTTAAAATCCAACCAATCCATATTTTAAATCCCGTGAGAGAACGGAAAGACCATAAGCGAGAAAAACGAAAACCGAAAGTTTTCTCTCCCTTTTTTTTATTTCACCGATGTGGTTATTGAAGCCACGTTTCCGCTGCATTTCTCTCCTTTAGTTTTTCATTTCTCTCCTTTAGTTTTTCTTTTCTTTAAAGCTACGTTTCTTTTCTTTTTCTTTCTTTAATGCTATCTCTTTAATACCATAAAAGAAATCTGGGAAACATTTAATGCTAGAAAGAAATCTTTAATAGACCACGTTTTGTTTCCGCAAAATCGGAATCTGAATTATTTTTAATGGTTTCTGTCAATTCCGTGATCAGAACTGATCGAAACCAACCTTTGATCCGAAAAACTAAAAACGGAAAACACGCGGCATTAACGGCTTGAAAAGAGAAACTTAATAGAAATCATCGCAAATAAGGCAGAGGTTTTAACCTTGCTCTGATACCAAATGTTAGACTTAATTTACTTAAATATAATTACCTCCAGCCATTATTATTTAATGGTGGTAAGGAATCTGATCTTCCTATGGACTGCACGGGAGATCTTCCTTCCTTAACGATATCGATTGATCTTCTTGATCTTTCCTCTTCCTCTCGATGGATCGGTCTTCTAATCAATGAGCTCTCGCATCCAGATGGTGTATGCCTTCATGATTGCTCTTGATCAGGGACTCATTTCCAATGCCTCCACTTTTAGGTTTCTCTCTATAGAACCTTAAGATCTCTCTCGAGGACGAACCTTGATCTCTCTCGAGAACCTTGTTCTGAAACTATAGGATCTCTCTTGAGAGAATCGTATTCAGAAACCTTAGGATCTCTCTTGAGAGAATAGTGTTCTGAACCCTTAGAGAACCCTTCGTAATGAAACCTTAGGATGGGTTCCTATTTTATACCCTTTTCCTTCAACGCTTGCCCCATCAAGCGAGCGCTTAGGAATTAAGGGAGGAAGCGGGCGCTCAGGAATTAGCGAGCGCTCAGGAATTAAGGGAGGAAGCGAGCGCTTAGGAATTAAGAGAGGGGGCTGTTATCACTTTAATGGGGGATACGTTGATTTAATAAATTAGGACCATTAATTAGATATGTTACTACATTAGGGCCTCATTGTTAGTTTTCTAACAAGCACAAATCCAAATCTCGGGTAGAATCAACGAAGTATGTTTAGGAGTCTGTTGTCAGGAGTCCGTGCCGAAAGGAGCATGCTGGAGGAGCCTACCTCCACGATTGTTCTCTGAAAATGAAGTGGCGTTGAGAAGAGAAAGAAGGAAGTATTGCATGGATTCTGGATCAATGTTTGTGCAAGAATCAATGGTCGGTTCTGTTTCTCGGTGCTGCAGATTGAGGTTGTTATGTGGTTTTTTTGGTTGCAGTTAAGCGTGTACTTTGAGCCAAGTTACGTTCTGTGTTGTAAAAAAATATCTTTGTTCTTTGACTGTGGATTAGTGGGATTTCTGGAATTCCTTGGGCATTGATGCTAGGAATTTAGAAGGCTCTAACCGGATGGGTTGGATCTTTTTGAAATTAGGTTTTTGATTCCCCCTTTATTTTCTTTTTCTTCCTTTGAATCTGTTGATCTGTATGCTTGTCTTGTTCTCATTTCATTATTGTAACGAGACGAGAGGTGGCTCCACCACCATTACCCTCAAATAATATAAGGCGACTGAAAAGTTCCAAAGCAGCTGAAGCTGAATTACTAGCTGAAGTTTCAGCAGCTGAAGTTGAATTACTTGAATCCAAAATACGAGCATAAGTTTCAGTTACTTGAATCCAAAATATGAGCATAAGTTTCAGTATGATCTCCCCAGAAACAATGATATCAAGACAGTAACTTAAAATTTGCTCTCAAAACTATCTCATTGGTACTTCTTTTCTAATCTTTGCACCAACAGTAAAGATTATTTCGTATAATCATCACTCACACTGCTACTTGATGACTTGTACTCGAAAAAAAAAAAAAAAAGCATTAGAGGCTTCGGAGTTTCCTTTATATAAATCTTTCAACGCTCAAATCAACAAGAAAGACCAAAGAAAATTTTCTGAAAGCCTTTGAAGAAGGCTCTTGGGGCTTTTTAACAATCAGCGTATCATCTTCTTTGAACATATCAAAGAAGTGCTCCATGGTGTCCGTTCTTGGGTGGGTCGTAGCAGTTCTCCGTCTCAAACACCGTCACCTTCATGGTAGGGTGGATGTCCACGGTGGCGACGCTCCCGTCGGCAGTCACGGTTCGAATTGCGTGCAGTCATACCAGACTTTTCCGTCGGTGTAACGCGGCATCATCGCAGAGAGCAAGCCAACAGAGAGAAGAATTAAACCTAAAAGAGAAGAGGGCGACCAAGCGGGGCTTTCCAAGTTTTCACTAGATGGAGCCAAACTAGGATGCCGTGCTTCCCTTCTCGTTCCCAGTAGGAACGAGATGCGTTTCGATAATGAAATTATGAAGGGGATGGAAACACGCGGGATACCGAACCGATGGCGTGAGGAAAAAGCAGTCGCATTTGGAGCCTTGCATGTTATTGCTCTTATCATTTATAATCAACACCGTGGCGTCCAAATTTAAAATTATTCAAATTAAAAAGTATTTAAAATTTTAGATGCGACAAGATAGGGATGCTTATCCAAGGTAAATGAGTCCAATGGTATAGTGGTCAATTTAATCCAAGGAAAATGAATCGCATGTAACCAGGTGCTTTGGCAAGTTGTATATCCTTTATCACTGGCCTTCATTTTAGTGTTGGATGTATCATCAAGACTTAAAAGAAGTGTAGCAACAATGATAGTGTTATTGTTTGGATTCAAAACTACTACGAGATTATTAATCAACCTCACTAAAATTTAGTGCTATACTTGGATATGAGGAAGGATACCAAAAATAGCATAGCCACAATGCTATAGGCTTCAAAAAAAAGAAAAAAAAAACCTATCATTTACTTATCTTGAGGTGCCTTAATGCGATAAAAAGGTCCTGAGAAAGTGTTGATTATCTTTTATTAAAAAAAAAAATTGAAAGCTAAATTGGCCATCAAAGTAGTGGCCCTAATGGTTGAAGAGATAAAGGACTCACCGGTCGTAATTAAATAGCTTACAAAGGAATATAAATGAAAAAGTGAGATATTGATACATCATTATATTAAGAATACTAGGCGCTGTTCTTTGGTTGAAAAATCAAATTACAAATGAACCAATATAAGTTGCTTTTGGGAAAAAAATACATGAAGATGTATATGCCAAATTCATTATAATAGAGAAAAAGCCATTGCCTTCAAACTTTGAAAAATCAATTAAGAAAACAACCAGAATAGATGCCTACATATTGGATGCTAACCAATTGGAAATATCTAATAAGCACCAATAGTGGATATGGAGGAGGCCATAAGAGAGGTGCATAGAGGAGCACTAGGGTGGTGGAGTCATGTGGCTTAGGGAATGGGATTGATCTATAGTTTAGGCAAAGGGGAGGCAAAATATTGGACCATGGTGTCTAGTTTCCTAGTTAGGGAGATATGGGTACTATAGGAGTTAGTCTAGTTTAACATACGGTTTGATTAAGTTTTTGTTACCATAGATTGGTTTTTGTTTGTTGGGCCTATTTTATATTCCGTGGCTACTTGGTTTGAGCCTTATCCTCTTCCCCCTTCTCATTACTTCCCTTTTTTTTTTTTTTTTTTTTTTTTCTGCTTTCTTCATAACTTGGCTTTGGTCTCTACTTCATCCATCAAGAGATGTCACGGTGCATTTCCACCATTTTGTTCAAAAAAGCCTTTTCTCTTTAATTTTCAGATCATTGTCCTTCAATTGTTTTAGTTCTTAGCTATTATTCTCAAGATTTTAAAGAAAATAAATTTGCCATGAAGTTTTCTATGTCATGTAATCAGTTTGCATGGACTCTTAATAGTAATTCTACGCGGTAGCTATCATATCCTAAGCCTAATATATAAGTAAATTTATGACACAGGTTTCCTATAGTAAACCCCCAAGAATTATACAGAGCTATGAAACA
Organism: Calamus simplicifolius; assembly: GCA_900491605.1. Taxonomy (NCBI): domain Eukaryota; kingdom Viridiplantae; phylum Streptophyta; class Magnoliopsida; order Arecales; family Arecaceae; genus Calamus; species Calamus simplicifolius. The sequence goes on from UESW01003832.1 coordinate 9,568, forward strand.
TTTAAGTCATAATAATAAAGACAATAATAACATTCTACTAATTTTTAAAATAAATACTGAATAGAATATTTTTAAACTAAAATATCAACTGCAACTTTTTCTTAAGCAATTTATTTATTTTCAGTACTATCAAGGTTAGGTTATTCTAGCACCTCTATGCTACCTAATCCCATGATAGACCTATTATTTGTAAGCTCTATAAACAATAAAAATTTCAAGAATTATGTGAGCTAAAGAGGATTAATAAGAATCTCAAAAATGCAAAATTAATATGATTAGAAATAATGTATCAAAATAACCAATTGCATTATAAAATAAAATCTACACACTGCATTTTTTAGATTATACATTTACCATATGTAAAGCCAAATAAAATAGACACTTACTAGCATGTTTGTCAGACATGTATCGCTATCAAATCAATGCAATGGGACTTTGGACTAATTACAATATACTTTTGCCTATAGTAAGGCAATTTATTGTGCTACACCTTGGCTTGTCGAGAGTAATCCATAATACCATGCTTTAACCTATGGTAAGTAGTTCATAGTACTACACTTTGATTAGTCATTTTATGCCACGTCATGTTAGTTATGCATTAAAATCTAATGTTTTCTTTCAAAACATGAACTATGTGATGCTACAGCATGCCAAATCATGTATGTAACTCAATAAATCATTCAAATTCATTGATCCTATATAACAACATAATGATTATGTATATAAACTCAAAACATTCAATAACTTCATAATGTCGATATATAAGGCATGTACGTCTTGTAATATCAAATATGAGGCATTGAGTTTTCAAATTGCTCATAAAAATGTTATTAACTAAAAATATATAAAGGATTTTTACTTCACTTTGAAGTATATAGGTCCTAAACCATTGATCAAGACTGATTCTATTTACCATCTACCCGCATCATAGCACCAATTTTAAATTAAAATCATAAAATTGATCAATTAAAATTGAGACTTAAGTCAGTCTATATCTAATGATAAGGGTCTAAGATCTGGTCCTATGTTTAAGGCCGCACTCCTAGATTAGGTTTATCTCTAATGAAAGAGCACAAAAGGCCATTAAGGTAGAAGCTAGGTTGGTCATGCATAGACTTGCAAATAAGTTGGTTAGACCAGGTTCTACCTGACCTCAACCCAATCCAATTCCATGTTTGAGTCCTGATATTAGACCCAAACCCAACCCAATAAACAATCGAGATGGATTGGGTTGGGTTGGATCCATGAAAAATACTAACCCGGTGGGCCCTTTGGTATCAGGTTGGGGTCATGAAAAATATTTTCATGAAAGTTATTGCTGGTGTGGCTTGGTTAAAATCATTGTGTGGCTATTTTGGCATGGATTATAATGCACCTTGATTGATATACTACTGGTAGGAGATGATTCTACATAGAGATGGGTGTGAGTATGACGAAGGTTGCAAGCGAATTGTGTGGTCTTAGGTTTAGCTTATCATGGACCTTTACCTGAATTCAAGTAGAAGACATGGGCTCTCTAATAAAACATAATGTCATGTTTGTAAAGAAGGGAAGCTGGTTTATTTGCAGGCCACAGCAAATTTATACCATAGGCCAAAGTATAAAGCCTTAAGAGATGGAATCGACATCCAATTCATACAAACTTATTGCTATTTGAGCTATTTTAAAAGCTCAAACTCTATATGGATCAGATCTAGGCGGGTAGGTTCAGAATTTATAAAATCTAAAGCTAACCCAACATTTAGCACGGGTTTGATATTTGGTTTGGAATCAGGCCAGCTCCACAAGTCTTAAACAGCAGGTCATGGAAAAGAAACAGGGTATCATGGGAAAGATCCAAGCATTGTTTGGAAGAACTAAGTATGTTTACCTTGTTTTCTAGCTGTCCCGCAGCATCTCCAATTCATTTGGCAAGCATTGGGGCACCAGGATTGACAGGCTGATCAACTATAACTTGAAGTTTTCACTCTTCATGTAACAAAAGAAGGAAAATAGGTGAGGGAATGCTCCAGCGGTTTTCACATGATTTCTGTTTGAGCATTTGTTACGTTGCAACATGCGCGCGTGCATAGGTGGATGAAGGAGGAAAAAAAGATGGTTATCATAGTAATATGTTTCCAAGATGAAAAATATTGAAGCAAAATTAAAGGCCAGAAACAAAATATTGCTTGCATGTTAATTTATGGATCATTTCCTTGAAAAGGTGTCGTTTGATCTTGACAATAGTCAATGAGATAAGTCGCATTTTTATCAACCTCGAACAAAAAGATGTATATGGCAATTGAGTTCACTTTGGCTAAACAGAGCGTAACACTAAATGTGTCAATGTGTGCTCAACTATAGAAGGAATGAACTATAAGGAGTCCTAGGTAGAAAAGAATTTTAGTCTTTTTCATCTTTTTCATATCTTTTAGAAATCTTAGGACATCGAAGCATCTTATAAAATGCTACCAAATGCTCCTTATAACCTTAAACATAAAAGGATCGCACACTAGGATGGATCCAAGTTCTAGTCCTCTTCGGTTCTCTCTTTCTTTATTTTTTAATCTTTTCTATTGGCCTTACAAGTTTTTCCATTTCTTGATTCTATCATTGATATAAGTTTTCTGTTATTATTCGAAGATGTCACTGGATTTGGATAGAAATACTCAAATATCAATTATTTCTTCCAACCATATATACACAAAGAGAGAGATATAGGCTTAGTTATATTTGAATATAACTAAGTTTAGAATCTAGTCATCTTTGTCACCCTTAGTTCCATATGAATCATGGAGCCACTTACTTTTTATATTTTTTCATCTTTGAATTTGTGAACTATATATTCAAGGTTGAAGAAGCTGACTAGATCCAAACTAGCTATATATTCGAATATAGCTAAATCTACCTCCTCTCTCTCTCTTTATATATATATAAAAGCATTTTGAATAAAAATATCATGCAGCAAAAGACTTAAAAAGGTAATAGAAAGTGAAACTTGCTCTATAATTCTTTTAAAATTTAAAGATATAGAAAAATTATTGAAAAATCAAAGATTCTGCATAAAATCAGGCTTTTGAACATATAAAATTAAGTTTTCTTCTTCATGTTTTGCATAGCTGCCCATTTCTAATTGATTTTGGGTAAATCAAGAAGTATCCTTTCCTCCACTAACTTTTGCTGGTAAATCAAAGAAAAATTAAAGAAGATTTATTTTGTGTGTTAAGGAATGGTGCTCCTAAATTGAAGCTTTCTCTGGGTCCCTTTATTCTTTGCTTCTGAATATAAGCCACGCCCGATTTATCCAAAGCTGTCTTTTTTACCATTGTTAGTTGGTCCATTAACGGTTACATATACTTTAATTTATCTTATATCTAAAGTTGATCAGCCAATCCCAATGATAGAATTTATGTATATAATCTTATGCAATTTCTCTAATATGATCATCAAAAAGGCAATTGTCTTGCTAGTTTTTTTTCCACCCAAAATTATTTCGAAGGAACAAGATACTTTCATGAATGGCCATATACTATTGAAAATATTCAGCTTAACCAAGAATTGATTAAAAGCTCGACCATAAAGTCCATAGAAACAATGTGGATTAAAGCTTGATAGAGCTAGAGCATATGATAGAATGGAATGAAACTCCAATAGAGCTTATGGGAAATTTTGGCTTTTCTAATTGCTAGATTTATTTGATGTTGAATGCAATTTTTACTCCCCATGCTAGAGGTAATTCTCCAGTGACATAATTGAATGCATGAAGGAAAGAGAATGAAGGATTAATATAATAATCTATAACCTCACCAAAAAAGATAAGTCAAGAAAGCATTTGTACTCCTTGATTTTATATATGTATGTCGCTATGGTATTAAACACACTCTAGTACGTGCTAACACATCGTCCTTTCATTTCCTATAATTTTCACTAAGCTAAAGGTTCAAATCTAAAATTAAAGCTAAATTTAATTTAATTCATAAACATTACAAACCGATCTATGGTATCCTTAATCCACAGAGGCCATGTGGATCCAATCAACTTTGATATAATTTGTAACAACATAGGGCATCATATTTAAAAAAAAAAAAGCTAACCAAGAACGTATTATTTAAGCTTCTTAATCTTGTATGAGTACCCATGTGTTTTTTTTTTTTTTTTTCAGAGAGAACAAATTTTAACAAGAATAAATTAAGTCACTGTCTTGATGTCGCTGTTGTTTAGGAGAACATACTGAAAAAGATTCATATGTTTTTTCTTCATGTAATTTAGCTTCTGTTATCTGGGTTTTGTCGTGCCCTAGATCCACCACGCCACCCGCAAAAAATCATTCACCGCAGGCCTATTTCATGTCCAACCACTGATTATCATCGTCTCCAACGTCAGTTTCATTTGACTCTTCTGCAGAAGGTGTACTGGCGTACGATGATGCCATGGTGGTCTCTGTGGTCACCAAGAATCCGATTCTCTACCTTCCAAATTCCTTTTTTTCTTCCTGATTTCTCCCATTTATTCCGCTCGACTGAAAGAGGCCATAAAAGCTTTTACGTGCATGTCCAGTAGTCGATCCTTGCGCTGCAGTAGCCATTTTCTATGCATGCCAAAGTAGGATAGGCTACCTCGCTCCATTGAATTTGTATAACAAGGCTCTGTTTTTAAGAGAGATAAATATAATTGCTCATATAAATCGCTACCGAGCTGGGCTGAAGTTCCAGCATATATGAACAAGCAATTTGCTGATAAATTATGCATGAAATTTTATATAATTTGCAAACACATACCTAAATCCAGATCACAAACTTGCGCGTAGAACGTAAAGCAAATAGAGTTCTCATGCAGCAAAACACGTTTAACAAACACGTACTGCAGCATGTTACCAAAAACCTGGTTTCCTTTAAAGAGCAAACAGAAGTCTTTTTTTTAGACAGAAAATGGAGAAGTCGGAGAGACTTCCCCATAACTTATTAATTATAAGAGATGTATGCAAGAAGACATTTTCATTAAGATAAATAAAGAAGAGAATATCTGAGGTTAAATAATAAGGAGGTAATCTCTATCACCTTGATTATTAAGAATGTTCCACTGGCTCATTGCTGGCATAACAGTTTTCTCCTTGCCAGAGTGCATGATACTTGAGCTGCAATTTCGAGAAAGGAATTTAGATATGGGGGACAGCAAGTTTAAACATAACATATATAGTTGCAGCTTTTGAAGCAAATTTACTTACCACTGAGTTGCAGAAAACGGCCGGGCTTCAACTGGGGTGAAACCTAGGGCAATACTGATCCCAAACACTTGCACACCCCTCGTTGCAGTAGTTGTTGTGTTGCACCATCTGCAATTAATAGCAAGACAAGGACATCAGTTATTCTTAACAAGAAATCTGATCACCAAAATTCTGAAATGGCTAAACACAGATTGCTATGAGCAAACAAAAAGTGTTTCACCTTTAGAATTTTGCTCCTCCTTTGAGGGAGCTTTAATTTGACATGTTGGCTCTTAATATATCTCAGTTAATTACTTGCCTCTCATTCAACTTTTTTGAATCTGTCCTTGGACTATTTTGAAGACCTACAAATACACAGCACTTAAATAATCAGCATGTCAGTTTATTGCGTCTAATCACATGTTTAGCATGACTGCAAAGTAAGAGTCAAAGAAAACAACATAACCTCCATGGATAGATATTGGCTTGCTAGCACTGCCAGCTTGAAGATATGGCCATGAAACAAGCCTCGGTGTAATATAATTGAGGACAGGCTTCTCAGATCCCTGGTCAGCAAGATAAAGCCTGAACAAGCATAATATAACATAATTGATTATTTTGCATGTCAGCAGCAATTATTCTTATATATATCACATATATCAGCTACTAAGATACACTACAACAAAACTTCAGTGTAGCAACCCTATTTTACAGACGCTACGGTGTAGCGTCGGAGAGGGCCGAATCATTCCGAATCGTCGCGACGCTTGTTTAAAGCGTCTGGTCTGCGTCGGCATCGGATTCCTAAAATATCTTCTCCCGGCCGTAGCTTCCTTTCGAGCATCTCAGATCTAATGCCCTAATGCCCTAGCTTCCTCTCAAGCGTCGTCCCCGAGCTTTCGTCCCGAGCTTTCGTTCCAGAGCTTTTGTTCAAACCAAGCTTTCGTCCCAGAGCTTTCCTTCAACCGAGCTTTCGTCCGAAGCCCTAGCTCTCCCTGCTCCCTCTTCTATCAAACCGAGCAACTCTTCCAGCCCGATCTTCCCCCTGCCTCTTCCTTCTCCGTGCGGCACCGATTTTCTCGCTGTCAATCCAACGATATCGAGGCGACTCATTGTCTACGGTTAGGGTTCGGACCTTCCTTACCTCTATCTCTTTCTCTCTATTTCCCTTTGATTCGGCTTTGGATGTTCTCCTTGCCACTTCACAGTGTGCGTACAGTTGGTGGAAGGAATTATAAGAGTCGAGGACCTTCCAACTTCCCACTTATTCTCGCCTTCTCCCTCACGGTGCCAGCACCCAACCGGGAGAAACAGGTATGTTATATGCTGGATGAAGGTTTGTGATGCATTTCGTTGCCTTATCTTATTTGTGTATGTTTGTTTTGGTTCTGGTTGCGTGCTTATTGCTCGAGAGTCTCGATTGGGGTTCTGGCATGTTACCTTCCAACTTCCATGGGTTTTATTGAGTTTTAGGTTCCTTCCATAGGTTTTGTAGCTCAGTTACCGGCTCTATTTTCTCAACTTCTTGGTCGAACATAGAGCTTTCCGAATCAGTGAGTCTGGATCTCACTGGAATTTGGTTGGCAGAAATAGTCGAGCTTCACTTGAGGGTTAGATAAAGAGTAAGATTTTTGAGCCATGTTATTTTAATCTGCTAATGAATTAATTAAGCTAGCAGATATGCTTCAAATGTTGCAATGTTACAAAGAGAAAGTGCTTGAATTGCAAAAAAAAAATAATTATGTTATGTGTATATACTCAAATTTATTTGTTGTTAATTAATTTTTACTTGGATTTGGAATGACATGATTTTAATTCATTAACAAGTTAATTGAGCTTGTAAGTGAACTTGGAGCATTATACTGCTGCAAATAGAAAGTGCTCAAATTGCATGAAATATTTGCTGCTAGCTGCGAAAAAGATGCCCAACGAAGATAAGCACCGATTGCGTGGTTTCTGGCTCATTAATTTTTCATAAACTCTGGTATGGCTCTCATGTTTCTTAAACCTTAATTTTTCATACGCTCGGGTATGGAAGTTTGCTCGAGTCCCTAATATTTATTCTACCAATAGCAAATAGCAAAGAAAGATTTTGTACTTCACCTAATTTTTTTTTTTTCTGTGGTACAGAAATTTTAGTACCTTCCGCTTTTTGATTTAAGATTCTTATCTAATAACATGCTCTTATTATATAGAAAGTTTTCATTAGGTTTTCTTCTCACAACACGTTTCTATTTCTGATATTTATTCAGGTGCAACACAAGCATCGACAAGACAAATTATATATATTGCTATTCATTGTAACATTGTTTTTATCTTATTTACCTAGTATTCTCATTTGGTAAATAAGCATTCAAAGTAATTCCTTCATGTGGCAATCGGTTTCAATTGTTTGACAACAACGGTAACTAACGCTCAATGTCCTATCTATTCAGGTTAGGCATTGTTGATCGTTAACAGTTGTTCATATCAATGGTTCATCTTCTGTTATTGTCTTTTTTAGACATTCATGACTTCAATTCAGGTTTCCTTTAAATTATCCGGCTTCATTTTTTTATCTCTTCCCACAATTCCTAATCTATGTTTCATTTAATTTTACTAGACATTTCATTCAACCATGAGTGTCACTTCATTTTTTTTCTACAATTTACTGTATGTACTTAATCAAACTCTACCCCTTCCCAAACATCTATGTCAGCACTCTCACCACTGTTGCCCTCTCCTTGTATGCCTAAGAGCTCCTCATAGCAGAACATTTTGAGCCAATCTTATTACTGTCTCATAGTTTTCTTATGTCTCATAATAGTTTGTCAACCAGAAAAAATAGGGGTTGCTATCAAGGCCAATCGAGACAACACTTAGACATGTTGGGTTTCGAGTCTAAATTTTGTTCTATACCCAGCCCATTGAAGGATATGTTCATGTATGAAATTGTGTAAAACACGTTTAGAAAGCAGTTGCAGTTCGCAGGAAAATAAGGGATGGCATAGTCAAGGTTTTAAACCCAATTGGAGTCTTGGTTTTTCCATGGAATGGGGCATGCCACTGTTCTACCCCATCCTGATACTTGAGATGGTAACTTGTCTTGATATCCTACATGATGCTTCACTAAGATTTATATGAAGAGCTTATGTTATAGAACAAATGTCATATATGAAGAGCTTAGAAATTGAATGTTTATAGATAAAACTAATATTATTATTAAGATGGGCTTTGCCCCTCTTGTGAGGAGATGGTATGTATTCCTCTTGACTCTAAAGTTAATAACAGGTCATGCAAATCAAAGATTTACATGGTCAATCATGATCTATACAGCTAAAAATATTAATAACCTAAAATCACATAACTTTGTACCCTAAAATCACATTTTGATGTCTATTGCCTATACATCATAAGCAACAAGTGGAAGGTTTCCATTGTGTTGATGTATTAAAATGCATGATAAAGCATTTTGAATTCACATGTTGATCATGATCTATACATGTTAAAATCAATAGATTTTAATGCTTAAATCGTAACAAAATATGGTCTATATCATGTTAAGATTTTATTTTTGTGTCATATGATGTATAAGTTAGAGATCACCAAAACATGTGATTTGGTTCCTAAGCATGTTGTAGTAGTACAGATCATGATGAAGTGTGTGGATCTTTGTTTTGAATGCCTCATTATTTCCAGCTTGGCTGGTGTTAGGCCTGAAGTCTTAAGCTTGATCTGGACTTGGCACCAATTTGAAAACCCTAACTCAAAAGACCTAAATAAATTAGGTCAATAAGGTAGCTTGGCTGAGCACGACCTCACCTAGAGAGAGGATGATGGAATGATGAAGGGCCTGATGATGTTACTTTTCCATGTCTTCATGATGCTCTTGCCAATGTGGTCATCTTAGCATCAACCAACCAACCTTGGAGAGAGACCCAAGCCAACATCCTTACCACAGGGACTACTGGCTTGCTAAAGCTTTTCAAGAGATGGTGGGGAGATGGAGGAGAGGGGATGAGAAATGAGAACATGGGGTGCAGGAGTTGGGTCAACCAAGCTAATAGGCGTTCTTGTCATCCTTCATTGCAAGATGGTTGGGGAGAGAGAGAGGGTAAGCGTGGTAAGGGTTTNCCATTAGCATATCCTTGATTTGCTATTACAAAGTCAATTTGATATGCGTTCATCTAGTTCACTCTTTTATGCATTGATTGTTGAATCATCTGGAACTCCATGGATGGTTCAGTGCATACCAAACTTATTCAGCACAGAGCTTTTGAAATGAAATAGCAAGCGAACCTGATCATACTAATCCAAATCAATCTGAACCAAATCGTTGTCTAGCTTCATCCAAGCCGAACCGAACCCAATTACTTAAACCCACCACCCTTCAAATTGTTCACAATCTTTAATTCTCACTTGTTTCTCTCTCCTTGCCCCCTTCTCTCTCTCACACGCGCGCACATATGTGCACACCTGCTCTCTTGCTCTTGCTTCAATCTCCCATGATTGTTGCTGTTGGTGTCCCTTAATCGCTACCATCTAGTGACTCAGCCTCCTCTCTCCCTCTCTCTCCCTCTTCATCTTTCAAGACCATGTCACCTGCACGCTTCCTCCATGACCCTAACACCTTCATCACCACTACTTCTACTGCTGCCTCCCTAGCATCCCAACCTCTCCCTCAAATACCCCATGCCTCTCTCCCCTTGCTTTTTCTAGATTTGTTGGGTTTGGGCCAAACTTGGGTCTAATATCAAGATGGTTTTACCAGGCTTATTTCCAGCTTGGCATGGTGTTAGGCCTGAAGTCTTAAGCTTGATCTGGACTTGGCACCAAATTTGAAAACCCAAGCCTAACTCAAAAGACCTAAATAAATTAGGTCAATAAGGTAGCTTGGCTGAGCACGACCTCACCTAGAGAGAGGATGATGGAATGATGAAGGGCCTGATGATGTTACTTTTCCATGTCTTCATGATGCTCTTGCCAATGTGGTCATCTTAGCATCAACCAACCAACCTTGGAGAGAGACCCAAGCCAACATCCTTACCACAGGGACTACTGGCTTGCTAAAGCTTTTCAAGAGATGGTGGGGAGATGGAGGAGAGGGGATGAGAAATGAGAACATGGGGTGCAGGAGTTGGGTCAAACCAAGCTAATAGGCGTTCTTGTCATCCTTCATTGCAAGATGGTTGGGGAGAGAGAGAGGGTAAGCGTGGTAAGGGTTTGATATTAGAGAGAGAGAGAGAGATAGAGAGAGCCATGGTGGATTGTGGGGCTGTGTCAGCAAGAAGAGGGGGAAGAGGGACGAGAGAGAGTGGGTTGTGGATTAGGGTTTGGTTCTCCTCATTTTCCTTTTTCCCAAATTTTAAGATAAAAGGTTATATATATTATTATTATGTAAGGTAAATGATAAATATGAAGTAAAAAATTATATATATAGTTTGGGTAGGGTTGATTCAGCCTGGTTAAAAAAATGTGAATATTGAGCTGGCCCAAGTTTTTCTGGGTACGAAAATTTGAAGCCCAGTCTGATGCATGGAGTTGAAAAATCCAGCCTGTGCCTAACAAAATCAGGTTGGGCTTAATTTGCATCGATCTATTGGCACCTGGCTGGTATGGTGCCATGTTGCATGTGCTGATAATGGTACGTGCTATATTTACCTAGTACTTGACCAGCATGAGTCACAATGGTGGTACTGCTAACCTTGCTTGTATACAATAGGTAGATTTGAAATTGTGAAAAATTATGCCATGGTGTACATTTTTCGCTTGTCTTGTTTGTGGTGCGGTGCCTCATCATGATGACAGTGTTTGTGGATACGCTCTTCTTGGTTTCAAATAGAAAATCACTTAGATATAGTGGTACAGATTCACTGCCTGAATATTACTTTCTTTACTAGTTTTTCTAGAACTGAATTTAATTGGAATTTGTTAAGCTGGTTATGTGACAAATATCTGTTAATATGCTTGTAGTCATTTAAGTTTGGCAACTCTGGTTCTTATTTTATCTGTTAACACTGCATAACTCACTCAATGAATCCATCTCATAAATGCTACTAGTTGTTTCTCCCTTGATGCTGCACTCATGCAAGTGGAGAATACTGCATGAATTAAGCAAATTGTTTTTCTTTCACGCCAGCTGGAGATTATGGCAATGCTTTTCTGTATAAGCATATTCTTGCCACCAAGCGCCTCTATGTGGTGCTTTCAGTCTGAATGCAAGCCTTGGGTTTTTTGATTAACTATATCAGTTCCCGAGAATTCATTTCTTCTTGAGTGTATCATAAGCCAATTGTTTGCATCTTAGTTTATTGGTAAATGTATGTATTGCATATAGATGTATATTCTAGACCGCAAGATTTAGAATGATGCAGTCTTTGATGCCATCTGAATTTCACTTTACCTGCGACTTCTTATTCTACTTGATGTCTAACCTGATACATATATTAGAGATGGCTTTAGTGGTGTTTTTATAAAATGGGGAACCGTTTTGTGAGGATTAGATATGCACTGATTTCTTTAAGCTCTGTCCAACTCTTAATTGCAAAGTCAAGGAAGATCATGTTGTATACTTTTATTAAAACAATACATTCACTCTGAGGATGAAAAACTGTAGGAGAAAAAGGCCAAATATTAATGGTTCAAAACTTCCATCGTGCGTTTTAAAGTCCCTAAATATGCTTTGTGCAACTTGCACTTGCAAGTCTATTTTGTTTCAAAGTGCCATGAATTACGCTTGTGAAAGATCAAGGCTCAGTTATTAAAGAACACTGTTGGAGTGCTGTCACAAAAAAAAAACCAATCAAAGATTCTGAAGTAAATCTAATCTTATCTGACTATTTCTTTTGTTTCTTCAGTGCATGATTTGGATAATGTTAGTGTGATATAGTACTACTGGAAATGTTTTAAACTTTAAATGATTTGGATAATTTCTTAGCAGATTTTGAACATAACTAAATCGAGATGAAACCAATTCAAGCTTATATCAAGCTTTCAAGCCTAAATTAATCGAGGCTTACCAATTTGAACAATTAAAACTAGAAATGAGTTATGATTTAAACATGAAACACCAATCTAAAAATTATTAAATATACCATGAATTATATTATCACTCCATACAATAATTTAATCAGCCTTACTGACCTGGTCCCTAATAGAGCCAGTTGATTTTGGTCTCAGCTTGAAATTAATTTCGATCCTGTGAACTCAATTTGAGCTTGGTTGAATTATATTAAAATATAGCTTGATTCAAGCATAATTCAAGCTGCAATTCAGCCATGCTTGACCTCAGCTCAATTCACAGCCTAATTTCTGATTCCGTGAGTAAGTTTGTTGCAAGAGCAATAAGGTGGGCATCCTACCTCCCAATTAACATTTAAAAAATTGGTTGGATCTTTTCATCTGTTAGCTCTTACTTGACATACCTGCACACTGTAAATCTAAATGTCCTGTCTATGTATATCACTTTGCGTTGATTTAGAGAAACCACTGAATATCTAATTTTTCACATACTATTAATTATTATTTGCATCTTCTACCAATTCCTGCTATTATAGTGGCAACACAAGAATATCAAATCAAGTGTTTGGTGTTGTTTGTCTGGCTACTAATCTCCAATGGCAAAAGGAGTTAGTTGGATAGCATGAATATTGCATGGATGCTTCACGGAGCAGTTGTAAGAATAGTTATAAATTCTTCAATTATTTTTATTGAACTAATTTCCAAAGGATCATTCTTTCATTGCTGAATCATTTATAGAATGTCAGATTAACTATGCCTTTTCGATTCTTGTCATTTGCTTTCATGAATTTACATGCAAATGTCTCTGTCATTATATCTTGCATTTTTAATTCTGCTTACAAAAATTTTTCATACTCGTCCTAATTAAAATTACTATTAGTAAGCATTAACTGTTAGTTAATAAGCACATCAGTACAATCCTAACTATTAATAAGCACATCAGAACAATCTAAATATGGTCGGCTACATGTTAACTTCTCACTTCATTTTATGCAGTTCATTAATGTTGTGGGGCTATTTTCTTTTTGTTGGTGATGGTTCTTATCTTCAAAGTAAGAGTGTATTGTGAATGTGTTCTTCTATGATACTTATGATGATGAAATATGTGCAGGATATTGGATAAAATTGGTTATTTATCGATCATTTATCCTAAAATGGATAAAAGTTGGATAAATAAACCGAGAAATACTAAAGAATATTTTGATGGAGTTCGTGATTTCATTAAATTTGGTATGGATAAAAGTAGTTTGAATGGAAAGATTTCATGTCCATGTCGACGATGTGTTAACAATTCTTATCTAGATCCACAAACCGTTGAAGAACATTTGATATGGAATGGTTTTGCAAGAGGTTATACTGAGTGGGTTTTTCATGGAGAATGTATGTTGCCAATATCAAGTAATCAACCATCCTCATCTAATATTGGATCTGATAATATGCAAGATAACCTTGTAGGAGATGATATGACAGGTTTGATCACAGATGCTTTTCGACATGGTCTTCAAAACGTTGGAGGTTCAATTAATATACATGGAACGGATGAAATATGTGATAGTTCTACATTTATGGAACAAACATTTGTTGAGGAGCAGATGCAATCATCAACTACTGAGTCAGCTCGGTATCATAATTTAATTAAAGATGCAGATGAACAATTATATCCGGGTTGTTTAAAATTTTCTAAGATCTCTTTTCTTATACATTTATTTCATATAAAATATATGAATGGATGGTCCGGAAAGAGTTTTACCATGCTTCTCAAATTACTAAAGGATACATTTCCAGAAGGCACCGGTTTACCATCCTCTTATTATGAAGCAAAGAAAGTTGTCAACAAATTGATCTTGGATATCAAAAGATCCATAGTTGTCCGAAAGACTGTATGTTATATCATGGTGGAAATGTTGATCGAGAGTTATGCAATGTATGTGGATCTTCACGATGGATAACTCGTGAAGAGGATGAGGATGATGTAACGAACAAAACAAAAAAACCGGCGAAGGTATTGCGTTACTTTCCTCTTATTCCTCGATTGAGAAGGCTATATTCATCATCGAAAATAGCTTCATTAATGAGATGGCATGATGAAGGGCGTACGAAGGATGGAATGTTGAGACATCCAGCAGATAGTCTAGCATGGAAAGCATTTGATACTAGGCATTCTGATTTTGCCTCTGATATTCGTAATGTTCGGTTGGGTTTAGCTTCAAATGGCTTCAATCCTTTTCGAACTCTAAATTCTACATATAGCACTTGGCCAGTTGTTCTAATACCATACAATTTACCACCATGGTTGTGCATGAAACAATCCTCATTGATCTTGTCAATGGTTATTCCAGGTGATAAGGGTCCAGGAAATGATATTGATATTTTTCTACAACCTTTAATAGAGGAATTGAAACAATTATGGGAAGGTGTCGATGCAATTGATGCTTCAAATGGTGAAACATTTAAACTATGAGCAGCTTTGCTGTGGACTATTAATGATTTTCCAGCATATGCCAATTTATCTGGCTGGAGTACAAAGGGAAGGATTGCATGTCCTTGTTGTGCAGATTCGACACATTCAATTTGGTTAAAACATGAGAAAATTTTGTTATATGGGACATCGTCGATGGTTAGAACCAAATCATCCATTTCGTTTTCAGAAAGATTTATTTGATGGTACCATAGAATTGGGATGTGCACCTGTTCCACCTTCTGGAACTAATGTTCGTATACAAATGGATTCCATTAATTACACATATGGTAAATTCTCAAAGTCTTCTAAAAAAGAGAAAGGAATGATCAAGAAGGATTGTCAGAAGTGACTATTAGTAATATGGATGCACAGGTATTTGAAGATCCAGATAACTTTTTGGAAAGAGAAAATGAGGAAGATGTACATATAGCTTCTACAAATCAGTCTAGCAAACATATATGGAAGAAAATAAGTATCTTCTTTGACTTACCTTATTGGGAACATAATCTTATTCGACATAATCTTGATGTCATGCACATAGAGAAGAATGTTTGTGATAATCTACTTGGAACATTGTTGAATCTTGATGGAAAGACCAAAGATAACATGAAGGCACGACTGGATTTAAAAGAATTGGGTATCCGACCAGAGCTTCATCCCATTATGCTTTCTAATGATAGAAATTATTTGCCTCCTGCATCTTATGCAATGTCTCCTCAAGAAAAAAATTATTTTCTTACGGTATTGAAAAATATTAAAGTACCTGATGGATATGCATCAAACATTTCAAGGTGTGTGCACCTTAAAGATATGAAAATATCTAATCTCAAAAGTCATGATGGTCACATATTGATGCAAGATATCTTGCCATTAGCTTCAAGATCATTAGTGCCTAAACAAGTTCTTGCAGTTATAATTCGGTTATCATCATTCTTTAAGGCATTATGTTCAAAAGTTATTGATCCTGGAGAGCTTGATCAGTTGGAGTCTGATGTTACTATTACACTTTGTCAGATGGAAAAGATTTTTCCTCCTGGATTTTTTACTATTATGGTACATCTACTCATTCACTTAGCTTCGGAAGTCAAGCTGGGTGGACCGGTACATTATAGATGGATGTATCCTATTGAGAGGTACACTATAGAGTATGATGCATTGTATTGTTCGGTACACTAAAATTATAGAAGTAGCATCATAATTATGCTATGCTTATAAAATTATTTATATTGTAGGTATCTTATGCGATTGAAAGATTATGTACGAAACAGAGCCTATCCAGAGGGTTCGATTGCGGAAGGATATATTGCTGAAGAGTGTTTGACATTTTGTTCAAGATATCTTCAAGGTGTAGAGACAGTGTTTAACATACCTCAACGGTATAGTGATTTCGTAGATAATGCAGAATTGTATAAGTTTTCAACTGCAGGTAGAATAATGGGAAAAATTGAAACTATTGTATTGGATCATAAATCAATGGCACAAGCACATCGTTATGTGTTACTCCATAGTGAGATAATATCTGACTATCGTAGGTTAGTATGATTTATTGCATTTCAAGTTTAAATATCATATTTTTTTAGATTCTAAATGAACAAAGTAAATATTGTGCAGCGAATTTTTAATGTCTCAGCACAAGCTAATCATAGCACTCGACCTAATTCAAGGATTGAGCAGCGATGGTTAGTCGAGTTATTTCCTACATGGCTTTCAAAACAGGTTTGACATATACTTAGAGAATATATGGATAGATTTAACATCAAGTAACTTGTTAACATTCCTTATTATGTTCTAGGTACCAACGATGATGGAGAGAAATTTTTCAGCTGAATTAATAGCCCTGGCTCGAGGACCTAACAAAGTCGTCAATAGATATAATGGTTTCATAATCAATGGTTTTAAATTCCATACTAAAGATCGTGAGAAATTTAGAAGAACACAAAATAGCGGTGTTATGGTGGAAGCAGATGAAAAAACTTATTACGGTGCACTAAAAGATATTTATGAGTTAGATTACTATGGAATCTTTAAAGTCATATTATTTAGATGTGATTGGTAGATATAAACTCATCAAGGGGTTTGAAAAAGGATGCAAATGGATTTACACTTATAAATTTTACAAGGTTGATACATACTGGTGCCTTATTGAAAGATGATCCATTCATTTTTTCTTCTCAAGCTCGTCAAGTATTTTTTGTACAAGATGCAAAAGATAAAGATTGGGCTACTGTTATTAAATAAAACCTAGGGACTTATATGATATGGGAAAGCAGCTGGAAGATGATGACACTTATACGCATTCCATGCCATTCAGTTTTGTACCGGTTGATGACGTACATGCCACGGTATCCTTGGTTAGGACAGAATTTGAAGGAAATGATAATGCTTGATTCTTATTGGTATTAAATTTTGCAATGTATTGGATTTTGTAGTAATTATTCAGTTAAATTAATATTTATTTTCATTAACTCTTACTTTGATGTAAATGATAGGTGATATTATGCCGCGCTCACGGACACAGGCTAGCACCTCTGCTTCAGCACAGGAGGTTCATGCTGATCCTTCTTCGGTACCGAACGTTGCGTCCACTTCTTCAGCACAACAGTCTATTGCAGGTCCATCATCCTCGGGGCATCATGATCCTACTGTCGGTGTAGGAGACGATGAGCTACACATTCAGGGTAATTTATTTTTTATTTAGTTTGATAAAATTTCTTTACACTTTTTACTATAGTATACTTATATCTATTTTTATGCAGACGAATCTGGAAGGGTTACACGCAGACGCGGGCCTATGGCAGTACGAGATGTATGGCAGATGCGTGAGGGTGAGAAGATAGTGATTGAGTGCAATCAGCTAGGGCAGCCAATTAAAAAAGCCGCTAGCTTATTGAGTTCCTTTTTAGGGACAGTTGCACGGAGGCATCAGCTGTGTCCACTGAGTTATGCAAAGTGGAATGATATGCTTCCGACTTATAAAGCTGAGATTCTACGAGTTGTGCAGGTAAAAATTTGAATCTACACATTTCTTATTTTGTATACTGCAGCAGTAAAGGCTCCAACTGTAACTTTCTCTTACATTGCTGTTACTATATATGCTGCTTGTTTCTTAGTTACAACATAAACAAATCAATGGTGCAATCACATCATGCAAGCAAATAGAAAACAGAACATAACAACATTTTCCTGATTCCATAAATTTACCTAGCAGCAGCTGTATTATATGATTCAGTTCTTAGAAGCATCAGACCACAGCAACCATTTAAATGTTTGCTTGTCTAGCGGAACAACATAAAAACCTTGTAACAATCTAGCGGAACATCATTTAAATGTTTGCTTGTCTCATGTTACTTTAAAAGCAACTTCACAACCTCCATTGAACTTCATGGAAATTAAAGCATTGTGTCAGTGGGCAAGCTTGTAACTGCATGATGAATTGCTTAATCAATCTACGTTTTCTTTCCGTCTCTTGTTGGAGACATGATTTTAATTTTCTATTTAGGACATGGTAATTATGTCAGGAGAGAATTTTGCCCTGACAAAAGGAAGTAATTGGCTTTATAGGTAGATATATGTTCTAATACTACAACAGAGTGTCGATTTCATGATTCAAAGATACGAGTTGATTTTGATGCCTATAAGCTTTCTCATGGGATCTCAATAGCAGTTTGAGTTTTGATAGCTGCAATATTCCTGATTTAAGTGCAGATGTCCATAGTTGCAGTGTTTTTCTGAAGTAGTTGATGATTTTACCACATAAAATGTTTATCCATTGTATCACCTCGATTAGATATTCTAATCTGCACTTTAAAAGATCTGAACATTACATTCCAAAGTTAAAATCTTTATAATAAATATCAGAGCTTTCAAACTTATGACACTTGGATATACCGTACTCCACTTATGTGTATGTCAAGCTTCCTTTGGCTACAGTGTTGACACTTGGATGTGGTTCATCTAAAACAATTTTAGGTTGAGCCGTTAGATTTTAATTCTTAAATATTTCAAATGTTAAGATGAAGTTAGAGTGTTTGAACATTTCTAGTGATTTATCACACCCTTCCTCCACATGTGCATTGAAATCTGAAGTCCTTTTGAAATTAAAATCCATCTTGCAGACAATTTTGTAGGTATGATTCTACCTTTATTTTGGGCCTCAATTTGTTGCTTTATTCATATGCACATGTGGGTTATGGCTTAAGGTCATCGTCCAACCTTGTTGATAAGGTAAAAGGACTTTTTTTATGTTCACTTATTAACTAGATTTGTAATTATTGGGTAAATTTGTAGATAAATTTGCATTCATAACATGTTTATATTCCATCATGGAAATTATCATGTTTGGCTTCTGATCCAGTGCAAGCATGGCTCAACATTTGGGCTAGATGCAAATAGAATGGACACCAGAGTCTGATTCACAGGGAGCAACCAACTTGTTTTCTATTATGATTTAGTTTATTTATTACCATTTCTGCCTATTAACTTATCTATTTATATGTTAATTTTCACCATGCTTTTTTCCTATCTTCAGATTAAAAATCTGCATCTCTTTCAAGTTTTTTTCCTTTTTTCTTTTTTCTTTATTGAAGATGCTTGAAGCCAATGCCAAATACTACTTAACTGATTTCAGAAATATTTTATCCATAGTTGCAAAATTATGTATACCTAGAAACCCTTCTTGAACCAAAATAAGAAAGCTGTCGACACTGAGCCTGCATCCATGCATGCATGAAGTCATAACCATAATCATCAAGCATCATCCCAACAATTATAGATCCGTTTTAAAGATCCTCATTGATCAAGAATTTCTATCTAGGGCCATTTCTGATATTATTTCAAGCTTCTCATATCCTTTCTTACAACCTCCATCCATGTAACCTTAGATATCTCTACTCCTACATCCTTTATAAAAGATACTAAAGCACCTCTTCTAATTGGAGTCCTCTTAAATCTTGACTGTACATGCGTATAACATCTCAAAGCATTCTCCATCACTTCATCCTTGATTTGTCCAACTCCAATAGCCCCTTTAGTACACTAATTTCTCAATCTACCTTTTCTACAGTTAATACATATCCATCTTGACGTTCTCACTTTTTCTGAAGTAAACTTATTATCATGAACTCTGTCTATTACCTAACTATGCATGCATCATACAAAGAGGGTTGAAATTTCAAAAAATATAAAATAAAATCTAGAAGCACATATTTTACTAGAAAAGATAGATGGAGAATTTGCCAGGCCAAAATCAGCAACACCAATGAGCATAATGTCAGAGTTAGCATTTAAAGAACAAAATAAGAACTCAAAAGAATCAAAGCTCCAGTATTCTTTCTCAGATGTTGACTAGCCTTTAAACATCAATTTGTACAAATCTAGTCACTTATCTATCAGAGAAAACTCTTTGTATGTCATTGGGGCCATGCTATGCACTGCACATTTTGTAGAACATGCATAACTCTCGTCATAATAAAAATGTAAACTACGAAGTTAAATAATAATAATGAAAATAACAATAACAACAGCAGCAGCTAGCTAGCTAGAAAGAGTTACAAAATTAGAATTTGAAGACTAATAAGTATGAAAGAAAAATAGAAAGAAAGAAAAAAAAGATCGGTCAGAAATGCTCTAATGCCCAACCAAGAGACCTTTTAAGCTTGATTACTTTAATGTTCAATTTTCAAAAAGATATGGCCCATACCAAGATGTTCCATCCACGTTTTACTGAAGTGAATCAAACTAAAATCAGTGTCTGCAGCATATGTGATGACAGGGTTCAAAAAACAGACGAATGTTAGTATTTGTCTTGGCCATATTGATATGATATCCTGACAGCCAATTTAGATGATGTATCAAACTACCTCTTTTAGTAGTTCTGAGTTTATCTTTGAAGACACTAAGCATTACAAGGAATAACCTTTTGACTCCAGATGTCAATGACAGAAAATCAAGGTCAAGGAACCAATGGAGTCAATGAATTTATTATGGTCATATACTAAAGAAGAGGATCAGAGCTCAAAAGGATCAAAGGTTACAAGGAATAACCTTTTGACACCAGCTTTCTTATTTATGCTCACTGATAGTTTGTACACCAGTAGTCAGCATCTTCAATGCATGTAAACCATTCAGTCTTCCTCTTTTTCTTATTGTTGTTATTGTTGATAATAGTTAGCACACACTATTAGGACAGTTAACCTAACAATTGTATTCTGGATGCGTTCAAGATTTTATCTGTGGGACCCTACCTGTATGTTGAATATCTTCTTCTTATTATTCATATTCTTATTACTTCAAATCTTTTATGCTCATAGGTAAGTTCATATACCACTATTCTGTATGTTCAATGTGTGTCTCTATTCAATCTTCTTATTATTCATATTCTTATTCTTATTGCTTGGAGTCTTTTATGCTCGTTGGTAGTTCATGTACTAGTATTCTGTATGTTCAATGTGTGTAGCCACACTTACCTTTTGTTGTGGTGGTGGTTGTTGTGGTGGAGTATACTTTATTAATGGTGCTCCACAATAACACTTCTTGGCCAATATTCTGCATGTTTAATGCACGTAATCTTTCGAGTTTCGTCTTCTTCTTTTTCTTCTTATTGTTGTTGTTGTGGCGGTGGTGGTGGTGGAGTATGGTACTTGTTAATGATGTTCCACATCTACACATATTGGCCACAATGTGTGCTAGTAACACACTTTGCAGGGTGCATTCAAGAGAGAGAGAAAAAAAGGCAAGGTAAAGGAAGCATTTGCTCGTCTTTCCGTGTCATTTTCTGAGACCTCCAATCAATTTGTTAAAATCAGAAACTCTTTTTGAGTGACAGGAGTGAGTTCCATGTCAATAATTTTGATAGAATACTATTTTGGATGGGGCCATTGTGTGGAAACTGCAACTTTTATTCTGATCTATGAGTAGGGTCTTGAATTGTGAGGTGCTATTGATGGTTCTTCTTGAAAAGCTAGCATAAGCATGATTGGAGGCTAGATATTTCAAAAGCTAGCATAAGCCTTGATGCATGCTGCAATGGTTCTATGATATTTCTTTTGCAGGCCAAGTTTCTACTACCTCCATCCTCTCATGATTTTGTAATGAAGTCTCTCAACCGAAAATGGAAAGAATATAAGGCACAGTTGAAAATGAAGCACAAGTTGCCGGATATGACCGAGGAGCAGGTAGTTGGTACTTGTCCTCCTGATGTACCCCCTCATCAATGGATGGAGTTGGTTCATTACTGGTTCTCAGAGAGGGGACAGGTATCTTATAATTTAATATTTCAAGATACTATTAAAATATTTGATTTTTATTGTACATTATATACATATATGCTTTACTTTCGGAATATAACAAGTATATTTATTTAATTTTGCAGGCATATTCTAATATTGGTAAAGCTGCACGAGCAGCCCTGTCTGCTCCTCATACATCGGGATCCAAGAGTTATGCACGAGTCAGACAAGAGTTCGTATGTTCCTTAATTATATAAATTTATATTTTTATATCAAATCATTTACTTATTATAATCCGAAATTTTATTTTTTATATCTTCCTCTCAAATTCAAAGGTTGAGCCCTTAGGGAAGAATACAACTAGAATCAATCTATGTGAGATGGCCTTGTTAAATCAGTGATTAGGATTGATTTATAGGTAAACATCTGCATTGCCTGTCAATGGAAAAAAATAATGATAGGTACACCACAACATTGTGTGCCAGAAAAGACTAGATCACTTGTTTCACGTCATTCCAGGACTCCACAGATCTTCTTGAGACTCTAGTATTGTTGTAGATTACAAATTATCTAGAGAATAATCAAAATCCAATGACATAGTGACTTTCTTTAGGCCAAGAGAACACATTACAGAGAGAGAGAGAGAGAGAGAGAGAGAGAGATTTTCTTCTCTAGGAATGGAAGAACTAATGTTAATGATTTTTGGCTTTGCGAGGCATAAATACTTTAGCTCACCCGTTATTTATAGAAAAATTTTTATAACGTTAGTGAACTTTTTCATTTTCCTTGTGGATAATATGACTTTCTTATTATTTTTATTGGACTTTTCCATTCCATGACCTTCCCAACTAATTAGTTGCAACTCCATGAACTAAGAATTGTTTCCCCTCCACTCTTCCTATTACTCAAGTTAAAAGTAGCAATTGCCAACATGACATTGATTATGTGACATAAAAGCATCAGTTTGCAGGAGCATAGATTGTTATTTGGATCCTACTTCTGGTTCTTGTTTGAGATCAATATACACCACTAATTTAATACAACTTTTCCTTGGTCACCCTACTTCTAAAATTCTTCACAAGTATCTGGACCATGGATTGAAGGTATTGTATCACACTAGTCCATATGAGCCATGCCACAATATATTTTACTAGCAAGGTACCTGTACAAGTACAGACTTTGAAATCACTCTTCTAACACATGGCACTACACTTTTGCTGCATTGGCACTGACAAATGTATTTTATGTCAATATGGCACTGCGTGATACTGGTCCATACCTTATCTACAACAGCTCTAAGATTTTAAACCTTGTACCATACCCCTTTAACTAATGGCATCTCTAGTCATTGATCCACATGTTCAAAACATTCTCAAGAGCTGTTTAGATGCCCATACAATTCCAACGATTGTAACACCAAATATTCACTAAATAACCATCATCAGTGTAGTTTTCAGTGTCAAGGAAGTAATTCTGGCAGTCAGGGAAACTTAGGATCATATTATCCTGAAAAGATATGAATATGCTGGAAATCAACTTCCATATGGAATCTAGCATTGCTGAAAAGATATGAGGAAAAAAATGCATCACGGCGTAAGCATCACATAACCATTTAGACTCTTTCAGCTAAAGAAATGTTTGAGAAGTTTCCTCCATGTAGTGGTGTTTTATATTTGAGAAACCAATTAAACTAGCAAAAGAGGTAGGTGTTGCATGGGTTTTGTTCTGTTCCTTTTAACTTGCTTCAGAGTGCTTTCTTGACAGGTATTGTGATGCTTTTCCCCATTTACTTGATGTTTCTTCCATCACAATGCCTGCATTTTTTCATGCTTTCTTAGGGGAGGAATGTATTCTATTCCTTTGTCCTTTGCCTACTTTTCGTGGCCAGTGGCCAGTGGTTTTAGTACTTCCAGGTAGGGCTCTATTTATGACCTGAAATTAATTTGAATTGCATCATCCCTAAAGGTATACGAAAGCATATTGCGATATTTATAATTTTTCTTGTAGATGGATGAGCATGGGCGAGAACCCCGTAAGGTGGAGTTTTATCGGATGACTCATATTCATGATGATGGCACTTTTGTCAGAGATGAGTCGAGAGACTTTTATGTAATTATTTATTATAATTTATTTTATACAACGATTTTAATTTGATTTTGTTATTCAGTAAGATCTAACTAATTTTTTTTAAATTAATACAGGAAAGAGCTACAGCTCTTATTGCTGAGCGTGTCGACGACTCTACAGCATCTACGCAGAGTAGTCGCATTGAGGCCGAGGTGTTTACGGAGCTGATGGGGCCGGAGCGCTACGGTCGAGTGAGGGGTTATGGAGTTGGAGTCACCCCCACTCAGATATCTGAGATGAGTAGACGTGCACATGATGCTTCAGATGCTGCAGATGGTGTTCACAAACTTCAGCAGGAGATAGAGGAGATGCGACAGAGCCGTATCGCAGATAGAGCAGCGATGGAGGAGATGCAACGGAGTCGTGCAGACGATAGAGCAGCGATGGAGGAGATGCAACGGAGCCGTGCCGACGATCGTGCAGCGATGGAATCTATGAGAGAGCACATTGAGCGGCTTACATCTATCGTACAGATGTTTGTTCCACATCAGGTAAATACATATATTATTAATTATATATTTTTATATTAAATCAATTATTTATCTAATAATAATAATTGATAGTTGAGCTAATAAATATTTTTAATTATTCTTATAGGCTCCTGGAGCATCAAATCCTCGCGGACAGGGTGACAACCTTCCTCCTGCAGATCATTGACATCAGCTTTTTTTTTATTATATCTTTCATTTCATGTATTTTTAAATTTTGTTTGCAGACTGCTACATATAAACATTTCTACTTAGCTGTATGCTCTAATTGTATGCCTTGCCACTTCATATTGCATGACACAGGACTTATTAGTGGTTTTCTTATATATTGTGCCAATCAAAGATGTATGCTATTACTGTTGCAGGATATCATGGGATGTTAGTTACCTTAATTTATAGAAATCTGGATGATGAAATTTCTGTGTTGTGTCCGAAATAAGTGAGGTCGGAGTCCTGAGGTACATGACATTTTTACTGGGTGCAAGAAAAAAAAAAAAAAACGTGATGCAAGAAAGACAACTTTCTAGTGGGAAGCATGGGGGATTTTCATGTGTATTGATAGCTAATTCATAATGGGTATTGATAGCTAATTCATAATGGGTGGTCATAAAACTGAGGGTAGAGGTATCCTCCGCCATGATCTTGATCTGTAGATGGTATGTAATTATCTTGATCTGTAGCTGCCAAGGATTGCCATAAGGTTGTTCACTGTGTAACAGCTAATAACAACACTGTAATATTTTATTTGTAAACTTGTACTTTTTTTTGATGGGATGTACTGCAGCTATGTAATAGAGTATATTAATATGAACACTGCTACAATGATCATAATGTGGATACGTTTGGAACTTTGCACATCAGTTGAAATAAGTTAGGTATTCACCACCACTCAATTTGTATCCGAGGCATCTTACTTGAAGATGAATGTATTAATCAATTAAGCCGGCAATTATTGATGCTGGGCTTTGGCATTATGATATTTTTAAAGCTTATCATTCCACTTTGGTAAGCCAGTGTGGTCAGCATTTATTTAATGGCAGGTGATTTAAATTTTATTCAAGTGCTGGAATAGTGACAAAGTATCAAAGTATCAATTGATGCTGGGCTTTATTGATAGCTAATTATGATAATGTGTATTGATAGCTGATTCATAATGGGTATTGATAGCTGATTCATGATTCATAATGGCTATTGATAGCTATTTATTGCATATATTTATTACATAACAGCTACCGCTTGACGCGGCTTAAAACTGAGCCCTATTCGTTAAAAAAAAATAGTCGCGCCAACATTAAGCCGATCTGAGCCATATTTTCGATTTCCGATGCTGACGCTTTCTAAAGCGTCGGGAAAAAAAAATAGTGTCGAGCCGAGCTGAGCCATATTTCCGATGCTTTAAAAAGCTCCTTTTTTCCCGACGCTTCCAAAAGCGTCGGTAAATTTTTTTCCAGCCGTGCCGACGCTAAGAAAGCATCGGTAAACTACTTTTTTAGCGTCGTTATTCTTAAATCTCTACGTAGTGAATGTTTCCAACTCCATTGCCATTTCTATATCATATTATAATCAAAATTATTTAGATTCAATTAATCAAGGCAGATCATAAACCAAAAGACCATGCTTTCCTCGATCTTCATATTCCTAAGGCCCAAAGTCCTTTAGCATTAATCATATATTAAAATAATATATTTATATCTGAAATTATGTATATCCTTCTAAATTTATTTTTTACATATTTCTACAATTATTTTTTGTTTTCTAATAAATTATTTTATTTTTACATGTATGTCCTTAATTGAATAAAAGGAGGCATGCAAAAAAATAGAATATATACATAAATAAAAAATTATAAAGTATACATTAAAATAATTTATTAAGACACATATAGTTAATTTGTAAGACTATACACATAATTTCAAATGTGTGTATATATATAATTATGAAGATTTGTATATAATAACATGAGACAAAATAGATATAATTTTAGGTATTTTTAAAGTTGTACCTGATGACGCCCAATCGGTGTTGAACGCCAGGAAGCTTGATCTGGCTGTCGGTGAGATTCTCGCAAAGCCGAACAACCTGCAAGAAGTCCCAGGACCAGAGGGGTTCTTTGGTGGGGACCCTCCGATGCCCAAGTCAGTGATCAAGGTCACAGCTGACGAAGAGCTCGAGGGAGCTCTTTAGGGTGGAGAGAACTCTGAGAGATAGAGCTCTTCTGGAATAATAGGGTGAGAGAGCGCTTAAGTTCGCATATCTGAATCTCTTGTAGACTTACCCTTTTATAAGCCGTTGAGATCTGCGTGGGTGTGGCCACATGACATTCCGTAAGGGAGGAATGTCTGCGGAACACATGGGGATTACGTGAACTTGGACTGGTTGGTGGGTTCTATCCCATCGGAGAGGAGAAGCCAGCGGTTGGTGGGCCAAGTCCCATCAGTTGGCAAAATTGGCTGGTAGGTGGGCCTAGTCCCATCAACAGCGTGGTCAGGAGATGCCAGTCTGAACGGATCAGATGGTTGGTGGTTTTGGCAGGCACAGAGCCGACCTGGAAAGGTCAGAGCCGCCTCAGCATGCTGGAGAAGCTGGGGCCGACGGAGCCAACCTGAAGAGGTCGGGGCTGCCTCGGCATGCCTGGAGATGCCGGGGCCGACGGAGCTGACCTGAAGAGGTGTGGGCTACCTCGACATACTTGGAGACGCCGGGGCCGATGGGGCCGACCTGAAGAGATCGGCGTCATCTCGGCATGGCTGGAGATGCTGGGGCCGATGGAGCCGACCTGAAGAGGTCGAGGCCGCCTCGGCATACTTGGAGATGCCAAGGCCAACGGGGCCGACCTGAAGAGGTCGGGGCCGATGGAACCAACCTGAAGAGGTCGGGGCCGCCTCGGCATGGTTGGAGACGCCGGGGCGGACGGAGCCAACCTGAAGAGGTCGGGGCCGCCTCGGCATGGTTGGAGATGCCGGGGCTGACGGAGCCGACCTGAAGAGGTTGGGGCCGCCTTGGCATTCTTGAAGACGCCGAGGCCGATGGGGCCGACCTGAAGAGGTCGGGGCCGCCTCGGCATACTTGGAGACGCCGGGCGGACCTGAAGTGGTCGGGGCCGCCTCGGCATGCTTAGAGACGCAGGGGCCAATGGGACCGACTTGAAGAGGTCGGGGCCACCTCGGCATGCTTGGAGACGCCGGGGCCGACGGGGCCAACCTGAAGAGGTTGGGGCCGCCTCGGCATGGCTGGAGAGCTGGGGCCGACGGAGCCGACTTGAAGAGGTTGGGGCCGCCTCGGCATACTTGGAGATGCCGGGGCCGACGGGGCCGACCTGAAGAGGACGGGGAGCTCTTCCGCCATTTCTCCAACTCTCAGATCCCTTCCTACAAGGACTTCCTGTTCGAGGAGAACTTGTACAAGGCTAAGCTGGCTCCGGCAGTCGGTGAGCATAAAATCCCATTCCTCTCGCCCTCAATTTGGCATTGCCCTTGTCCATTTTGTCCTTCATTGCATCACCCCTCTTCTTCTTTCTTCTCTCTTCTTTTTTTTTTTTTTATGTACTGATATGTGTTTCTTGTGCAGCGATGAAGTTTTCTGCAGAGCAGTTCGAGGCCCTCGCACGTCAAAGAACCGAGAGGTCGATGAGCAGGTGAGGCCTGCGAAGAGGGCACGAAGGGGAGCTCGTGCTGAACCGGCCGAGACGCCAAGAGCCCCTGCAGTCCAGGCACCTGCGGAGGAGCCGACACCAGCTGAAGAAGTGGTCCCCGGGCTAGCCGGGGCCGAGACAGAAGAGGGGGAGATCCCGGCCACCATCGAGACTGTCGTGGTGGTCTTAGATCTCAAGGAGGAAGTCCCTGCCGCCACCGCTTTAGCCGAGGCGGGGCAGGTTGCAGTCATTAGAAGCCCTCCGGCTCCCGCCGAGCCGGAGATGAAGAGGGCCCCCCACAGCCGAAGAAGGGGAGGTTGCCATCAGGGCCCCCAATGCCGGGTGAGGAGGTCCAGTAGGCACCAGGCCGAGCCGGGGAGTTCGTCCCAGCGATCCGTGCACCATTCGACCCAACGTCTAGCGGACGAGATGATGGGAGGACCGCCGCAGCCAATGCCCAGGCTATCCACAATGGAGGACGCTGTGCGGGCCGCAGCCCTCCTATCCCGGGCATGGACCTCGCGACCGACGAGGAGATGGGGCGGCAGTCTCATGCTGCCGTCCTCGATATGGTGATGGTCAACGTTCTCCAAGTAACCCTTCAAACATAGTCTCTTTTTGACATACCTTGGTCGATCTGTTGATAGAGATATAGACTAAAAGATATGCTTTATGTTATGTCTTTACCCAATGTGTGCCATGCATGTGTCTAGTATTTACAAAGCTAGTGTGTAGAGTACGGCTTACACACAGAAGACTAGATCATCGCCAAGTTTATTGTTCACAGTTTTAGATGGAATTGGACACACCATCAGTAGAACTGTAGCGTAGCTGTCTTGACTACGGAAAATGGTTTATTCTAACTATTTGTGCTAGTACACTTTGTGTGTATTGAACAGGACCCAGTTGAGTTGATTGTTTTATACTGACGAACTCATGAATATTATGATTACTTATGCTCTTAATCTGAATTCTATTTCTAGGTGTATGTAGTGATTATTGCTTTGATTACACATAGAGTGAGATTCTATATGAGTCAATAACTCAGTGGGTTGGGCAATAACATTATATATATGGTGAGTTGAAGGAATCCACGTCCGGTTAATTTGGACTGCCCCTTGAGAAGCTATAAGTTTTGATTGTATCAAATCTTGCAAGTGGATTTTGAATCCGATACATCAAATAAGTTAAGTGGATAAGTCTCAAGGATAATAATAGCCAATTAAATTATATTGTCAGTATTTAAATTTAATTGGTGGATATCTCGTGGAGATAATAAGTATTTAATATTAGGCTCGAGAATATGATAGGAGTACAATTATAATTCTTTAGTGGAATGAATTATAATTTACGTAGGGATAGGATTAGGAGATTTAATTACGTGGGAAGTCCTTTTCATATTTGCCTATTTGGTCCCTGTTGTAGCCCTATAAATACCCTCTCAATTGGTTGCTAGGGTTAATGCCAAGAAATCCTAGGTCGGCCGAGAGAGATGAGCAGCGGAAGGCCAAAAGGTGAGGTCGAGCAATCAAATCAAGTGTTCCAGCATTCAAGTCTGAAGGTATAATCTTATACTCATAGATTAGAATGGTAAAAGATTTTTGCATTACTCATATACGCTATAGCCATGATCTTGGGGGTATTGCGCTCCCAACATCTGTGACTAATGAGCTCCCTTGGTGCAGTTGGCCATTTGCCCTTCGTGCGGCGGCAACCCACACAGCCTCGCACAGACCATTGGGCAGGCCAACAAGTACAAGGAGCAGGCCCGTGCCCTATCCGAGAAGCTGGCTCGGCAGCA
Organism: Calamus simplicifolius; assembly: GCA_900491605.1. Classification (NCBI taxonomy): domain Eukaryota; kingdom Viridiplantae; phylum Streptophyta; class Magnoliopsida; order Arecales; family Arecaceae; genus Calamus; species Calamus simplicifolius. The sequence goes on from UESW01003832.1 coordinate 39,483, forward strand.
GGAGGAGGCCAAGGTCCGAGAAGAGGACCTTAATGGCCGGGTGAAGGAGGCAGAGCGCCGAGCCGAAATCGAATCGGCCGAGCCTCCGCGGCCGTGTCCCAGTTGTCCCTGGTTTCGTCTAGGCTGGACGGCCAGGGCCAAGATAGAGGAGCTACACCACCAGCTCCAGTTTGCGGAAGGCCGAGCCGATGCGGCGGCGGATGAGGCTCGGGCAGCGATGGAGAGAGCTGCCGCAGCGGAGGCGGCGGCGGTCGACGCTTTTATTTGGGAGTCCAGGAGGTTGAGGCAAGGGCGCAGGCATAGATTCGAGAGGCCAAGGCCCAGGCGGAGGCACAAATTTGGGAGGCCAAGGCCCAGGCGAGGTACAGATCCAGGAGGCCGAGGCCAAAGCGACCAAGGCCATCGCCGATTTTAAGGCCTCGGCGGAGTTCGAGCAGGAAGTTTTGGAGGCCAGCTTCGATGCTTATACAAAGGGCTTCGAGTTTTGCAAAGAGAAAGTTTCTTCGGCCCTCAATGTCAGCAGCTCCGATCTCGAAAAGATCCAGCCCGGGGGTCTTGGCAAAGAACCGACGGAGGAACAGGAGGAGACAGAGGAACCGGGGCCGAGCGAGCCCTGAAGCAGCCTTTTACTTTCTTTTTTCTGCACATTGTATTTTTTCCCTTTTCTTTTGTAATTGATCTCAGGTCAAATTTTGTAACTATTTTGAGATATTTAATGAAGAGGGAATTATTTTTCAAAATGCTTCGTTCCTTTGCTTACAAATATCATGTATGTTGGAGATGCCATAGTAGATTCCCAAACTTAGGCTTGAAAATGTCTTGAACATGCCCACGAAGATTTGTGCCGCTAACTAGGCTTGTGAACTTAGAGCATCGTTTGGGTAGGCTTGAAGCTGCCGCACCCGTGGGGGCACCTTGGAGATCGATTCTGAAGGCTGTTGTGAGGGGCGGAGTCTATTGGGGATGGCACTAACCCGGGCGATGCCCTTTTTAGTTAGGGCACCGATGAGCTCTGGCCTTGGACCACCGCGTGCCGAGGTCGAGATTGAAGGGAAGAGCCAGGGCGCAAGCTCGAGGCCAGTGCCGGGGGGCAGTTCGAGGCCGGGGCCGATCCCATAAATGGATGCCTGACAGTTAATTTGCCACTGCCCATTGAGGTAGATTTAGAGCCTGCTGAGGTAAAATCATGGCTGTTAGAAGCCTTCCGGGCCCCAAAGGGCGACCTATGAGTTGAGAGTCATCGGGCTCCTTTTGAACCCCGAAGGGCGACCTGAGAGTTGAGAGTCATCAGGCTTCTTTTGAACCCCAAAGGGAGACCTGAGAGTTGAGAGTCATCAGGCTCCTTTTGAACCCCGAAGGGCGATTTGAGAGTTGAGAGTCATTAGGCTCCTTTTGAACTCCGAAGGGCTAGCTGAGAGTTGAGAGTCATCAGGCTCCTTTTGACCACCTCGGGGGTTTAGGAACCGCAGCGAGAGGTGACTCGACCAGTTACAGAGCCTTAGGGACTTGAACGACTCGGGGGCACCGCCGTGCCGGGGCCGAGTGGTGTCCCATGGGCCGCGATGCCGGTGAGGTCCTTTTGAACTGCCTCGGGGGTTTAAGAACCGCAGCGAGGGGTGACTCGACCAGTTACGAAGCCTTAGGGACTTGAACGACTCGGGGGCACCACCGTGCCGGGGCCGAGTGGTGTCCCATGGGCCACGATGCCGGAGAGATCCTTTTGAACCACCTCGGGGGTGTAAGAACTGCAGAAGGGGTGACTCGATTAGTTACAGAGCCTTAGGGACTTGAACGACTTGGGGGCACTGCCATGCCAGGGCCGAGTGGTGTCCCATGGGCCGCGATGCCGGCGAGGTCCTTTTGTGAGATTTGGTCCTTGGACACAAGGAAGAGACGACTTTGGTGCTGAAGAAGATCCTTTATTGTTCACATCATGAAGAGATACATTATTGATAATATCGACGGAAGTTGTCTGCATTCCAAGTACGCGGGATGGGTTGGCCGTTGAGTTCTTCGACTCGGTACGCTCCTTGATGGAGCACCTCGGTGACACGGTAAGGACCTTCCCAATTGGCAGACAGTTTGCCCCCTCCATTGGCTTGGACACCTCAGCCTTTCTTAGAACCAGATCTCCAGGATGAAACACTTTGGGACAGACTCGTGCGTTATAATACTTGGCTGTCCGTTGGCAAAAAGCGGCCATACGCAGTCGCGCCCGGTCATGCACTTCGTCAATGAAGTCTAGATTTGCCCTCAACTGGGTAGAGTTGTCTTCCTAATTGTAGGATTCCACACGCGGGCTTGGCAGTCCAATCTCCACAGGGATGACTGCCTCGGAACCAAAAGCTAGACTAAATGGGGTCTCGCCTGTAAGAGCTCTTGGGGTTGTGTGGTAGGCCCACAATACACTAGGAAGTTCTTCTACCCAGCGGCCTTTGGATCCATCCAACCGAGTTCTGAGCCCCCTGAGGATGGTGCAGTTCATGACCTCGGCCTCCCCATTGGTCTGCGGGTGGCCGACAGAGGTGAATCGGTGGTGGATGCCCAGCTCGTCATAGAAGGTCTTGAATGTGGCATTGTCGAATTGACGGCCGTTGTCGATGACGAGGGTGTGAGGTAGGCCGAAGCGGCATATGACTGACTTCCAAAAGAAGGCCTTGACCTTGCTTTCAGTGATTTTGGCCAGTGCCTCGACCTAGACCCACTTGGTGAAGTAGTTGATGGCGATAATTAGAAACCTCCGCTGTCCCAAAGCCGGGGGGAATGGTCCAAGGATGTCCATTCCCTACTGGGCAAAGGGCCATGGGGCCGAGAGTGGATTCAGGGGAGCAGAGGGTTGGTGCTGGATGTGCGCATGATGCTGGCAGTCGTCACACTTCTGAACTAACTTGGTTGCATCATCCCTCATGGTGAGCCAAAAGTACCCTTGTCGGAGGGCCTTCTGGGCTAAGGATCTGCTCCCCAGGTGGTTCCCACAGATGCCTTCATGGATTTCTCTAAGGATATAATCGGCGTCGGCAGGTCCCACGCACTTGAGCAGGGGGTAGGAGAATGATCTCTGGTATAGGCATCTGTCCAGGAGGGTGAATTTGGAGGCTCTCCACTTGAGTAGCTTAGCTTCGTTGCGGTAAGCGGGGAGAGTGCCGTTCGTGAGGTAGCGAATGTAGGGATCCATCCAGGTTGGCTCCTGGACGAGCGGGAGAACCTCTTCTTTATCTTCAATGCTGGGCTTCTCCAAATGCTCGATGTAGGCGCTCGTCGTGATGCCGTCAGTAGAAGTGGCCAGCCGGGAGAGGGTGTCGGCTTTAGCATTCTCGCTCCGAGGAATATAGCTGATGCTAAAATAAGTGAGTAAGAAGACTAGGGACCGGACCTTGTCCAAGTACCGGGCCATGGCGGGATCATATGCCTCATACTCTCTGTTGATTTTCCGGAGACGAGTTGCAAGTCAGTGAAAGCTCTGAGGCGTCTTATTCCAAATTCCTGAGCGAGCCTCAGCCCTGCCAGTAGGGCCTCGTACTCGGCTTGATTATTAGTGGCCTCGAACAAGAATCGAAGGGCGCATTCTACCATTTCTCCGTCTGGTCCTACAAGAATGAGGCCGGCGCCGCTTCCTTGGGAATTTGAGGCACCATCCACATGGAGGATCCAAGATTCCTCATCGTCCCTCGGCTCGGCAACGGGTTGCTCCATGGGAGCTTCCTCGGTCGGCTCCTCAGCCCAAGTGCACTCGACTAGGAAGTCGGCCAAGACCTGGGACTTCAGGGCAGGTCACGCTTGAAAGGAGAGATCAAACTCTCCCAGCTTAATGGCCCATTTAGCTAACCGGCCTGAGGTGTCCGGGCGAGCCAGAATGGCTTGGAGGGGCTGGTCTGTAAGTACCACGATGGGATGAGCCTGGAAATATGGTCGAAGGTGCCTAGCAGAGACGATCAAGGCAAAGATGATCTTTTCAGTTCTAGAGTATCTGACCTCCGCATCATGGAGTACCTTGCTCATATAGTAAACAGGCCTCTGGGTCCCTCGGCGTCAAGACGTACCAAAACTGATTTGACGGCTTCCGGGAGGCAGCGAGGTAGAGGAAAAGGCTCTCCCCATCTCTTGGCTTCGATAGGAGTGGCGAGGAGGACAGCAATGCCTTTAAGCCATCGAAGGCCTTTTGACAATCACCCGTCCACTCGAAGCTATTCACCTTCCGCAAGGCTTTGAAGAAAGGCAAGCATCGCTCGGCCGATTTGGAGAGGAAACGGCTTAGAGCTGCCACCCTTCCGGTGAGCCGTTGCACTTTCTTCTTGCTAGACGGCGGCCTTATATTGAGGATAGCACTGATCTTTTCAGGGTTCGCCTCGATTCCTTGCAGGATCACCATGAAGCCCAGGAACTTGCCCGCCATGATGCCGAAGGCACATTTCTTGGGTTTCAGCTTGACCTGGAAGCGGTGGAGGTTGTTGAAGGTTTCTTCTAGGTCGAAGATGTGGTCGGAAGCATGGGTGCTTTTTGTCAGCATGTTGTTCACGTAGACCTCATTATTTCGGCCCAGTTGGTCTTGGAAGACCTTGTTCATCAACCTCTGATATTTCGCTCCCGCATTTTTAGGCCGAAGGGCATTACCTTATAACAATAAATGCCATTCTCTGTCACGAAGGACATATGCTCCTCGTCGCTTGGGTCCATCTTTATTTGATTGTATCCAGAGAAGGCGTCCATGAAGCTGAGAAGTTCATGGCTGGAGGTGGAATCCACCAGCTGGTCGATCCAGGGCAGAGGGAAACTGTCCTTCGGACATACCCTATTCAGGTCAGTGAAGTCGATGCAGATCCGCCAACTTGAGTTCACCTTCGCACCATGACCACATTGGCCAGCCAGCTGGGGTAGTTGCCTCTCGGATATGGCCGGTGGCGAGTAACTTGCTGACTTCTTCGTCGATGGCCTTCTGCCACTCAGAAGCACTTCCTTTGGCAGACCAGATGACATTTTGGATCAATGTTCAGCTTATGGGTGATCACCTCTGGAGGAATACTAGGCATGTTGGATGCCGACCAAGCGAATACGTCCGAGTTGGCCCGCAGGAAAGTCAAGAGGTGGTCACGGTCTTCTGGGGGGAGGAGTCCGCCGATGCGCACAGTCTTCGTCGGGTCATCCCCCAAAGGAAAGGTTAAGAGCCGCTCGGTCGGTTCTCCCCCTTTGCTGGATTCTCTGGGGTCAGGCACTTCCGGGACCGACTCGGCCTCCTGAGGACTTGACGCTGTATGATAACAGGGTAGGACCGGACTGACCTCACCCTCATCTCACCGACACCTCCGCTGTGGGGAACTGCACAAGCAAACGTCTAGTGGAGATGACCGCATCCAATAAATTTAGGCCTGGTCGTCCGAGAATGGCATTGTATGCCAAGGGGACCCGTACGACCAAGAACTTCATGATAATAGTGCTCTGGCATGGCGGTGTTCTGGCCATCACAGGCAAGGATATTTCACCCTCAACCCTTACCGAATCCCCTATGAATCTGACCAGAGGGGTTGCCACGGGCTGGAGAGAATCAAGAGACAATCCCATCCTAACAAATGCGTCGTAAGTAAGGATGTCAGCTGAGCTGCCACTATCAACTAATATCCTTTTTACTGGGTGTTTGGCGATCGTCATGGAAACAACGATGCCTTCATTGTTTACATTTTCAACATTTGCAGACCCCCCAGGGACTGCATCATCCGATGCCTCCTCCCTCCTCGGCCGCTTAGATGAGGAAGCCGCTTCCCATGACACCATCCCGACCATCCGCTCCATGGGGGTGTTGTCGATAGTAGCCTGAGCAGGCGGGGGCCACATGAGTGTCGGCAGCGGTTGTGGTGCCTTCTGAACATACTTTCCGAGGTAGCCCCATCGGATGAGCTCCTCGATGGTGCATTTCAGGTTGTAGCAACTGTCGGTGTCGTGGCCATAGTCTCGGTGGAAGCGGCAGTAGCGCTTTTGTCGTGGGGGGTGCCTTTCTTCATAGGAGGAGGTTGTTGGAGGTAAGGCTCGCCCTCAATCTCCATAAGGATATGAGAGCGAGGAGCCAGAAGAGGCATGAGCTCACCCTCCCGAGGGGCAAGGCTTCGACACTCGCGGTCCGACCGATGGGGCGGCTTGGGATGCCAGGGGTGAGAAGGTCCGCTTGGCTCTGGGCGAGCAGGCTTGCGGCCAGAGCTCCTTAAGGATTCTCGGCGGGTGAGGTCGGCCTCATCCGCACGGATATATTTCTGAGCCTGAAGGAGGAGATTGGAGTAGAAGCTCGGAGGCTTCTTGTCCAAAGAGAAGGTGAAGCGGGATGGGAGGAGCCCCCGCTTCAGCACCAACATTGCCACCGCATCATCCAGATGGTAGACTTCAAGGGCGACAGTCTTGAACCGGGCCATGTAATCTTGCAGCAACTCCCCTCCTTTGGTGCACAGAGAAGAGGCTGTCCGCGACCCTCGGGATCCGCAGGCAGGCATCAAAATGTGCCAAAAAGTCCCTTTTCAGCTCTCTGAAAAAGTCGATGCTATGAGGGGACAGGCGGGAGTGCCAGGCACGGGCAGCCTTCCGTAGAGTGACGGGAAAAGCCTTGCATAGGAGGGCGTCCGTAGCACCCTGGACTTGCATCATAGCCTTGTAACTCTCGAGGTGGTCGAGAGGATCCATCGTACCATAGTACGGATCTATCTGGGGGAAACAGAATCTGGAGGGGATGGGCTCCTCTAGTATCCGCGGGTGTAAGGAGGATGGGTGTCATACTCCTCCTCCGATTGATTGTTGATTTTCCTGGCGAGCTCGTCTAGTCACCGATGGTACTCATCCAGGCGCTCTTCCATCTAGCGGCTAATCGTCGGGGCCTTCCGAGACAGCTCGGAGGATGAGGAAGAAGAAGGAGAAGGATGAGGAATGTGGGACTTCCGCTTTGGTTCCTCCGGGCAGCACGGTTCTGGAGGAAACTTGCTCGGGCCACAGTCGGAGGACCATGGCTGCTTGAAGGGCTCACGGCGAGGCTTCCTAGGGGAAGCCTGATGACGACCAGCCTCTTGCTGGGAAGAGCCTCCCCTCGCCGACTGCTGACTAGCAGGAGGAGCTGTCTGATGCTGGGTGGCCACGGACTGTTGCCCCTAAAGTTCGTGGACCATGGCGGTGAGAGCTTTGACTTGTCGGGTGAGGGCTGCCAGCTGCTCCGCTGGGGCGGCCGCTTCTGGTTGTGGGCAATCAACGGGAGGTTCAGCAACGGGGAGGTTACCCTCCTGCTGCTTAGCCAGCGGGAGTTGCCCCCCAGGATAACTGGCGGAAGCGTCCTGAGCTCTAGTCATCACCATTACTCAATGAGGGAAAAAGAGGGATGCTTCAAGGTTTTCCTTTCTCAACATTGGCCCCCTACCTGGCGCACCAATCTGATGACGCCCGACCATCGGTGTTGAACACTGGAAAGCTTGATCTAGCTATCGCTGAGATTCTCACCAAGCCGGACAACCTGCAAGAAGTCCCAGGACCGGAGGGGTTCTCCGGTGGGGACCCTCCGACGCCCAAGTCAGTGATCAAGGTCACAGCTGAGGAAGAGCTCGAGGGAGCTCTTTAGGGCAGAGAGAACTCAGAGAGATAGAGCTCTTCTGGAATAATAGGGTGAGAGAGCGCTTAAGTTCATGTACCTGAATCTCTTGTGGACTTACCCTTTTATAGGCCGTTGAGATTTGCATGGGTGTGGCCACATGACATTCCATGAGGGAGGAATGTCTGTGGGACACGTGGGGATTACATGAACTTGGGCTGGTTGGTGGGTCCTGTCCCATCGGAGAGGGAAAGCCAGCGGTTGGTGGGCCAAGTCCCATCAGTCGACGAAATCGGCTAGTAGGTGGGCCTGGTCCCATCAACGGCGTGGTTAGGAGATGCCAGTCTGAACGGATTAGACGGTTGGTGGTTTTGGCAAGCACAGAGCCGACCTGGAAAGGTCGGGGCCGCCTCGGCATGCTTGGAGAAGCTGGGGCCGACGGAGCCGACCTGAAGAGGTCGGGGCCGCCTCGGCATGCCTGGAGACGTCGGGGCCGATAGAGCCGACCTGAAGAGGTCGGGATCGCCTCGACATACTTGGAGACGCCGGGGCCGATGAGGCCGACCTGAAGAGGTCGGGGCCACCTCGGCATGGCTGGAGACGCCGGGGCCGATGGGGCCGACTTGAAGAGGTCAGGGCCGCCTCAGCATGGCTGAAGACCCGGGGCCGACGGAGCCGACCTGAAGAGGTCGGGGCCGCCTCGGCATGCTTGGAGACGCCGAGGCTGACCTGAAGAGGTCGGGGCCGCCTCGGCATGGCTGGAGATGCCGGGGCCGACGGAGCTGACCTGAAGAGGTCGGAGCCACCTTGGCATGCTTGGAGATGCCGAGGCTGATGGGGCTGACCTGAAGAGGTCGGGGCCGCCTCGGCATGGCTGGAGACGCCGGGGCTGATGGAGCCGACCTGAAGTGGTCGGGGCCGTCTCGGCATACTTGGAGACGCCAGAGCCGACGGGGCCGACCTGAAGAGGTCGGGGCTGCCTTGGCATGCTTGGATACGTCAAGGCCGACGGGGCCGACCTGAAGAGATCAGGGCCGCCTCGGCATGCTTGGAGCTGACGGCATGTGTTTGTGCCACGTGGTTGATTTTGCCATGATTACCCCTGTGGCTTTATTAGCTACATCCTTGGCCACATCCGTTCCTATTTTAGAAGTCAACTAGATAGTTGACACATAAACACTAATATCTTTGATAATTTTTTAATAGTATATTTTAAAACATAAACGTTTCATAAGATAAAAATCTTTAACTACTAGGTCCCATAGATTTAGCATTGAACAATTGGATTATGTATTATATTCAAAATAAAATAATTTATATTTATATTTTTAAATTTATATTATAAAAATTTAAAATTTTACTTTTATATATATATATATATATATATATATATATATATATATATGATTTGATTTGATATTGCATGATAAAAAATGGTATAGATTCATAATATTTCAAATTAATCCCACCCGGAAAAAAAGTGTTGGAAACTCTTGGAGCTTTTGACTTCCGAATTTACTTATGCCTAGTTTTTACACTCAATTGCGCACCTAAATAACATTTAATAGCATAATAAAAGATCTAAAACTAAAATTTTAATGACTTAAATAATATTTAAGTCACGCGTGCATAGAAGAAAAGCACTCATTTTGGTTTCACCTGAGCTATTTCAACCTATATTTATGATTGATAAAAATGGTATGGATCCTTGATATTTTAATTCGTCACTTAATTTATCAGTAGCTCATTTTCACACTTGATTTTATATTTAAATAATAATAATAAAAATATAATAAAAGATCTGCAATCAAAAGTTTAATAATTTTTCGCATTAGGTGCTTTTAGAATCGTGCGAGCTGTTCTCTGGCGCGTCTTCTCCAGGGTGCTTTAAGATTCGTGTTCCGGCGAACTTCGTCCTCGATCTCCACCGATCTTCATCGCCTGGCTTGCTGCTTCTCACCGAACCTTCGTCTAGCTGTCCCCAGCAGTCCTATGGCGGCCGATGGGACCTCGGAGGCCCATGTTCCTCAGAGGAGGCCTGTGGAGTCCGGCTACAAGTGGGTTTCATCATCTCCATCTCCGACTCAGGTGGCAAGGTTGGAGTGTAGCTTCCATGAGGTGGTTTGTGTGCCGGAGTTGTTGCTGGAGGAGGAGATTGCAGGATGGCAGAACAGAGTTGTTATCGTTAGCTCCTTCCTAAAGTGGGTGCCAGTTGAAGCCTTCATCAGAGAGTTTCGACGAGCTGGAATTCCTGGGGTGATCGAACCTATTAGCCTCGCCTTCCGCTGCCACATCTTCCGTTTTGATGATCCGGCAGCTTGCGACCTGGTCCTCAACCGTCCATGGGTTATCAACGGACAAGTTATTGGGATGAAAGCCTGGCGTCCGAAATTTTTTCCAGCTGAGGATTCCATCGCCTCAGTTTTGATTTGGATGAGGATGCCAAACCTTCCATTAGAGTTCTGGAAGGAGGACATCCTCCATGCTATCTTGAAGCCAGCGGGCATCTTTTGCTGTGCTGATTCTGCCACGATGTCACGGAACAGAGATGGATTCGCGAGGGTGGCAGTTCGTGTAGACCTTCGTCATCCTCTTCGCCCAGGGACCCGAGTTCAGGGCATCCAAGGACCCTTCTGGCAGCAGTTCATCTTCGAATCGCTAGAGGGATTATGTCCCATGTGTGGGTCCTTGCATCTGGCTGGGGCGTGCTCTGTGTCATCCATGGCAGCGGGGGAGGATTCTGGCAGCTATCCTGTTTTTGGGCTATGGATGGCGGCGGTCCATCGGCAGAGGAATGCTGAAGGTTCTCAGCTTAAGAATCCTCAGGTCATCTCCGGTTCTTGCCCTACTCCCCAGTCGGCCTCTGGAGATCCGAGTCTTGAAGCTGGTTGGAAGTCGCCGATAAAGCAGCGGCATAGGCGTTCCTCGGTGCCATCGACGGAAGGTCAGGGAATCCAGGGTGCTCTGCCTCTGTGGATGTGCCTATTCAACAGGCGCTGGTGGATTTGAACGGATCAGCCAAAGGTAAGCAGAAGTTGGTTATGGAGGGAGAGGAGAAGGTTGAAGTTGAGATGGTGGTCGTGCCGGTTCATCAGGCGCGTGCCGTTTTCAAAGCTTCAGCAAGGGTGTCTCCTCATCTGACTAAGGCTGGGGTCCCTGATTCCCATAAGTCCCAATCTTTGATCTTGTCTAACCCTTTTGCCTCTTTGAGTTTGGACTCGAATGTAGGGGGCCTTCTGGAAGATAGAAATATGCTCTCGGGTCCCCTTAAGAGGGCCAGACCAGTTGATAGCCTGCCTCCGAGGTCTATGTCCAAACCAGTGAAGAGGAAGGGAAAAGGTAAGGGGAATAATGTCAAAAGTTGAGTGGATATCAATCCTTCTTTTGTTTGCTTGACCCAACCCCCCTGCGGTCTTAAGGTTAATCAGGAGGTGGAGTTGGTCAACCCGTTTAAGCAAAATGATCGGAACTGTGAGGTGTCCTCTGGAAATCTAGTGGGACAGGGTTCAGTTGACATTGAAGCTGACTCAATTGCCCTGGAGGCTGGTCCAATTCAGATCTCCGAGGGTGGCTCACTGTCGGTAGGTTTTCACACTGATAGCTTTATGTCAGAGGACCACGGAGGGGTCCCATCTACCTCCAGTTAAATTAATGAAGATCTTAATTTGGAATGTAAGAGGTGCTAATAAGCCCTCATTCCATTCTTCTTTTGGTAGATTGATGCAATTACATAACTTTGATATATGTGTCCTATTAGAAACCCGGTTGTCAGGTGATAGTTTGATAAGGTTTCGAAGACTAATTGCCCGTTCCTAGTCTTCTTATGCTCTGAAGGCTGAGGGGTTATCGGGTGGTATGTTGGCCATATGGCGAGAATCAGCTGTTACAATTGATACGTTTCACCAATGTAACCAGCAGCTTGGTCTTCTTGTTTCTGAAGGAACTTCTGATCCCTGGCTCCTATCGGCGGTCTATGCCAGTATAGATTATCATGAGAGACAGGCCCTTTGGTCTGAGCTGCTCTCCCTTTTGGACCATGGCATTCCATCCATTGTTGCTGGTGACTTTAATTGTATCACTGAGGCTAGTGAGAAGAGAGGGGGCAGAAGAGTTACTGGCTCAACTGACATAACTGAATTCAGGTCATTCATAGGGTCTTCTGGGCTGATGGATTTGGGGTACTCGGGGTCCCAATTCACCTGGTGTAATAACCGACAGGGGTCAGTGCATGTTTGGGAGAGATTGGATAGAGCCTTAGCTTCTATGCAATGGCTTCAAAAGTTCCCTTCAGTAACAGTTACTCATCTCTCCAGAATCGCCTCGGATCACTGTCCCATTCTGATTTCCACGGAGGCCAATCAGTTCCTGAGGAAACAGTTTAGATTCGAGCGGTTCTGGACGTTTCATTCTTCGGCTCAAACTATTATTTCTCAGATCTGGCACCTTCCTATCATGGGCAATGCTGTCTATCGGTTATCTCGTCGGCTTATGATGGCCAGACGTAGACTTTCCACATGGAATAGAATGGAAGTTGGGGATCTGGTGAGGCAAGTGGAGCAGGCTGAAGCTGTTATCAGTGCCCTCCAGGCGAAAGAAGACCACGATGGACTTCTAATGGATTCTGACCTATCCTTGCTGCGGGAGAATCTTGCTCACCACCACTCCCTTCTTCGGCAGCAGGAGTTATATTGGAGGCAAAGGTCCAGGGTTCAGTGGATTCGCGAAGGGGACTGTAATACTAGATTTTTTCATCAGGCTACTCTGAAGAGGCGGGCGGTTAATAGGATTCGGAGGGTTGTTGATAGTGAGGGAAATTCTTATGAGGACATTCATGCCATCCGTACTTAGTTTCTTCACTTCTTCCAATCCAGATGGTCTGAGTCCACTGGTTATAGGTCTCCGGTCTTCCAGGTGTCTGATTCCAAGAAGGTTTCCTCCTTGGAGAACTCCATGCTTGCTAGGCCGATCGATGAGGAGGAAGTCCGCCAGGCCCTTTGGGTGCTTGGTCTAGATAAGGCCCCGGGGCCGGATGGGTTTCGCCTTTCTTTTTTAGACACTACTGGGGGATTATCGGGCAGGAGGTCGTACAGGCTATTCAAATTACCTTTCAATCGAAACACATTCCAGAGGAATGAAATCGGACTCTTATCTCTCTTGTGCCCAAGCGCTCGGATGCTTCCTTACCTCAGCATTATAGGCCGATCAGCTTGTGCACTACTTTGTATAAGGTATGTGCCCGCCTTTTAGCCAGCCGTCTTCGTCAGGTCATTCCCCATCTTATTTCTGTTGAACAAGGGGCATTCATTAGAGGTCGCTCTATCTCGGACAATGTCCTCATCACCCAGGAGTTTATGCATGATCTCCATCGAGCTCCTGTCAGACGTAGTCTAATGGCTGTTAAGCTTGATATGGAGAGAGCTTATGATAGACTGAGTTGGGCCTTCTTGCATCGTTCTCTCCAGGAGTTCGGATTTGATGAATTATTTATTGATTGGGTTTTGGCTTGTATTCAGAGGCCGTCTTTCTCTCTGATTATAAATGGGAGTCCGACTGAGTTTTTCCACTCTTCTGTGGGATTACGTCAGGGTTGCCCTTTATCTCCCCTTCTATTCATTCTGGCTGTGGATGATCTCTCTCGAGCATTCCATCAGGCTCAACTAAATCCGAGGATTGTCCCCTTTATGGCAGGAGTTGGGGGCCCTTCCGTTTCTCACCTTCTGTTTGCCGACGATTGAATTCTTCTGGGTTAGGCTACTACTACTAATGCGGCTTCCTTTCATTCCATTATTCAACGTTATTGTCAAGCTTCGAGATAGAAGGTCAATCTTCTAAAGTCTTCAATCTGTTTCAGCCCGAAGACTCCTAGATCCATCAAAGAAGCTATTACTAATCTGCTGGGTATATCTACTCAGACCGATCGATTTATGTAACTGAGTATTCCCATGATCGATAGACATTCACCTAAAAGAATTGGGTCTTTCTATCAGTGACAACAACAATATTCTCATTGCACATGTTCCTATGTCAAAAAATAGAATGTTTGAACTGAGTTTGCATGTTGATGGCTCCTCTTGTATGTTAACACAAATTCTTGATGACTTTACTCTATGGCATCTTAGATATGGATACTTAAATTTTGATGGATTAAAACTTTTGTTTAGCAAGAATATGGTGACAAGGGATGCCTTGGCTGAAAATGTCAAAGGAAAAATGTAAAACTTGCATAGTTGGAAAGCAACAAAGGAGAACCTTCATTTTAGGAAGATCAAGAAGAGCAACAAAACCATTAGAATTGATACATTCAGATGTTTGCGGCCCTATCAAACCAACAACTATGGTAGATAATGAATATTATCTTTCCTTCACTGATGATTATTCTGGAAAGACATGGGTTTATTTATTTAAAAAAAAAGAGTGAAGTGTTTCAAAATTTTAAGTTGCTTGTTGAGATACAAAGTAGTTTTCAAATTAAAGGTGGTGAGTATTTATCCAAGGAGTTTTCAAATTTTTTCAAAGCACATAAAATTTTTCATCAAGTTACCATGCCTTATTCATCTCAGCAAAATAGAGTTTCAGAAAGAAAAAATTGAGCTATTTTAAATATGGTTCGATGTATGTTGAAAGATAAAAATATATCTAAAGAATTTTGGGGAGAAGCAGTTGCATGTGCAGTTTATTTATTGGACAGATTTTCATCAAAAAGGCATCATAATATGACATCTGAGCAAGCATGGAGTTCATATAAGCCTAAGGTTGATCATCTTTGCATCTTTGGAAGTGTTGCTTATGTCAAAATACCTGATGAGAAAAGGATCAAACTTGATGACAAAAAAGAAAGTGCATTCTTTTAGGATATGCTAAAAATTCAAGTGGCTATAAGTTGTATAATCCTATTACAAAGAAAGTGATTTTTTCAAGAGATGTTGAATTTGATGAAAAGCAAATGTGGAGCTAGCAAGATAACAATAAAATGCAAGAAAATAATGAAGAAGAAGAGTCACAACATCAAGAAGAAATTCCATCAACTCCACAACAAAGTCCAAGACATTCATCTCCACAAGAAAGTTCCAGTGGCTCATCCTCAAATAGAGCACACAAAACTCGGAGTGTGCAAGAATTGCTTGACGTCACAAGGCGTCTTGATGCTAATGATTATACTATGTTTTGTCTTTTTGCAGGTTATGATCCAATTGAGTTTTATGAAGCAAATAAAGAAGAAAAATGGAGAAATGCCATGCATGAAGAAATTTCATCAATAGAGAAAAATGACACTTGGGAACTCACAAATCTTCCCCAAGGTCATCAAGCCATTGGAGTCAAATGGGTGTATAAAACAAAAACAAATGCAAGTGGAGAAATAGAAAAACACAAAGCCCGCTTGGTAGTAAAAGGCTACAAACAACAATATGGCATTGACTATGATGAAGTTTTCTCTCCTGTTGCTCGAATGGAAACGGTACGCCTTCTCATTTCCTTAGCAGCACAAATGAAATGGAAAATTTTTCAAATGGATGTGAAATCAGCTTTTTTGAATGGATATTTGAATGAAGAAGTCTATGTAGAACAACCTTTGGGTTTCATTCAAAAAGGACAAGAAGACAAAGTCTACAAACTCAAACGAGCTCTTTATGGATTGAAACAGGCTCCACGAGCTTGGAATACAAGGATTGACAAGTATTTTGCTGAAAATGGTTTTCAAAAATGCCTTCTTGAACATTCTCTTTATATGAAGTCTAATCATGTTGGTGATGTTCTATTTGTTTGTCTATATGTGGATGATTTGATATTCACAGGAAATAATCTTGCAATGATTGAAGTTTTCAAGACTTCAATGATCAAAGAATTTGAAATGACAGATTTTGGCTTAATGTCTTATTTTCTGGGTATTGAAGTAAATCAATCAGATGAAGGCATATTTATTTCACAAAGCAAATATGCAAAGGAAATTTTGGAGAAATTCAAGATGAAGAATTGCAATTCAAGCACCACTCCAATTGAATACAATACTAAATTAAGTAAAGATGGAGAAGGAGATCTTGTCAATTCAACATATTATAAAAGTTTAGTTGGAAGCTTAAGATATCTTACAAATACAAGGCTGAATATTGCTTATAGTGTTGGAGTTATAAGTCATTATATGAAGAATCCAAGAATGAATCATTTAATTGTTACAAAAAGAATCCTTTGATATATCAAAGGTAAACAAGATTATGGTATTTTTTTATTCATCTACTAACCCAATAAAATTAGTTGGATTTTATGATAGCAATTGGGTAGGAGATATTAATGATAGAAAAAGTATAAGTGAATTTATCTTTTATATTGGAGGAGCAGCATTTACATGGTCTTCAAAGAAACAACAAATTGTTACACTTTCATCATGTGAAGCAGAGTATGTTGCAGCAGCAAATTATGTTTGTCATGCACTATGGCTTCAAAGACTTCTACAAAAAATGAAGATTTTACAGGAAGAGCCGATCAACATTTTTGTTGATAACAAATCAGCTATACAACTTGCAAAAAATCCAGTCTTCCATGATCGAAGTAAGCATATTGATACAAGATTTTACTTTATTCGAGATTGTATCAAAAACAAAGAAGTACAACTTCTTCACATTTTAACAAAAAATTAGGTAGCTGATATCGTCCCTCGGCTCGGCAACGGGTTGCTCCACGGGAGCTTCCTCGGTCGGTTCCTCAGCCCAAGTGCACTCGACTAGGAAGTCGGCCAGGACCTGGGACTTCAGGGCAGGTCACGCTTGAAAGGAGAGATCGAACTCTCCCAGCTTAATGGCTCATTTAGCTAATCGGCCTGAGGTGTCTGGGCGAGCCAGAATGGCTCGGAGGGGCTGGTCTGTAAGTACCACGATGGGATGAGCCTGGAAATATGGTCGAAGGCGCCTAGCAGAGATGATCAAGGCAAAGATGATCTTTTCAGTTCTAGAGTATCTGACCTCCACATCATGGAGTACCTTGCTCACATAGTAAACAGGCCTCTGGGTCCTGTCGGCGTCAAGACGTACCAAAACTGATTTGATGGCTTCCGGGAAGGCAGCAAGGTAGAGGAAAAGGCTCTCCCCGTCTCTTGGCTTCGATAGGAGTGGCGGGGAGGACATGAATGCCTTTAAGCCGTCGAAGGCCTTTTGACAATCACCCGTCCACTTGAAGCTGTTCACCTTCCGCAAGGCTTTGAAGAAAGGCAAGCATCGCTCGGCCGATTTGGAGAGGAAACGGCTTAGAGCTACCACCCTCCCAGTGAGCCACTGTACTTCCTTCTTGCTAGACGGTGGCCTCATATAGAGGATAGCGCTGATCTTCTCAGGGTTCGCCTCGATCCCTCGCTTGTCACCATAAATCCCAGGAACTTGACCACCGTGACGCCGAAGGCACATTTCTTGGGATTCAGCTTGACCTGGAAGCGGCGGAGGTTGTTGAAGGTTTCTTCTAGGTCGGAGACGTGGTTGGAAGCATGAGTGCTTTTTGTCAGCATGTTGTCCACGTAGACCTCCATATTCCGGCCCAGCTGGTCTTGGAAGACCTTGTTCATCAACCTTTGATATGTCGCTCCCACATTTTTTAGGCCGAAGGGCATTACTTTATAACAATAAATGCCTTTCTCAGTCACGAAGGATGTGTGCTCCTCGTCGCTTGGGTCCATCTTTATTTGATTGTATCTAGAGAAGGCGTCCATGAAGCTGAGAAGTTCATGGCCGGAGGTGGAATCCACCAGCTGGTCGATCCGAGGCAGAGGGAAACTGTCCTTCGGATATACCCTATTCGGGTCAGTGAAGCTGATGCAGATCCACTAGCTTTCGTTCACCTTCCGCACCATGACCACATTGGCCAGCCAGCTGGGGTAGTGTGCCTCTCGGATATGGCCGGCAGCGAGTAACTTGCTGACTTCTTCGTCGATGGCCTTCTGCCGCTCGTGAGCAAACCTCCTCTTCCTTTGGCGGACCGGACGATATTTTGGATCAATGTTCAGCTTATGGGTGATCACCTCTGGAGGAATACCGAACATGTCAGACACCGACCAAGTGAATACGTCCGAGTTGGCCCGTAGGAAAGTCAAGAGGCGGTCACGGTCTTCTGGGGGAGGAGTCCGCCGATGCGCACAGTCTTCGTCGGGTCATCCCCTAAAGGAAAGGTTAAGAGCCGCTCGGCCGGTTCTCCCCCTTTGCTGGATTATCTGGGGTCAGGCACTTCTGGGACCGACTCGGCCTCCTGAGGACTTGACACTGTATGATAACAGGGCAGGACCGGACTGACCTCACCCCTCATCTCAACGACACCTCCGCTGATGGGGAACTGCACAAGCAAACGTCTGGTGGAGATGACTGCATCCAATAAATTTAGGCCTAGTCATCCGAGAATGGCATTGTACGCCAAGGGGACCCGTACGACCAAGAACTTCATGATAATAGTGCTCTGGCATGGCAGTGTTCCAGCCGTCATAGGCAAGGATATTTCACCCTCAACCCTTACCGAATCCCCTATGAATCCGACCAGAGGGGTTTCCACGGGCTAGAGAGAATCAAGAGACAATCCCATCCTAACAAATGCATCGTAAGTAAGGATGTCAGTTGAGCTGCCACTATCAACTAATATCCTTTTTACAGGGTGTTTGGCGATCGTCATGGAAACAACGACGCCTTCATTGTTTACATTTTCAACATTTGCAGACCCCCTCAGGGACTGCATCATCCGATGCCTCCTCCCCCCTCGGCCTCTTAGATGAGGAAGCCACTCCCCATGATACCATCCCGACCATCCGCTCCGTGGGGGTGTTGTCGACAGTAGCCTGAGCAGGCGGGGGCCCCATGAGTGCTAGCAGCGGTTGTGGCACCTTCTGAACATACTTTCTGAGGTAGCCCCATCGGATGAGCTCCTCGATGGCGGGTTCAGGTTGTAGCAACTGTCGGTGTCGTGGCCATAGTCTCGTGGAAGCGGCAATAGCGGCTTTTGTTGTGGGGGGGTGCCTTCCTTCATAGGAGGAGGTCACTGGAGGTAAGGCTCGCCCTCAATTTCCATAAGGATATAAGAGCGAGGAGCCAGAAGAGGCGTGAGCTTACCCTCCCGAGGGGTGAGGTTTCGACACTCGCGGTCCGACCGACGGGGTGGCTTGGGCCGCCGGGGACGAGAAGGTCCACTTGGCTCTAGGCAAGCAGGCTTGCAGCCAGAGCTCCTTGAGGATTCTTGGCAGGTAAGGTCGGCCTCATCCACACGGATATACTTCTGGGCCCAGAGGAGAAGATCGGAGTAGGAGCTTGGAGGCTTCTTGTCCAAAGAGAAGATGAAGCGGGACGGGAGGAGCCCCCGCTTCAGCGCCAATGTTGCCACCGCGTCATCCAGATGGTAGACTTCAAGGGCGGCAGTCTTGAACCGGGCCACGTAATCTCGCAGCGACTCCCCCTCCTTCTGGCGCATGGAGAAGATGCTATCCGCGACCCTTGGGATCCACCGGCAGTTATCAAAATGCGCTAAAAAGGCCCTTTCCAGCTCTCTAAAAGAGTCGATGCTGTGAGGGGACAAGCGGGAGTGCCAGGCACAGGCGGCCTTCCGTAGAGTGGCAGGAAAAGCCTTGAAGAGGAGGGCATCCGTAGCACCCTGGACTTGCATCATAGCCTTGTAACTCTTGAGGTGGTCGAGAGGATCCGTCGTACCATCGTATGGATCTATCTGGGGGAAATGGAATCTAGAGGGGACGGGCTCCTCTAGTATCCGGCGGGTGTAAGGAGGATGGGTGTCATACTCCTCCTCCGGTTGATTGTTGATTTTCCTGGCGAGCTCGTCTAGTCGCCGATGGTACTCATCCAGGCACTCTTCCGCCTGGCGGCTGATCGTCGGGGCCTTCTGAGACGACTCGGAGGATGAGGAAGAAGAAGAAGAGAAAAATGTGAAATGTGGGACTTCCGCTTTGGTTCCTTCGGGCAGCACGGTTCTGGAGAAAACTTGCTTGGGCCACAATTTGGGGACCGTAGCCGCTTGAGGGGCTCACGGCGAGGCTTCCTAGGGGAAGCCTACGACGACCGGCCTCTCACTGGGAGAGCCTCCCCTCGCCGACTGCTGACTGGCAGGAGGAGCTGTCTGATGTTGGGTGGCCACGGACTGTTACCCCCGAAGTTCGTGGACCATGGCGGTGAGAGTTTGGACTTGTTGGGTGAGGGCCGCTAGCTGCTCTGCTGGGGCGGCCGCTT
Source organism: Calamus simplicifolius (assembly GCA_900491605.1). NCBI lineage: Eukaryota > Viridiplantae > Streptophyta > Magnoliopsida > Arecales > Arecaceae > Calamus > Calamus simplicifolius. Next base: position 59,229 of record UESW01003832.1, read on the forward strand.
CTGGTTGTGGGCAGGCAACGGGAGGTTTGGCAGCGGGGAGGTTACCCTCCTACTGCCTAGCCAGCGGGAGTTGCCCCCAGGACAACTGGCGGAAGCGTCCTGAGCTCTAGTCATCACCATTACTCAGTGAGGGAAAAAGAGGGATGCTTCAAGGTTTTCCTTTCTCAACTTTGGCCCTACCTGACACGCCAATCTGATGACGCCCGACCACCGTGTTGAATGTCGGGAAGCTTGATCTGGCTGTCAGGAGATTCTTGCCAAGCCGGACAACCTACAAGAAGTCCCAGGACCGGAGGGGTTCTCCGGTGGGGACCCTTCGATGCCCAAGTCAGTGATCAAGGTCACAGCTGAGGAACAGCTCGAGGGAGCTCTTTAGGGCAGAGAGAACTCTGAGAGATAGAGCTCTTCTGGAATAATAGGGTGAGAGAGTGCTTAAGTTCGTGTACCTGGTGAAGGAGGTGAGGAAGGATCTGGAATCGCACTAGGAGTAGAGGACGAGGATGAAGAATCCAAAGTTGGCGATGGTTGACGGATTGGGCGTCTCGCCGTCCGCTTCCTCGTTGCCACCGGACCACCATAGATTGTTCCCCTTCTCTTAGGTGCCATGGAATCCTAGGGAATGATTAATTGAAGGAATCTCAAGTTTTGATAGGGTTTAGAGAGGATTTGGAAACGATTTGAGTAAGATTAGGTCGAAGAGGTGTCGACTCGGCCCTAAATAGTCGAAAAGGGTCCACTAGGTGTCGACTCCCGCAAAGTCGGGTGTCGACTCCAACTCGCTAAAATGGTTAGCACCGGAACTGGAGTCGGCTCCGCTAAAGCGGGTGTCAGCTCAAAGGTCCCTGACCGAGAGCGACAAAGAAATAAGGTGTCGACTCCAAAGATTGAGGTGTTGACTCCAAGACAGATTCAAAAACAAATAAGAGTTTTAGAAATCCAAAACTCATCAAAATAAAAATCAATAAATATGATAAAAATCCTTGGAATATGGAGAATCAATTGGTTCAACAATCTAGATGAATTTTCCTTAAAATCATGAGAAAATTTTCAAGATATTGAATGAAATCTAGATAATTGAACTTAAGGGGTTTTGAGTCATTCCAACGGATTACAAATCCTTAACTCTCCTCTAAGATAACAAAATCTCTCTTCACTCAAAGGTTTTGTAAATATATCTGCTAATTGATCCTCAGTATTAACATATTTTAGACAAATGTCATTATTAGCTACATGTTCTCTAATGAAATGATTTCTAATTTCAATGTGCTTAGTTCTTGAATGTTGAATTGGATTTTTAGTTAGGTTTATTGCACTAGTATTATCACATCTAATAGGAGTTCTATCAAGTGTTATGCCATAATCTTCAAGTTGTCGCTTAATCCAAAGGATTTGAGCATAGCAACTTCCAGTTGCAACATATTCTGCTTCAGCAGTTGATAATGCAACCGAATTTTGCTTTTTGCTAAACCAAGAGATTAAGTTACTTCCTAAAAATTGACATGCTCCACTTGTACTCTTTCTATCTAGTTTACAACCAGCATAATCAGAATTAGAATAAGCAATCAAATTTAGTGTTGAGTCTCTAGAATACCATAAACCTACATTTTTGGTTCCACTCAAGTATCTTAGTTTTTTTTTTTACAGCAATTAAATGTGATTCTTTAGGTTCAGATTGATATCTAGCATATAAACAAACAGCAAACATGATATCAGGTCTACTTGTCATTAAGTAAAGTAGTGATCCGATCATACCTCTATAATATTTTTGATCAACTGGCTTACCGTCTTCATCTTTGTCTAGTTTGCATGAAGGACTCATTGGTGTTCCGAGGGGTTTGATTGACTCCATCCCAAACTTTTTAAAGATTTTCTTTGTGTACTTTGCTTGGTTAATGAAGATTCCCTCTCTTTCTTGTTTGATTTGGAGTCTCAGAAAGAAAGAAATTGAGTTCTCCCATCATGCTCATCTCGAATTCATCCTGCATTAACTTAGCAAATTCTTGACACAAGAGATTGTTAGTAGCACCGAATACAATATCATCAACATATATTTGTACTACTAATAAATCCTTATCTTTTCTTTTCAAAAATACTATTTTATCAACATTTCCTCTAGAAAAATCATTTTCGATTAAAAATTTGCATAACCTATCATACCAAGCTCTAGGTGCTTGTTTTAAACCATAAAGTGCTTTGTGCAATTTAAAAACATGATTTGGAAATTTATGATCTTCAAAACCAGGTAGTTGTTCAACAAAAACTTCCTCATTTATAAATTCATTTAAAAATGCACTTTTAACATCCATTTGAAATAAATTGATATTCATATGACATGCAAATGCAAGTAATAATCTAATTGCTTCTAATCTAGCTACAGGTGCAAAGGTTTCATCAAAATCAATTACTTCTTCTTGATTATATCCTTTTGCAACTAATCTAGCTTTGTTTCTAATTACTATGCCATTTTTATCTAATTTATTTCTAAATACCCATTTTGATTCTATAACTGAATGACCTTTAGGTCTATCTACAAGGGTCCAGTCATTGTTCCTAGTAAATTGATTTAATTCTTCTTGCATAGCTAACATCTAATTATTATCTTTTTCAGCTTCTTCAATAGTTTTAGATTCAATTTCAGATACAAATGTAATATGATTATTGATGTTTCTCATTGATGATCTAGTTCTTACTTCTTGAGATGGATCACCTATAATTAATTCCTTTGGATGACCATAGGCATATCTCCAATCTCTAGGAAGATCTACATCATTATGATTAGTATCAACAACATCAACAATAGGAGATTCATCATCTTTAGCTTCTTGTTCATGATATGAAGATACATCTATATTCAATTTTTTAATATCTCTCTCAAGTAAATTTGAATCTTCCTCATCATCAATCTTTTTCGAACTCGATGCTAAAGATTCATCAAAAACTACATGAATAGATTCTTCTACAATTAAGTTTCTCTTGTTAAACACTCTATAGGCTTTACTAGATGATGAAAATCCTAAGAATATGCCTTCATCTGATTTTGCATCAAATTTTTTAAGATTATCTTTACCATTATTATGAATGAAACATTTACAACCAAATGCATGAAAGTAACTAATGTTTGGTTTTCTATTGTTCCATAGTTCATAAGGAGTTTTCTTAAGGATTGGCCTAATTAAAGCTCTATTAAGAATGTAACATGTCATGTTATAGCTTCCATCCAGAAGTACTTTGGGAGTTGGCTTTCACATAGCATGGTACGGGCCATATCTTCTAAGGTTCTATTCTTTCTTTCTACAACTCTATTTTGCTGAGGTGTTCTAGGTGCAGAGAAATTATGATGGATACCATTTTCAATGTAAAAGTTTTTAAATAAATGATTTTTAATTCTACGCCATGATTACTTCTAAGAGACACTATGGTGTTGTTTTTCTCATTTGTGACCTTCTTGAAAAATTTTAGAAATATTGGGAAGGCCTCATCCTTATGAGCTAAAAACAATACCCAAGTGAATCTAGAATAATCATCTACTATCACAAGACCATATTTCTTTCCTCCTAGACTAGTGGTTCTAGTGGGTCCAAAGAGATCCATGTGAAGTAGTTCAAGTGGCCTAGAAGTGAAAACAATGTTTTTAGTTTTAAAAGAGTTTCTAGTTTGTTTTTCAAATTGACATGCATCACAAGCTTTGTTATTTTCAAAATCTAGTTGTGGAAGGCCTTTTACTAAATCCATTCTAATTAATTTTAAAATTAGGTGTGTGCTTGCATGACCTAATCTACGATGCCACAGCCATCCAATCTCATTCATACTATCATTATCAGCAACTAAGCAATGATTACTAGTAGACAAATTGTCTAAATCAATCAAGTATACATTGCCATTTCTATTCCAATAAATACAATGCTATTATCAATGGGATTAGAAACAATGCAAATAGAAGCTTCAAATGATACTTTGAAACCTTTATCACACAATTGGCTAATACTAATTAGATTATGCTTTAAACCATTAACATATAAGACATTTTCAATAAATGTGGAGAGAGTTATTTGAATTTTACCAAACCCCATGATTTGGCCTTTGCCATTATCACCAAACGTAACAACTCCTCCTCTTTTACTTTCAAGGGTGATGAATTGATCCTTGTCACCCGTCATGTGTCTTGAGCAGCCACTATCGAGATACCACTTTTGCTTTGATCTTTTGGCGGTAAGACACTCCTGCAAAATGATCAAGTCTTATATTTAGGTACCCAAGCCTTCTTGGGTCCTTCATGGTTAGTAGCAAAAAAAATTGTTCCTTTTGGAACCCATATTTTCTTTCCTTCAACATTTAATTTCTTGTAACTTTTTCTTGTATTGCATTCATAAGATTTATGACCTTTCTTGTTGCAATTGTAACATGTAACATCATTTGTTTTCTTAACGAAGAAATTGTTTACAAATTTTTATTTCATGTTTGGTCTATATCCTAATCCAGCTCTATCAAAAACAGCCCGTTGATTACTTAAAAGTAAATTCAGTTTTTCAGAGCTATATGTAAATTTATTGACTATGTTCTTGTATTTTTCAACTTCTTTCTTTAAGTTAAGATTTTCATTCATGATTAATTCTTTTTCTTTTAGAAATCTCTCTTTTCATCTTTTAAATCCTTAACTTCAAGTATTAATTCATTTTTCTCTTTACACAGATTTAAGTTTTTATTTTTCAAAAACTTATTTTTCTTTTTCAGAATTTTAAAATCATTGACTAATTCATTGAAAGCTTCATATAATTCATCAAATATAAAATTATCATTGAGGGTTTCGATACTTACTTCATCGTCGTTGTTTGCCATGAAGCAAATGTTTGCAACTTCTTTTTGTTCCTCCTCGGAAGAGGATTCTTCGCTATCGCTCCATGTTGCAACATAAGCCTTCTTCTTCTTGTAGGCTTTTCTTCACTTGAGGACAGTCATATCTGAAATGCTCCAGTTTCTTGCACATATAACATATTAAGGGCTCTTTTTTCTTTTCTTTGTCCTTTTCTTTCTCTTTCTCTCCTTCCATTTTTATTCCAGACTTTTTCTTGTGGAAGGGTCTCTTTGTTTGCATAAATCTTTTGAATTTCTTTGCAAGGAGTGCAGTCTCCTCATCATCATCATCATCATCACTGCAGCTTTCCTCACTTTCTGCAACCTTAAGAGCAATATTTTTCTTCTTCTTGACTTCTTCCTCTTGATGTTGTTTCATAGTCAGCTCATGGATCATTAAGGATCCAAGTAGCTCCTCCAAAGGTAAAACATTTAAATCCTTGGCTTCTTGGATTGTAGTCACCTTCGCTTCCCATGATCTTGGAAGAGACCTAAGAATTTTATGCACAAGTTCAGAATTAGTATAAGTCTTACCAAGACTTTTCAAGCCATTTACAATATCAGTGAATCTTGTGTACATGCATGTAATTGTTTCAGTTTGTTCCATGCTAAACAGTTCATATTTATGCACCAAAATATTAATTTTTGATTCTTTTACTTGATTAGTACCCTCATGGGTAACTTCTAATCTATCCCAAATTTCTTTTATGAAAATACATGTAAAAATTTGATTAAATTCGTTTGCATCTAATGAACAATACAAAACATTCATGGCTTTAGCATTGAGCTGAGCCAACTTCTTATCATGTTCATCCCATTCCATTTTCGGTTTAGGAATCACCATGTTGTCTACTCTAATTATGGGTGTGTGTGGATCATTAACTATGATTCCCCATAAGTCACAGTCAAGTGCTTGAATAAAGATCTTCATCCTAGCTTTCCAATAACCATAATTAGTTCCATTGAATAAAGGAGGTCGATTAGTGGATTGACCTTCTAAATAAAATGAACTAGCTTGACCTTCTATTTGGGTCTTTTGCTCTTGATCATTAGACCAAATTCAAATGAGCACTTGCTTTGATACTAATTGTTGGCCCAGATGGCAACCCAAGAGGGGGGGTGAATTAGGTTCTTAAAAAAAATTAACTCTTTTTAAAATTAAATTGATTGATATCAAGTATGCAAGCGGATGGAGTTAATCAAAGCTAAGCACAAGCAATTAAAGAAGAGAGAGAGAGATCAAAACATTACAAACACAAAGATTAAAGAAGAGAGAGAGAGAGATCAAAGCTAAGCACAAGCAATGAACAAGCGGTAGTCTTGAACCGGGCCACGTAATCTTGTAGCAACTCCCCCTCCTTCTGGTGCACGAAGAAGAGGCTGTCCGCGACTCTCGAGATCCATCGGCAGGCATCAAAATGCGCCAAAAGGCCCTTTCTAGCTCTCTGAAAGAGTCGATGCTATGAGGGGACAGGCGGGAGTGCCAGGTACGGGTAGCCTTCCGTAGAGTGGTGGGAAAAGCCTTGCATAGGAGGGCGTCCGTAGCACCCTGGACTTGCATCATAGCCTTGTAACTCTCGAGGTGGTCGAGAGGATCTGTCGTACCATTGTACGGATCTATCTGGGGGAAATGGAATCTTGAGGGGACGGGCTCCTCTAGTATCCGACGGGTGTAAGGAGGACGGGTGTCATACTCCTCCGGTTGATTGTTGATTTTTTTGGCGAGCTCGTCTAGTCGCCGATGGTACTCATCCAGGCACTCTTCCGCCTGGCGGCTGATCGTCGGGGCCTTCCGAGACGGCTCGGAGGATGAGGAAGAAGAAGGAGAAAAATGTGAAATGTGGGACTTCCGCTTTGGTTCCTTCGGGCAACACGGTTCTGGAGGAAACTTGCTTGGGCCACAGTTTGGGGACCGTAGCCGCTTGAGGGGCTCATGGCGAGGCTTCCTAGGGGAAGCCTGACGATGACCGGCCTTTCGCTGGGAAGAGCCTCCCCTCGCTGACTGCTGACTGGTAGGAGGAGCTATCTGATGTTGGGTGGCCACGGACTGTTGCCCCGAAGTTCGTGGACCATGGCGGTGAGAGTTTGGACTTGTTGGGTGAGGGCCGCCAGCTGCTCTGCTGGGGCGGCCGCTTCTGGTTGTGGGCAGGCAATGGGAGGTTCGGCAGCGGGGAGGTTACCCTCCTGCTGCCTAGCCAGCGGGAGTTGCCCCTCAGGATAACTGGCGGAAGCGTCCTGAGCTCTAGTCATCACCATTACTCTGTGAGGGAAAAAGAGGGATGCTTCAAAGTTTTCCTTTCTCAACTTTGGCCTCCTACCTGGCACGCCAATCTGATGATGCCCGACTACCAGTGTTGAACGCCGGGAAGCTTGATCTGGCTATCGGTGAGATTCTCGTCAAGCTGGACAACCTGCAAGAAGTCCCAAGACCGGAGGGGTTCTCCGGTGGGGACCCTTCGATGCCCAAGTCAGTGATCAAGGTCACAGCTGAGGAACAGCTCGAGGGAGCTCTTTAGGGCAGAGAGAACTCTGAGAGATAGAGCTCTTCTGGAATAATAGGGTGAGAGAGTGCTTAAGTTCACATACCTGGTAAAGGAGGTGAGGAAGGATCTGGAATCGCACTAGGAGTAGAGGACGAGGATGAAGAATCCGAAGATGGCGATGGTTGACGGATTGGTCGTCTCGCCGTCTGCTTTCTCGTTGCCACCGGACCACCATAGATCGTTCCCCTTCTCTTAGGTGCTATGGAATCCTAGGGAATGATTAATTGAAGGAATCTCAAGTTTTGATAGGGTTTAGAGAGGATTTGGAGATGATTTGAGTAAGATTAGGTCGAAGAGGTGTCGACTCGGCCCTAAATAGTCGAAAAGGGTCCACTAGGTGTCGACTCCCGCAAAGTCGAGTGTCGACTCCAACTCGCTAAAATGGTTAGCACCCGAACTGGCGTCGGCTCCGCTAAAGCGGGTGTCAGCTCCAAGGTCCCTGACCGAGAGTGACAAAGAAATAAGGTGTCGACTCCAAAGATTGAGGTGTCGACTCCAATACAGATTCAAAAACAAATAAGAGTTTTAGAAATCCAAAACTCATCAAAATAAAAATCAATAAATATGATAAAAATCCTTAGAATATGGAGAATCAATTGGTTCAACAATCTAGATGAATTTTCCTTAAAATCATGAGAAAAATTTCAAGATATTGAATGAAATCTAGATAATTGAACTTAAGGGGTTTCGAGTAATTCCAATGGATTACAAATCCCTAACTCTCCTCTAAGATAACAAAATCTCTCTTCACTCAAAGGTTTTGTAAATATATATGCTAATTGATCCTCAGTATTAACATATTCTAAATAAATGTCATTATTAGCTACATGTTCTCTAATGAAATGATATCTAATTTCAATGTGCTTAGTTCTTGAATGTTGAATTGGATTTTTAGTTAGGTTTATTGCACTTGTATTATCACATCTAATAGGAGTTCTATCAAGTGTTATGCCATAATCTTCAAGTTGTCGCTTAATCCAAAGGATTTGAGCATAGCAACTTCCAGTTGCAACATATTCTGCTTCAGCAGTTGATAATGCAACTGAATTTTGCTTTTTGCTAAACCAAGAGATTAAGTTACTTCCTAAAAATTGACATGCTCCACTTGTACTCTTTCTATCTAGTTTACAACCAGCATAATCAGAATCAGAATAAGCAATCAAATTTAGTATTGAGTCTCTAGAATACTATAAACCTACATTTTTGGTTCCACTCAAGTATCTTAGTATTTTTTTACAGCAATTAAATGTGATTCTTTAGGTTCAGATTGATATCTAGCACATAAACAAACAGCAAACATGATATCAGGTCTACTTGTCATTAAGTAAAGTAGTGATCTGATCATACCTCTATAATATTTTTCATCAACTGGCTTACCGTCTTCATCTTTATCTAGTTTGCATGAAGGACTCATTGGTGTTCCGAGGGGTTTGATTGACTCCATCCCAAACTTTTTGAGGATTTCCTTTGTGTACTTTGCTTGGTTGATGAAGATTCCCTCTCTTTCTTGTTTGATTTGGAGTCTCAGAAAGAAATTGAGTTCTCCCATCATGCTCATCTCGAATTCATCCTGCATTAACTTAGCAAATTCTTGATACAAGAGATTGTTAGTAGCACCGAATACAATATCATCAACATATATTTGTACTACTAATAAATCCTTATCTTTTCTTTTCAAAAATAGTGTTTTATCAACATTTCCTCTAGAAAAATCATTTTCGATTAGAAATTTGCATAACCTATCATACCAAGCTCTAGGTGCTTGTTTTAAACCATAAAGTGCTTTATGCAATTTAAAAACATGATTTGGAAATTTATGATCTTCAAAACCAGGTAGTTGTTCAACAAAAACTTCCTCATTTATAAATCCATTTAAAAATACACTTTTAACATCCATTTGAAATAAATTGATATTCATATGACATGCAAATGCAAGTAATAATCTAATTGCTTCTAATCTAGCTACAGGTGCAAAAGTTTCATCAAAATCAATTCCTTCTTCTTGATTATATCCTTTTGCGACTAATCTAGCTTTGTTTCTAATTACTATGCCATTTTCATCTAATTTATTTCTAAATACCCATTTTGATCCTATAACTGAATGACCTTTAGTCTATCTACAAGGGTCCAGACATTGTTCCTAGTAAATTGATTTAATTCTTCTTGCATAGCTAACATCCAATTATTATCTTTTTCAGCTTCTTCAATAGTTTTAGGTTCAATTTGAGATACAAATGTAATATGATTATTGATGTTTCTCATTGATGATCTAGTTCTTACTCCTTGAGATGGATCACCTATAATTAATTCCTTTGGATGACCATAGGCATATCTCCAATCTCTAGGAAGATCTACATCATTATGATTAGTATCAACAACATCAACACTAGGAGATTCATCATCTTTAGCTTCTTGTTCATGATCTGAAGATACATCTATATTCAATTTTTTAATATCTCTCTCAAGTAAATTTGTATCTTCCTTATCATCAATCTTTTTCGAACTCGATGCTAAAGATTCATCAAAAACTACATGAATAGATTCTTCTACAATTAAATTTCTCTTGTTAAATACTCTATAGGCTTTACTAGATGTTGAATATCCTAAGAATATGCCTTCATCTGATTTTGCATCAAATTTTCCAAGATTATCTTTACCATTATTATGAATGAAACATTTACAACCAAATGCATGAAAGTAACTAATGTTTGGTTTTCTATTGTTCCATAGTTCATAAGGAGTTTTCTTAAGGATTGGCCTAATTAAAGCTCTATTAAGAATGTAACATGTTGTTTTATAGCTTCCGTCCAGAAGTACTTTGGGAGTTGGCTTTCACATAGCATGGTACGGGCCATGTCTTCTAAGGTTCTATTCTTTCTTTCTACAACTCCATTTTGCTGAGGTGTTCTAGGTGCAGAGAAATTATGATGGATGCATTTTCAATGCAAAAGTTTTTAAATAAATGATTTTCAAATTCTGCGCCATGATCACTTCTAAGAGACACTATGGTATTTTTTTCTCATTTGTGACCTTCTTGAAAAATTTTAGAAATATTGGGAAGGCCTCATCCTTATGAGCTAAAAACAATACCCAAGTGAATCTAGAATAATCATCTATTGTCACAAGACCATATTTCTTTCCTCCTAACTAGTGGTTCTAGTGGGTCCAAAGAGATCCATGTGAAGTAGTTCATGTGGCCTAGAAGTGGAAACAATATTTTTAGTTTTGAAAGAGTTTCTAGTTTGTTTTCCAAATTGACGTGCATCACAAACTTTGTTATTTTCAAAATTAGTTGTGGAAGGCCTTTACTAAATCCATTCTAATTAATTTTGAAATTAGGTGTGTGCTTGCATGACCTAATCTACGATGCCATAGCCATCCAATCTCATTCATACTAGCATTATCAGCAACTAAGCAATGATTACTAGTAGACAAATTGTCTAAATCAATTAAGTATACATTGTCATTTCTATTTTCAATAAATACAATGCTATTATCAATGGAATTAGAAACAGTGCAAATAGAAGCTTCAAATGATACTTTGAAACCTAAATTATCACACATTTGGCTAATACTAATTAGATTATACTTTAAACCATTAACATATAAGACATTTTCAATAAATATGGAGGGAGTTATTTGAATTTTACCAAACCCCATGATTTAGCCTTTGCCATTGTCATCAAACGTAACAACTCCTCCTCTTTTGCTTTCAAGGGTGATGAATTGATCCTTGTTACCCGTCATGTCTTAAGCAGCCACTATCGAGATACCACTTTTGCTTTGATCTTTTGGCGGCAAGACACTCCTGCAAAATGATCAAGTCTTATATTTAGGTACCCAAGCCTTCTTGGGTCCTTCATGGTTAGTAGCAAAAAAATTGTTCCTTTTGGAACCCATATTTTCTTTCCTTCAACATTTAATTTCTTGTTACTTTTTCTTGCATTACATTCATAAGATTTATGATCTTTCTTGTTACAATTGTAACATGTGACATCATTTGTTTTCTTAACGAAGAAATTGTTTACAAATTTTTGTTTCATGTTTGGTCTATATCCTAATCCAGCTCTATCAAAAATAGCCCGTTGATTACTTAAAAGTAAATTCAGTTTTTCAGAGCTATATGTAAATTTATCGACTATGTTCTTGTATTTTTTAACTTCTTTCTTTAAGTTAAGATTTTCATTCATGATTGATTCTTTTTCTTTTAGAAATCTCTCCTTTTCATCTTTTAAATCCTTAACTTCAAGTGTTAATTCATTTTTCTCTTTACACAGATTTAAGTTTTTATTTTTCAAAAACTTGTTTTTCTTTTTCAAAATTTTAAAATCATTGACTAATTCATTGAAAGCTTCATATAATTCATCAAATATAAAATCATCATTAAGGGTTTCGATACTTACTTCATCGTCGTTGTTTGCCATGAAGCAAATGTTTGCAACTTCTTTTTGTTCCTCCTCGGAAGAGGATTCTTCGCTATCGCTCCATGTTGCAACATAAGCCTTCTTCTTCTTCTTGTAGGCTTTCTTCACTTGAGGACAGTCATATCTGAAATGCCCCAGTTTCTTGCACTTATAACATATTAAGGGCTCTTTTTCCTTTTCTTTGTCCTTTTCTTTCTCTTTCTCTCCTTCCATTTTTATTCCAGACTTTTTCTTGTGGAAGGGTCTCTTTGTTTGCATGAATCTTTTGAATTTCTTTGCAAGGAGTACAGTCTCTTCCTCATCATCATCATCATCACTGCAGCTTTCCTCACTTTCTGCAGCCTTAAGAGCAATATTTTTCTTCTTCTTGACTTCTTCCTCTTGATGTTGTTTCATAGTCAGCTTATGGGTCATTAAGGATCCAAGTAGCTCCTCCAAAGGTAAAACATTTAAATCCTTGGCTTCTTGGATTGCAGTCACCTTCGCTTCCCATGATCTTGGAAGAGACCTAAGAATTTTACGCATAAGTTCAGAATTAGTATAAGTCTTACCAAAACTTTTCAAGCCATTTACAATATCAGTGAATCTTATGTACATGCATGTAATTTTTCAGTTTGTTCCATGCTAAACAGTTCATATTTATGCACCAAAATATTAATTTTTGATTCTTTTACTTGATTAGTACCCTCATGGGTAACTTCTAATCTATCCCAAATTTCTTTTGCAAAAATATATGTAAAATTTGATTAAATTCGTTTGCATCTAATGAACAATACAAAACATTCATGGCTTTAGCATTGAGCTGAGCCAACTTCTTATCATGTTCATCCCATTCCATTTTCGGTTTAGGAATCACCATGTTGTCTACTCTAATTGTGGGTGTGTGTGGACCATTAACGATGATTCCCCATAAGTCACAGTCAAGTGCTTGAATAAAGATCTTCATCCTAGCTTTCCAATAACCATAATTAGTTCCATTGAATAAAGGAGATCGATTAGTGGATTGACCTTCTAAATAAAACGAACTAGCTTGAGCTGCCATTTGGATCTTTTGCTCTTGATCATTGGACCAAATTCAAATGAACACTTGCTTTGATACCAATTGTTGGCCCAGATGGCAACCCAAAAGGGAGGGGGTGAATTGGATTCTAAAAAAAAATTAACTCTTTTTAAAATTAAATTGATTGATATCAAAGTATGCAAGCGGATGGAGTTAATCGAAGCTAAGCACAAGCAATTAAAGAAGAGAGAGAGATTAAAACACTACAAACACAAAGATTTTATAGTGGTTTGGTGTAACCAATACCTACGTCCACTCCCAAGCTCCACTTGGGTCCACACTATAATCCTCTTGATTATAGTCGAGTTGTTTTACAAGCTCACAACAAAAACTTGTTGTTTTACTCAGGATCACAATGAACCGAGCCAGTTTTCGGGCTTACCAGTACAAAACCCAACCTCAAGCTATATTTAGCTTGACCCGAGGTATACCACCTCCACTAATTCAACCCCTGATTGAATTAGCAAACAAATGAAATCAATTAATGTTTACAATGACAAACAGCTTCTCAAATGAGCGAATATGCAATATAAATAGACAAGGAATAGAAAAGCCTGTTTGAAGCGATTTGAATGTAAGCTTGGCTTTTTTTCTTCTTTTCTCTTCTCCTTTGAAAGGTTGAATCAAGCTCCAGCTCAGATTTCACCTAGGAATTTGTTGTTGAGAAGATGGGAAAAAATAGGTTTTGGCTTCTTCTTTTCCTTCTTTGAAATCCTCCGAAATTGAACTTTGTACGCCTTGGATTTCTTTTGAATCTTTCTTAAGAAGATGGGCGAGCTCACAGATTTCTCTTTTTGAAATGGCTCTATTGAATATCTTGATTTTTTTGATCTTTCTCCCATTTCTATTTTTTTCTTTTCTTTTTTTTTTCTTCTTTTAAACGATCCATTCTCCCCTTTTTATAGATTTTCTTTAATCCGAGATTAGGTGGAAAACTAGCCATTATTTCTGTCCTTGATGGCTCCTACACACAAGAAAAATAGCCGTTTGAAATTAGGTGAGAAAATGTTACCGTTGGAGGCCGTTTGACACTTTGAAAATCCGTTCCTGTCAGGTTGGAGTCGGCTCCAACTTTTCATGTGTCGGCTCCACTTCGTGTATCCAAAAATGGTAAAAAAAGTTTTCGTTGAGGGGTCGGCTCCCGAAAAGTTATGTGTCGACTCCTTGCATCTAGGTGTCGGCTCCCGAAACAGAGGATGTCGACTCTAAATATGGCTCAAAATACGCTCTCCATACTCAGGTTAGAGTCGGCTCCACTCATTCTAGGTGTCGGCTCCCGAATCTTAGTGTCGGCTCCCGAATTCATGTGTCGGCTCCAGAAACTGACGCAGAAAAGCATACTTCTGTCTCTCAGGTTGGAGTCGGCTCCAGACATCCATGTGTCACTCCAGACCGTGCCGAATTTTGAGAACTATTCTGATACGCCCATGTGTCGACTCCTGACTTATAGGTGTCGACTCCAAGATCTGAACTTTTGAAAATTACAATTTGAAACTCATCTTAAAATCAATTTTGAATGATATTTGAATTGTTAAACTTTCTTAATACCTGAAACACTCCATAAATTTGTCAGAAACAATGTGAATATACTCATGGCTTTTGTAATCATCAAAATCAATAATTGGGTCAACACCACCATTATTGGGCATATGTTGTAGAACCTCATCACCTCATGCACCAACGGGTGAAGAGGAAATCGGAGACCCGCCCTCAAGCTCTTCTCATAAAAGAAGACTCCATGGCTTAACTCAGTCGAAACTCTATGCTCAGCCCTTGGCACCCATAAGGCTACATCCAGAGGAACCCGGTAATGGCGGCGGATCCCGTCCAAATCCTTGAGGGTTATCTCTGAGGCGACATCGCTTGGGCCCTTCATGTTGGCAAATCGAGAGGCAAACCACGAACAAGCTAGCAACGGTTCAGGGAAGAATGGAGAACCTCGGCAGCAAGAGCAAGAAGGCATTGCAGAAGAAGTGCCACCCTAGCCCTCTCTAAATAAACGAAAGCCCAAAATGCCAAAACCTCCGATATGGATGCCTAAAATAAAGGAGTCTCGCCACATGGAACTCTCCCTACTGTGACCTGCTGGAAACGAGGCGTTTCCTCCTCGAGCTACGGCAAAAAATGATGACGAAACAGCGGCTCGTCATTTATGAGATTATCATTACCTACCTTTTCGCATCCCCCGAATGAGATTATTTCAGAACTCTACTCCCTACATCCGAGTTTACACTTCGGACTAGGGAGTGGGGGGCATGCGATGAGGGGAAAAATTGTAATTACATTAATGCTCACATACATCGATAATTGGATCAAGCCCAATCCCAACATCCTATCAGCTAGCTGGCACAACCGCTGAGCGGCGAGGCCAAATCGTCTTTAACAAAGTCGGGTCACCCCGACAATCTGAGCCGACCGTACCTCAGTAACCCGTGCCATCTTTATATCTTGGCCCGAGCTATCCTTATGCCTCGGCAGCCCGAGTCATCTTCATACCTTGGTAGCCCGAGCTATCCTTAT
Organism: Calamus simplicifolius; assembly: GCA_900491605.1. Classification (NCBI taxonomy): domain Eukaryota; kingdom Viridiplantae; phylum Streptophyta; class Magnoliopsida; order Arecales; family Arecaceae; genus Calamus; species Calamus simplicifolius. The sequence goes on from UESW01003832.1 coordinate 74,627, forward strand.
GCCTCGGCAGCCCGAGCCATCCTCCTACCTCGGTTGCCTGAACTACCTTCACACGTCGACAATTCGAACCGAAGCATTCTAAATATCTCTACGGAATCCGATGCGGGAGAGTTCAAATTCACAATAACTAAATAAGATTCCAAACAGAGAATCATACCCAAGAATGGCCTAGCTTCCACATAAGCGGCCTAGGGCCTACATAATTGCTGAATCTCAAGGCATCAACCAGTTCTCCCAGCCATCGATCCTCCAACTGACAAGATATGGATCCTACTGTCTTCATAACAAACTTAATTCGAATCTGTTTTGAATCCTAACAGCTTTCAGACCCCATCCACGATATGCCCAAGGAATCAGGTGATCGTCTATAAATACCATAGTCCTCAAATCTCTCAGGTACGCACACAATTATGCCTACACTCACTCTCATTCACTAGATCTCCTTGAAGCTCCCTCCCTGAGCTCGAAGCTCTCGAGAGAATACCCATCTAAGGGAACTCTTCTGTGAGAGTCTTCTCCTCACATCTGCTTGCTATGAATCTCCACTGACTTGGGTGTTGGAGGATCCTCTGCAGAGGGCAACCCCCGAAGAAACCCTCTGCATGTGGACTGTCTTGCAGGTTTCACCCGAGGCACAAGACCGGCATTCGGATCAGGAGCCCAGAGCGCACCCGAGTCGAAGAACGGATTTCCACGGAATACTCCTCATCTTTACTGATGAGCCCATATCTTCCTTCAGTATTGTTCGAAAAGCCAGGCTATTGTCGGCTAATTTCTCTCGTCATCGTAATACTCCTATGATTGGTAGCTCTGGCCACTGGAGATCCCCTGCTGCTACGGCAGCGGAGCGGCATATGGTCTTCATCTCTTGGGAGCCCCCTTCCAGGGTTTGTCAAAATTAACTTTGATAGAAGTGTCCGAGGTAGGCTTGCTGGTTTGCTTTTGTGATTCGAGGGCCTATTGGAGATCTGCTGGCGGCTGGAGGTTTTGATAGTCTTGATTCCTCGGTCCCCCTAGCCGAGCTCTATGCTGCCTGGGCCGGAGTTCTATATGCTATTAGAACCATGCATGTTCTTAACCTCATGATTAAGGAAGATTCTCTTTCAGTTATCCACTGGATTCAAAAGGATAGCTGTATTCAAGCTCTAGTCAATCCTCTGCTCCTTGACATTTGGGCTATTTTGCGGGATGCTGTCACTATCCAGATCCGCCATGTCTATCGTGAAGCCAATGCTGCGGCAGATTGGGTAGCGACGGCGGTTGCTCATCATGCTGGCTATAGGGTCTAGGTTCAGGGTGATCCCTGTCCTACTATTTTAATCAAATATTATATTCTGATATATCTGGGCTGACTCGCACTAAAGTTGTGTGATCGCCCGTTTATACCAAAAAAAATAATAATAATTTTGGTTCTGATTTAAATGGGCTATTTCAGTAAATCAGATCGCTTCAATAGAAAATAAACTTATTACAAGTATAAAAATAAAAAAAATAAAAAAATCATTATATGCAGTATAAAAGCATGTGCATTACATGCACTGATTAATCATATAATATGTAAAATAATAAAATTATTTTTGACATGTATATCCGCATGTGAGCGTAGCCACTCCGCATATATAATACGCTTGATCTGCATACATGGCATTCGATGCATAAAGATCTTTCCTAGGATTAAAGGATTTCTTCGTTACCTCTGCTTGCTGAAATTTTTATTTCACTCTATTAATATATATTTCTAAGAAATATATGGAGAGGAGAGAAGCTTGTCAGAGGACAATTAATAGGCCATGATAGCTCATTAATTAGCTTTAATAACGGGTTAATCGTAAACGTCATTATATATGTTTTCGTGGCCGTCATTACACTAGGACAGTTGAAATTTTTCAAAATTTACCTGACTTAGCGTGGTCCTTTGGTATTAATTCCCATTGTTTGTCAGTCCTAGCCCCTAGGGTCAATTTTTATTTAGCAGGCTAAAAATTTCAGCGATGGCGTGGCACAGGTGCCACTTTAGCTGTTCTGATTAGTTTTTTTTTTTTTTTTTTGGTAATTCTGATTAGTTGTTTCGATTGAGAACAAGATCGCGGGATAGCCGGATATCCAGCGTTGGTCCTGTGTATTTTCCAACTTCAAATCATGAACAAGTCCAATACTCATCTGGGATTGCAAGTATAAGCTATTAGATGGAGATTTTATCTCTTATCATGAAACAACTTTGATCAAAAGGAGGAGATCCTTAAAAGATTTGGATCATGAACATGAATTTATATATTTACGTACTAACTTCTACTCCATCAAATGTTCTAGGAGAGTGATAATGTCACGAATTAACCTGACATTTCTGTCTGCTGACAAAATATCCAGCGAGTCATGCCAAATCCTAAAAGATTTGGTTTCCAGAAATGAAATCCTTAAAATCAGGATCTCCCTCCACCGTTTTAGGTTATGTAACGATGAACATGCCATTTTAGTATTTTACATTCTCATGTACTGTATGTCAAATTTGTTATCAAATATAGGTTAAGATTCACGAGTCTATCTAAAATCTTCAGCTTCATTCTCCATGTCTTTCTCTTTCTTTTTTTTTTTTTTTTTTTTTTTTTTTTTTTTTTTTTTGTTCAGTCTAGTTGAATCTAAGAAGGAATACAGTGTAAAAAGCACGCATTATGCGTGATCATTGATTGCATGCGCATGCAATGCGCATTGCAATCCAATAAACCATGGCGTGCGCATCCAATGATCGCACAGTGCACCGAAGACTTTTCCTGAACCTAAAGATCCAGTCGCACAAAATCCAAGTCCTTGACATGACCGGGGCCTACAATCTTGAAGCTGGAGTAGGTTTGGGTTGAGTTTCTTATTAGATTTATGATTTTGGGCCATGTACATCCAAAGATTATAAGCAGCAAAGAAACAAATAAAATAGTGGGCACAACTCACTATAAGCTCTATATCGATTTAGCTGTTCACCCACACCGTGCCTTAGTCCGATCTTTGAATAAAATGTCTCCTGTCACCGGGCTTTGCAACGAGAACGCAAGAAGATATTGCACGGCACATGACGTTGTCTCTATCGCCTTCATTGATGCCGATGCTGAATGCTGATACTATAAGTTGGCACTACCCACAAGTCCAAGCCTCACAAGCTCCATAGGATGTAATATATACACATATATACATACATACATACATATACATACATACATATATATATATATATATACATACATACATACATATATATATATATATGTATGTATGTATGTATGTATATGTATGTATATTATATATATATATATATATATATATATATATATATATATATATATATGTATGTATGCACATATATATACATACTGTTGCCGCTGAAATCCGTCCTCCGACTCGGGTGCGGTCGATCTCAGGAAGAGGGGGACGGACCTGCAAAAGAAGCCCACACGCGGAGGGACGCTGGGGGTGGTCCTCCGCGGAAGACCCTCCGACGCTCAAGTCAGTGGAGAAGAAATCGACGATCAACCAGACAGTGAGGAGGTGGATCTCTCCGGAAGACCTCTCCGGGGGCGGCCAATCGGAGGCTCCAAAGGGCAGGAGCGCCGACGAGCTACTGGTGAGAGCAGAGAGTGAGAGTGGGGGTGTAAGCGCGCAAGTATGCGTACAGAGTTGCATACCTGAGGGAATCTACGATTATGATATTTATAGACTGCCACCTGGATCGTGAGCGCCTTCTGGAAGGTCCGGAGGTTGTTATGATACGGAGATGGACAGAATCAGGCCGTTGTGGGGCCGTTAGGATCCGTATCCTGTTTGTTTTGGTATCGACGGCTGGGAGAGCTCCCTGGTGTCTCGAGATCGGGTTGAGTAGGCCTGGGGCGGTTACGATAGGCTTTAGGCCACGTTCCGATATGATTCCTTGTCTAGGATGCCGCTCAGGTAGGTTCGGGCTCTCCCGCGTCAGGTTCCGCGGAGGTAGATGTTAGGTTGTGGATCGCTCGAAGGAGCCGAGCTACGGAAGCCCGGAGGAGGCCGAGCTACGGAAGCCCGAAGGGAGGCCGAGCTACGGAAGCCGGAGGAGGCCGAGCTACGGAAGCCCGGAGGAGGCCGAGCTACGGAAGCCCGGATGAGGCCGAGCTACGGAAGCCCGGAGGAGGCCGAGCTACGGAAGCCCGGATAAGGCCGAGCTACGGAAGCCCGGAGGAGGCAAAGGGAGGAGGTCAGCCTTAGCCGCCTCGCACGGATATTAATGCAATGATGATTTTACCCCCAACACATGCCCTCCACTCCTTAGTTCGAAGCGTAGGTTCGGGCGTAGGGAGTACGAGTTCGAATGGCGCGTCTTGGATGGGACGTCTTGGTTTAACTGGCTTGCGCAATGATGCCTTAATTAATGCGACAGGGTCATCTCAGCCTTCGGGGCTAAGGCTCCTCCGCGAGCGGCGGTTAGGATTGCGCCACGCTTCGAATCCCGATCGATCGGGTGGTTGTCGAGGCGATTTCGGATGCCTGGGATGAGACGCCCCGCCTCTTCAGGGCGGCTTCCTTGGCGGAGAAGCGAAGTGACGGCCGCATGGTGTATATATATACATATATTGTGCATGTGCGCTTGGCGTCTTCTCGTTTTGTTTTCAAAAAGGGGTTCTGGTCTTTCATCTTCTTCGACGCTCATTTCTCTCGTTTGGTACCTCTTTCAATGGCGATGAGCCCAGACGATGTGGCCTCCGAGATCGTTGCTGAGGACTTGGGGAGGATTCACCAACGGTATGGCTTGCCCTTGGACATCGTCTTACGGGCGCCGGAACCCGAAGATAGGGTTACCCGAGATTTAGAGTCGGGGTCTTCATCTACGAAGACAGTTTGAAGGCGGGTCTTCGTTTTCCTCTCCATCCCCTGGTGAAGGAGATCATGACCCACTACAACATCAGCCCGTCAATGGTGGCTCCGAACAGTTGGCGGAATGTCATCGGGTTCATCTCGATGTGCCACCAGATTCGGATCGTTGCCACCCTTCCCCTTTTCGCGCCTGCTACCACCTGATTCCCAGGAGGAAATCGGAGTGGCCCTACATCGGGCCCCGGAGATCCTTCAACGTAATCGCGGATAAGCCCTCTTCCATCAAGGGGTGGAAGAGTCGTTTGTTATCGCGGAGGGGAACATCGGCTCCGACTTCCCTCGGAGATGGGGGGATGTTGTAAGGGATGCGGAGACGCATCCGGCCTTGTCGGCGCAGGAAGAGGAGGACTTGGACGTCCTCCGTAACGGGCAGGTGTTTTCGGCTAATGACCTGCTATCGGAGGGGGCCCTCTTCGCAGCCGGGCTCAGCCCCTTGGACCCGCAAGGTGGTCTCTTTCGTGCCGTGTATCTTTTTCGATTAGTGTGCTTGATTCTGAGTATGTGTGCTTTGATGTGGCAGCCGCAAGGTCGGCATTGTCGAGCCTCTCCAAGAGAAAGAGAGGGAAGCGCCCAGGGGAAGGCAGCGGTGTGGACAGCGGCCGGCCCAAAAAAGGGCTCATACATCCGCGAGGAGCCCGCCGGGCGCTGGAGCAGTCGCTACAGAGGCGCCGGGGGCGAAAGAGGATCCGGGGAGGACGGTTATGGCGTCCGACCCTTTCGTGTTGGAGATTTCAGATAGCTCGGATGAAGCTCCGTTGACTCGCCAGACCGCGTTCCCCCTGAAGGAGGAAACGGCGGCGGATCCGACGGAGGCGGCCATCCCGAGGGGGCCATTGTCCCCGCGGGATCACCACCGGCCCCAGCAGGAGAGGGGGAGGAGACGCATAGCTGGAGAGGTTCAGGGAGAACTCTCCCTCGGTCTCGCTGCAGAGGGGTCCGGAAGCAGTGGGGCGGGCCAGACGAGACTTCAGGGGAGCCTGCGGAGGAGGCACAAGCGGTGGAACAGGCCGGGATCTCGGAGGGTCCGGCGGTGGAGACACAAATGGTGGTCATCAAGGAAGGGGCGTCGAAGGAGGGGACGCAGCAAGGCGGGAGCCCGTATTGGGAGCTTCTTCGAGAAAGGTTTTGGGGAGGCTGGCGCTTGGGCTGGCTAAAATCTGAAGGAACCCAAGCCAGGGCCTTGACGGAGGAGGCTGGGAGATTGAAGGCCTCTCAGGCGGAGGCCGCCCAGGCTGGTCCTTCAGGCGGGGTTGGCCATTGGCAGCTCGGACGCTAGTATCGAGGAGGCATTCTCTGCCATGATAAGGTCGGCCTTGTATCCGGGCGCGGACCCTTCGGCGGACAAGTTTGCCGACCTGGGGTGGTCGATGCTGCGTTTGGGCAGCAAGGCGTGGCAGAGTATCCATCTTCTTCCCGACATCGATAACACGACCTTGATGAGGATGACCCGGGCCTATGCCTCGCGGGTGAGTTATTTTTCTTGTGCGATAGACGTTTCTCGATTGATCCCATCGTGGCCTCTTATTCAATTTTTGCCTTTGCAGAGTGTTTTGCTTTCCCGGGCGATTTGCTGGCGCTTGAGTTTGGCGACAGGGGCCAGTGTCCAGGCCCGGAGGGAGAATGTCGAGCTCCAGTCGCGGCTGAAGGTGTCTGAGCAGTTCGAAGAGCTCATGGACACGATGGATAGGAACTTGAAGGGGGAAAGGGCGGCACATCAGGCCGCCGTGGACGAGGTGTCCAAGCATAAGCGCAGGGTGGAGGAGTTGCAGGAACTCCTGGCGAAGAACGACAATGCGTGCTTGGAGTTGGCCAGAATTGAGTCAAAACACTCCGCGGAGGTGGCGGCGATGCGGCGGGAACATGGCGAAAGTATGAGCCGGCTGGGAGAGAGGCCGACGAGGAAAGAAGACGTTTGGGAAGGATGCTCGGCGAAATGGAGGAGCGACTGAAGCGCCGCGATAGCGAGATTGCCCATTTGAAAGGAGGGCGCTAAGTGGGACCAGGGAACGATAGCTCGGGTGAGCGACGAATTATCCCAAGCCCGGAGGGATATCGAGGCCAGACAGCTGAAGATCAGCGCCCTGCAGGAGAGGGTCGAGCTGGTACGGGCTGACAGGACGAGAGCCAGGAGCGAGGCAGAAGAGTGGCCAAAAGGTTGGCCGAGCGAGAGGAGGAGGTACGCTCTTATTTTTCCCCTTTTTATTTTTACTACTGGGTTCTCGCAGTGCCGATTTGATTTTGGATTTTTCGGATGGCGAAGATGGAGTCGGAGGTTCGGGCTCTTCAAGGTGAGCTCGTGTCCGCTCGCAGTAGGAGTTCGGAGCTCGAGACGCGGGTTAGCGAGCTCGAGGAGCAAAACGTTTCCTGAAGGCCCAGGTGATCGAGGCTGAGAAGCAGACAGCGGAGGCCAAGACGCAGCACGCCATACTCAGAGGGAGGCAAGACGCTATCAGCGTTGACGCCTTCCATCATGGGAAGGAGGAGTGCAAACAGCAAATTCTTAACGAGCACCCGGAATGGGACCTTTCTTTCCTGAGTGCTGAAGATCCGAAGATGGCGAGTCCGAAGAAGAAGACGAAGATGAATATGTCGATGTTTCTGACGCCGAGCTTGGCGGCGCCCCTGGTCCCAGCGAAGCTGTAGCCTTCTGAGGGACGGTCGCAAACTGCACAGAGGGGGCAAAATATTGGAGAAGGGCGAATCTAGCCGTGCTCCTGCAGATGTGACTGAGGGTTTCCCAAAGCCGGTGGGGCTCCCGGTTCTTAGGAGCCACTTCTTGTATCTCGCCCTTTTAGACATTTGTTTGACGTTTCATAGCAAAGGAATTTCCTGTTTTTTATCTGAGTGTTTTTCTTGCGTGACTTCGCTGTTGCTTAGCCTTGCCTCAATGGTGAGTGGCCCATGGCTCGCTGATACCCTTGGGCCACCTTTAATTCGAGACCAGAAAACGTATTGGCTCGGGCCGATAGGCAAATAGGTCGGTTTGGACCGATGAACAAAGTGGGTCGGCTAGGGCCGACAGGCAAGGTAGGTCGGCTGGGGCCGACAGATAAAATAGGTCGGCTGGGGCGACAGACAAAATAGGTCGGCTGGGACCGACAGATAAAATAGGTCGGCTGGGGCCGACAGACAAAATGGGTCGGCTAGGGCCGACGGATAAAAGATCGGCTGGGGCCGACAGACAAAATAGTTTTCGCGCTTCCTGCCATCCTGCCAGTGCCCTGCTGTCTCGCAGGCAATTCGGTTTTTACTTTACCAGAAACGGTGATACGGCACAGTGGGGGCATAAAGCTGCGTCAGAGCTTTTTGGAAGGCGCTCTTTTCCTATGCAGGTCGCTTTGCCGTGATGCGTACGCAACCGCCTATCACTGGAGGGTACTATTCTTGAAGGACGATTTTCTGGGTTCGTCGGTTTTCGAAGCGTCAGTGGACGATTTCCTGCATTTACTGGCCGTGATTCGGGATCAGGAGGGGATCTTCGTACACGTCCTGGTTCAGGTGGTGGGTTTGGCGCGCAGTGGGGTGCTAATCTTGAGGACCACGTGGAGGTACTGCTTGGAAGTTTGAATCTCGGGACGCGCAGTTTGGGTAGCTTTTCCCGGTCCATTTCCTGCCTATAAAAAGGAAAAAGGGGTCTCATCTGGTTATCCCCAAAGTTCTTTCTCGTTAGAGCTTCCATTATGCTCATTTCTCTGTTGTTGCAAGTGAGAGGATCAGGCCTAGGCTCCTTGCCGCCGGATAGCTGGGGCGACCGGGAGCAGCTGGAGAATGGCTCGCCTTAGGGGATGAGTCCCGGAGATCACATGGAGAGCGCACATGGGGGGCGCAGAGATCATATGGGGAGCGCACATATGCTCTTCCCGTGTGACCTTTGCGGCCGGTTACGGGGGGCTTATGGTAGGAAGCGTATCGACACCCCCGTAGCACGCACAGACTCTCCCTTTTTCGCTGGCTTGGGTTCCCGTCCCTTCTCTGAGGGGAATCCTTGCCACGGGAGGGAAAATATGGGAGCAACCGGGTCGATGGTCCCCGGTTCCCTCGGCTGGGCGACGGCCTGCGATCCAGCACCCCCTCCTAGGGGAGCAGGCCGGATCGTCCGAATCCTCAGAATCAGCATCCGCGGGCCATGCCTCCTTTTGGATCTTTTAATTCATCCGCCCAGGCGGACTGATTTCATGGTTTGCCTGATTTGTCGATCCGGCCATCGGAACATCGCAGTCGCCCAGGTCTGCTTTGGAGCAGTTGCTCCGAGTTTTGTATTTGCCTTTATTTTATGCATTTCAATGTTCTTGTAACGCCCGTGAGGCATTTGTAACTGATCTTGATCGGCAATAAAGAGAGTTATGTTCTGTTTTTTGACCTCTATCTTTTCTTGTGCCGAGCTTGTAGTCATTGTTGTTTGTGGGGTACAAAAGCGTTCCGTTCGTCCTTAGACGAGGATCCCACGCCACTCGAACTAATCGAGGTTCGTATTCGGCGATTCGTAGATCATTCGGGGAAACACGCCCCTTACTCTGGTCGGAAACTTGGTGTTTTCGCGCTTCGCTTTTCCTAGAGCCCGATTTATCGTAGGTCGGCTTGGCCGAAGTCAGGGAATTCGCACCCCTTCTCGTCATGGTTCAAGGAACCAGTCACTCATATAGTCGAGTTTCAGGGAACATTTTACTTGGCCCTGCCAAGGTTCGAAGAATTTTGTAGCTCGGCCTGCCGAGGTTCGGAGGGTTCTGTAGCTCGGCCCTGCCGAGGTTTGGAGAATTTCGTAGCTCGGCCCTGCCGAGGTTCGAAGAATTTTTACTTGGCCCTGCCAAGGTTCGGAAAATTTTGTAGCTCGGCCCTGCCGAGGTTCGGAGAACATTTGTAGCTCGGCCCTGCCGAGGTTCGGAGAATTTTGTAGCTCGGCCATGCCGAGGTTCGGAGAACATTTACTTGGCCCTGCCAAGGTTCGGAGTAGCTCGGCCCTGCCGAGGTTCGGAGAATTTTGTAGCTCGGCCCTGCCGAGGTTCGGAGAACATTTTACTTGGCCCTGCCAAGGTTCGGAGAATTTTGTAGCTCGGCCCTGCCAGGTTCGGAGAACATTTTGTAGCTCGGCCCTGCCGAGGTTCAGAGAATTTTGTAGCTCGGCCCTGCCGAGGTTCGGAGAACATTTTACTTGGCCCTGCGGAGAATTGGTAGCTCGGCCCGGCCGAGGTTCGGAGAATTTTTTACTTGGCCCTGCCAAGGTTCGGAGAATTTGTAGCTCGGCCCTACCGAGGTTCGGAGAATTTTTTTACTTGGCCCTGCCAAGGTTCGGGGAATTTTGTAGCTCGGCCCTGCCGAGGTTCGGAGATTATTGTAGGTCGGAGGGAGCGATTCAGTTGCCGTTGCAGGCCACAGCGTTAGGTCCACGTGGTGCTTGATAAAGGGGGCGCCCGAGCGGAACGGGCGGCGTGTTGTCACGCTTTTATTGGCGATGCTGCTCTTTCCGAGGGGGCGAGTCATCGGCCGAGCGGCGGACTTCCACGTTTTCCGAGGAGGAGGGGCGTATTAAGCAGCCTGGGGAAGCGTCGAATGCGTTTAATGTGTGGGGCGACAGATCAGAAAATGTTCGCCTGGGGAACCCCCGAACAATCTGCTCGCGCTTATCGATCTTACTCGGGATAGGGCGCGACTCTTTGGATTCCTCACGCATTAGAATGGTGACACGTGGCAAACTCTCACGGGTCGGTGTTTGCGGCGCGGCCGATCGGGATACCTGCTTGGCGGGTATAAATATGACCGAGGGGGATTGGTTTCGGCCATCCCTCGGTTTGAGCTCCTAAAAGGAATGGCCTCTCCAGCGCAATCGTCAAGTGACTCGCATTCCTCACTTAGCAGCCTGTCGTGTTCAGAGGGGAGGTGCACCTCCGTAACTGTCGACGGGCTGAGCCTCGCGTCGGGCTTCGCGAGCAATGAGCAGCTTGCGAGGACTGCCGAAGAATTCTTGGATGTTTCTGTCAGGGAGGCGGAGGCCTCACGCCGGTTGATAGACCGGCAGAGGGAGGAAATTATGTCCCTTCGTCAGCAGGTGGCTGACCTGACGGGACGCCTGGAGGAGTTACTGGCCTCTGGGGGTGACTGACTCCAGGGCCTCTGCCCGTTCTTATTTTTTCTTTTTGCAGTCTCTTTGTAGTCCTCTTTATGAATGAAAGTTGGGTCCCACTTTTTTGAAGTCCCTCTCCTTAAGAGTTTATGGCCTTCACTCATGTAATGAATCAGGGGGTTGGCGCGGCCCTGT